>CP139507.1:468368301-468555026 GCA_021014915.2 Artemisia tridentata subsp. tridentata
TTCACTTTTATGCTCCAAAAACGTCCAAAATGCCTCCTTTTCCAGATTTCTCCTCAAAAGTACCTAAAATGACAAAAGGAACGATTTAGGGCAATATTTGATCAAATAAATACGATTTAGGGCTTAAATGACCCCTTAAAAGCGGTACACTTTTCGCTTCATCAAATACCCTTACACTTGAGATTTGCTTGTCCTCAAGCAAATGCGCTTTTATTCTAATCAAAATACAAGTTAGGGGTCATTTAATGCTAACATAAAAGTAATTACAACAAATATTCGTTCCACTTTAATCATAATAAGCACGGAGATTACAAACTAGCACCTCACAAGTAGTGTTTAGATACTCACATCTCTCAAGTGTCATCAAAATAAATCTCATAAATGAAAACGGATAATATCTCTCACTACCTGTCATAGCAAATAGATTACCATAGGCTTGGGAAAGGATCGAAAACCTCCTCCACTAGGCGTAAGCACCTAAGATAAACTATCAAAGAGGGCTTTTAAACGGGTTATAACGTTAGGTGTAGGGAAAAGGAAAACACGGTTTTGTTGGATAAAGGATATTTTACTGGTGGCGAGTTAAAGATCTTGATCAATTACATGTACTATACAATGTTGCTAAGCCAAGACTCGACTCGATCTTAAGCTAAAAACAAAATAACAAAAACATAAAATAAACATAAAATAAAACGGGATGGTAGTCCGTATGATTTTTCTACTTTTCTTTTTCTCATTTTTTTTGTATTTTTCTTGATTTTTTTTTTTTTTTTTTTTTTTTTTTTTTTTTTTTTTTTTTGCATACACTTTTGCCCTACCATCCAAAATAATACATCAAAGGGGCGATGCATTCCCCTTACACTTGAACTTTTACATAACTTTACAAATTACTATTCTAATGACTCGAATTAAGATAATTGAAAAACTTGGAGTACTTTTAAAATATTTAGCACATATGGGGGTAATAAATGATGTTCTTCCCCATTACTCCATTACACTAGTACTTTACCCATGAGTCCCAATCGTCCCAAAACAATATGTACAAGGATATGACTCGACTTAGCAACCATGTAATCAACTAGATAATTAACTTGGGTTTAAACAAATGTTGTCACAATAATGCACTAAAAATGAGTGCATACAAGGTAGGCTAAGGCGATTTGGGTGTACATTTAAGTGGGGTGTAAACAAATTCTTCCTTTAAGTAAAATGCTTAAAGTTAGAAACGAAAAGATAGGCTCTGAGGGGTGTACTAGGGGTATCGTATACTAAAAATGAGTACAACGCAAAGGGTGTGGGAGAATTACTTGACCAATGTAGCCAATGTAATTATAACAAAAACACAGGTGTAAAACAATGGGTTAATCCTAATGCCTCTTATCATGTAGTAAATCTAACTACACGAATTTAGTCTCACTTGTGGCATCGGAATGGTCCTAACACAAGTTCTAGAATCTAAGTGCTACCGGTACACACATCATAGCATAAATGCTTTTCCTACCAATTCTAGGGGCGAACCTCACATATTTGGGGTGGAAAATTTTTTAGTGGTACGGTTTTTGTGCTAGTCATATAACTCCTATCCGTGAGACGCTCATTAGAATCAAAGTTTCACTCCTATATGTTGTAAAAAATTTTAAATTTGGCACTAAAATTACCCTAACAGGTATTTATCTCAGTTTTATTACACATCTACTATTAAACAAACAAAAATCAAGCGTAATAGCATTTTCTAAAATCGTACTTTTACCCCCCCCCCCCTTACACTTAAGATGAACATTGTCCCCAATGTTCAAATAACAAATGTAAAAGCATAAAGTAAAAGAATGAAATCAAATACTCCCCTGATTCGCTCGGTGGATAATGAAGTAACACGGTTAGATCTTCTTCCAAAGTAATGTTGAAGCTCCATGACTAATGCATCGCCAAAAGCTTGATTCCACATACAATTCCTTGTCCAAAATAACCTGTTAAACCTGAGAAAACAAACACGAAAACCTGCATAACATCGGCGGGATAAAATCTATATATAAGGATATAATGCTTGTGGAATGATAATTTTGCAGATTCCTGGAGATTATAAGTTAGAGATTTAATAAAAACTTTCTATGAAAACAAAACTTTCAAAAATTTTCAGAAAATTAAACCTGACGCCGTCAGGTTATAACTCCTGACGCCGTCAGAAATGATCTGACAGAATTCTCATGTTACGTTTCCGGAAAAATTTTTGAAAAACTTATACCTTACTTCCTGGAATTCCTGCAAAACATCATTATGACTCGATACAAGCATTTGACTCAAACAAATACTAATATGTATGTTAATTTATTATTATTATGATTCATGTTTATTTGTGTTCTAGTAAACCGATTTAGATTTCCCTTACACTTAACTTTTGCAAAATACCTTTATATGTAGTTAAGACGAAGTTAAAAACAGGATAAAGCATTTTCACAAATTAGTTTTTAACATGAATCAATAATAATAAAACTTAAACACACATACGGAAACAAATAAAATCAAACAAGCAAATAAACACACAAAGCAAATAAAACTTGGGTTGCCTCCCAAGAAACGCTTTTCTTTATTAACGAGTCTTGTAGCTAGACTCAAAGTCACGTACATTACGTGATTCCATCATTGGTCACGGTTCCTAGGCCATTTTCATTCCCGGTTTTATATTCCGGTCCTAATTTCAAACAATCCTTGTAGAAACCGAATATCCTTTCCATAACATAGTCTACTCCTTTATTTCTATCCTCATCATTCCTATAGTAGACCGCTTGCTTGAGCTCCTTCTCAACATTTGACAAGTGTTGGAATTGTTCTATCTTATATGGCATTTGGTAGTTTACCTCATCGGTCTCATCCTTAAATCTAACTATCCCTAAGGAAGGTTCATAAGTCATTCTAGAGACCTCAACAAATGGTTTTCCAAAAACCACTTGAGTTAAGGATGCATCGACTATTGGGCGGATATCTTCTACAATTACAAAGTCGGTGACATAGGTGAAGTTTCCTACATAAACCGGTAATCCCTTAACTCTTCCCGTGAAGTTACTCATCCAACCCTTGTCAGGAAACATCCTATACCCAAGTTGATTTTTCATTATCAAGTTGTAGTGGGCTCTTGTCATGATGTTTATGGGTGATCTAAGGTCGATGTAGGCTTTCCACACATGCAAATGTCCGATGTTGCATGGTATGTTGAGATTAGAAGGGTCGCCTATTTCTATGATTGGTCTACCTAGGAAGTATGGTGCCTCGGGGTCATCGAATAAGTTTGTATGATATGCGCGCTCTTCCTTAGTGGGTAGCCTATTGAAGTAGTCCTCATCATCATCTACTTCTTCAATCTCACTTGTCCTAACTTCCTTATCAACCTCGACTTTCTTATCCTCATCCTTAGGTTCACTATTATCCTCATTCCTATCAATTGGTTTAATAGTGACAATGTTGACAAAGTGGACGTGTTTGGATGAAGAGGGGTCTTTTACTTGGGGTCCGCTATTTGTGTTCCTAGCGTCCTTATGTGGAGGTGATAACACTTGGTTATTGAGAGCTTTCAACAAGTTGTCAATTTTATTGGTCATCTCGCTTTGTTTTTGTTTGAAATCGGCTTCAAACTTGGCTAAACGGGCTTCTTGAGATGCCATAAATTGGGACATCAATCCTTCAAAGTTATTGGTACTACCATTGCTGGAAGGATTGTTGTTGAAAGTACGGTTCGAGTTGGAACCGCTTGATTGGAAACGATTAGGTGGGTTGGAAGAATTGGTTTGTTGTGCGTTTTGGTTTTGTTTCCACCTAAGGTTTGGGTGATTTTTCCATGAGGGGTTGTATGTATCACCGTAGGGGTTTGGCTCGGGTTTGAAAGTGTACCACTTGTCTCCCGCTCCGTCGGTACGCAAGGATGCGTAGTCCGCAAAAGCTTATTCGGGGAGTTCCATGCAATCACGAGTGTCGTGGGGACCACTACATAATTCACATGAAGAAGTGATTTTGTTCACTTGGCTTGAAGGTTTAGGAGCCTCGTAGGATTTCATGAGAAACTTGACTTGGTCTTCAAGTTCTATGATCCTACGGTCGGAAGTGCTTGAATTGTTCGAAGGCAAAGATATTGCCTTGACCGTTTTATTCAAATCACGGGGATCACTCCAACTTTCGTTGTCATAAAGAGCAAGATCCTCTAGGAGAGCCCATGATTGTTCCGCACTTAGATCACGTAGCTTACCACCGGCCGATTGGTCAATGGTTTGCCTCGTGGAGAGATTGATATGGTCATAGAAGATTTGGACTTGGAGCCAAAGTTCTATGCCATGGTGAGGGACTTTTTGGAGTAAGTCCTTGAATCGAGTCCATGCCTCGTAGAGAGTTTCGCCTTGACGTTGTTGGAACATCAAGATATCATTCCTTAGCTTGGTAGTTCTTCCCGGTGGGAAAAACTGAGCAAGGAAACGAGTGGTGAGATCATCCCAAGAGGTGATGGATCCTGCGGGTTGACGTTCTAGCCATTGGCTAGCTTGGTCCCGCAAAGAGAATTGAAAGAGACGCAGTCTGGTCGTCTCTCGAGTGGAAACATCAAGGTCTATAGAATCAACAATTTTGAGAAAGTCCTTGAGATGTTGATTAGGATCTTCAGAACGAAGTCCATGGAATGCGCATCCGCTTTGCACCAACCGGATGGTGTCGGATCGCAAGGGTGTGATATTGGCTCCTTGAGTGAGCTCAATGGTGTTTCGATAGCCATGGTGGCTAGGACGGGAGTATTCTCCTAAAGTACGGGCTCTAGGAGGTGGTGGTGGTTGTTGTGGTGGTGGGATGTTGGGATCAAGGATATTACCATCTTCCATGATGTCGAATGGTAATGGTTACGAACAAAGAAACGAAGAAAATAGATAGACTAAAGAAAACCTAGAAAAAGAAAATAAAAAAAATCTCACTAGAAAGGAATCTAGTGAGTAGACCTATAAAATAAAAATTCAACCTAAACAATAACTATTCCCCGGCAACGGCGCCAAAAACTTGATGCGTGGTTTTGCAACCTTACAACAGGTTTTACCTCTCGAGGGATCTCAAGAGGCTTACAACCCCACCAGGCAGTGTACCTGATCGATGTAGTATAGTGTAGTGGTAAGTACGGGGGATTGATCGTTCTCCACAGGGAATAGTGTTCGTTAGGTATGAAAAACTACTCTAATAGGTCTAAGGGTGAGAGAAGATTATTTTTTATGTTTTTATAATTTTATGAAAGCAAGTAAAATCTCGGGTTTGAAGGAGTGGGCGGAATTAGTTGCTAGTCAACTAACCCAAGTTACTACGAATGCAAATAAAATAAAATAACAGAAAATGAAAAGGTGGTAAAACTTATATGGAGAGAAATGTGTTTACTTAGATTTCCTTACTCCCTAACTATCTTTTACCGGTTGATTAGTGTGTATTAATTGCGTGGATGACGGGTGTATTCCTTAATACCATTTGTGGGGTGGCGTACGTACTTCCCCAACTCTACAAGCTCCTACTTCACTCCTATGTCGAGCCGGCTAGGAAGCTCCTAACATGGGATCACTAGAATTCGCTCATGCATTAAATACAACCATAAAAACCTTTAGTACGCATTGGTTCATGTTTCTTAAGACGTTCAAGCAAGTTACCGAATAGGAAGTTAGCCAGTTTTCTTAAGCCTAACATAGATGAACAATCATCCAATACAACTAACAACACACTAATAACCAATAATCAATAGCTAGGTTTCATTAGATCTAAGCAAACACAAGATAAATCTAGCCTAGCATGTTAAACAAAAGACAAGAACAAGATAGAATCAAACAACACATAGACATATTGAATGATTAATTGATAACTTATCTTCAATGTAACATGGAAGATCTCAAGGCAAAAAGCCTTGGAAAAGCTGCCAAATTCGTCTTAGGGTTTTCACACACAAAGTTCCTCAATAAGTTCCACACTAATGACAAAAAATTGCAAAACTATATATAGAGTTTCAGATCTGACGGCGTCACGTTATGGAGTGTGACGCCGTCACCTCGCCGCTTTTAGGGTTCCCGGATGACCTTCTTGACGCCGTCCCTCTTTAGCTCTCCAAAATCCGTTCTGGCTTATCAAGGCGTGACGCCGTCAGGATTATGCGTGACGCCGTCCCTCTTTAAATTAAGCCGTGACGACCTTGATCACATTAAAGCGTGACGCCGTCAGAATTCCATGCAAATTTCTCTGGCTTATCATGAGTAATTTTCACATCCACCTTTTCTTGCCAAGCCATGACGCCGTCCAGAACAAATCCTGACGCCGTCAAAGGTAGTTTCCAGCACAATTTTGAGACTTTGTCGTTTTCTTCACTTTTATGCTCCAAAAACGTCCAAAATGCCTCCTTTTCCAGATTTCTCCTCAAAAGTACCTAAAATGACAAAAGGAACGATTTAGGGCAATATTTGATCAAATAAATACGATTTAGGGCTTAAATGACCCCTTAAAAGCGGTACACTTTTCGCTTCATCAAACAACGAGGCAAGTTTCATTCGGAGCCTCATGGATGAAACCTAAGTATACCCGAACGAGGTAGTTCCTCCGGATGGCATAACATCCGAACGAGACCTTATGGCTGCACGAGTCAGTATACTCGTACAAGATAGTATATTCGAACAATTTTAACCAAAGGAGACTATACCAGACTGGTTATACTTGACATCCACTCCGGACGTCAACCCCGAATGACCGTAACAAATGTCCGTACCGGACTGAAGATATGAGCCATTCATAACCCGCTGGAAAGAGGAAAAGCAAGATATGAAAACCAAACATGAATGATGATCATGCTGTAGGCTGATGCTCAGAGACCGAGGCTGTAATTGGGATATGGTCTTTTGCATATGACGGGTCCAGTAAAGAATAAGATCACCTCGTCCCTGATGAGACATAACCAGAGGTTGTATTTGATCCCAAAGCAATAGCACCCGTAGCTACTGAAGAAGTTATAGTAATCCTCAAAAAGACTTGAAACTTAGTTGCGTCGTTTGACATGCGCTTCACCCAGACCAAGAAATAGAATGCCTGAATCGAGAAAAACTCCCATAGCAGCCATATGTTCACCCGACTGAACATGTTAAAACCCAACAGACCTAATCTGCAATGCAATCTCATCGAATACCTCCCCGCAATCAACAACACCAACACGTACAACGAAATCAAATTAATAATAAACACATATAATCGTCCGATGGATGAAACCCATAACCCATATATCCGAACGGGGCAAATCCCCAAGGAGCACAGTATACATAAACAACTCATAGAGACCAAGGGTCTCCTAGATATTAGATATAAAACATGTAGTTTTAACGCATGAACCTTTTCGAGTGTTATGATCTAGTGGGCCATGAGACCGGGAAGAAACCAAGTGAACGGAAGATAAGTACCGGAGTATAAACTCGAAAATTGAGGATCAATAACCAGAGTATAGGTACTATACAAAGCATAGGTACCGATCATTGGCTTGCATTTTTGCGTTACCTTTTATCGTTAATATTTAAGTGGAACGTACATAATGTAAAAAGCTTTTAGCTTAACCAAAGCTTCCGTAAAACCTTTTTGGAATGAACAAGCTTTACCGCTGTTATGACTCGAAGGGCATAGAAACCATATTTGGATTACTGATCGCCGACACAATAATCGTGGCTGCCATGGCCCATTAAACATTGTTTACTAGCTACTAGTAGGTGCAGAGTAGAGCCAATGAAAATATGGCAAGCTTATAAGCTTATAAATAAATGAATTTAAAAGCAGATCAATAGCTCCATATAGGGAAGTATCTATCTATCTATATATATATATATATATATATATATATATATATATATATATATTTTAACTTGGCATATGTTTTCCGTTGAAAAAACCATCATCCATCATGAAAGTTGGAAAAAGTATTATATTCTTATCTAGTACATCTCGAGCAAATTAAACTAGCAGCTGGCATTAATATCTTAATATATTAAATAACTTTTGATAGGCCAGGTCTTGATACAAGAGCAAGTTGTCACTACTAATTAAAACAATTCTTTCCAAAGTTAAAAATACTTATAAAGAAGGTTTTCTTGGAAACCGCCACAATGAATCTATCCAGCATCTATTTCCCATGGCATTCAAAAGAATGAACCCAGAAACTTAAACAAAAGGACTTACAGATCTTTGTCTGAGATATAGGATAAAAGAAGGCATTGTGGGTTTCTACCCCATCAACTTAGGAGAGCCACCCCATCATAGACCAATCATTACAAATAATCATTCTCATTTATATAATCATTCTCATTTATTATGTTTGGTCACTTGATTGTTGTCATGATTGTGTTTATTACAAATAATCATTATCATTTATTATGATTAGTCCCTTCCATGTTAGGCATCATGACCATTTTACCCTTTCATGTTACATAAATGGTCGAGTCCCTGTGGGTTTGCAAAAATTGCAGCCACCGTCCTTACACTAAATTACATAAATGGTCCCTGTCGTTACGTTAAATTGCGTCCAACGTCCAAATCATTTTTTCAAATTTTTTTTTCGAAATAAACTTTTTTAGAAAATTTAATTTTTTTAAGATTTTTTTTTTCTTTTCGAAATTATATTTTTTTTTTCCGAAATTAATTGTTTTAGAAAAATTATTTTTTTTTCCGAAATTAATTTTTTTAGAAAAAATAATTTTTTTTCCGTAATTTTTTTTAGAAAAATAATTTTTTTTAGAAAAATAATTTTTTTTCCGAAATTATTTTTTTTAGAAAAATTAATATTTTTTTTTCCGAAATTATATTTTAGAAATATTAATTTTTTTTTTTTGAAAAATTAATTTCTAAAAAAAAATAATTTTGGTCAAATTAATTTTTCACACCTATCAACATAGCAAGATTAAATAGTAATTAGTAATTAATTAGGGTGGTTAGATGTTGAATCCTTAGTGTTTTCAATGTTTGTCAAAAAGTTGGTTGAAAAACATGCTCACAAAATTTGAGGTGAAAAAAATAGGTCAAAAGCTGGTCAAATGGGGTATAAACCATAGGACCCTAAAAGAACCATCATCAATGTTTCAAAACCCATTAATAGGCAGCCAATAAACCCGTCTCCCTGTTTTGCTTTTCCTGTCAAACAGTTGGAGCCCGTCACAAGTTTAACCGAATGAGGTAGTACACCTGAATAACACAACATCCAAACGAGATGGCATTTTCAGACGGTTGATCCAAAAGAAACCATACCGGACAGCCCTCCGTCTATCCGTATTTCCGTTCATACTCGACCTCCATTCCGGAGGTTGATACCGAACGTCCTCATAAGGACTGAAAAATATGCCACCACTATACTCCGAACGGGGTGGTATCCCCGAATGACACAGAATATCCAAACAACCTTTGGTCGCTTCATCTTGTCCTTACTGGACGTCCTTTCCGGACGTCTACACCGGACGAACAATCCGATCGATTCCGACCCATTCGAGGCCGAGGAGCTGAAACCCACTTATAGCGGATCATTTTTCTCCCCGCCTTGAGATCAAACATAGCCATACCTTCCTTCCGCTTTGGACCAAGATATGGAATTGAGACCGGATCTATATAAACCCATCTACCCAGATCTGACATGTAAGAAACGAAATGGAGATGAGACCCGTCATTCTCAGCTGTTGGTAGAGTGAACAACGAGTTCCACGGATGGCGCCAATTTGTTGAAGTAAACTTCTGCTAGGCAAGTCCGGACGACTGCTGCACTTCGTCCGTCCTCAATTGCCAGCTTCGGAGTGTACTGTTAACAAGAAAGAACCCGTTAGAAGGGGTCCCGAGGCCGAAGCCCCGGGGACCACCCTTTGACGGTCAAGTCAGTACCTCGGTGTAGAGGGTTTAGCATGACAGTATATGATGTATATATGTTAGATCTGCTGTATGCAATGTTATAGAGAGAGAAATGTTTAGAGAGAGGTAAGAGAGAATAGTGTGTGAGAAATATTATTAGATAAGATAAATATGAGATGTGGAGTAGTATATATAGAGAGAGATACCTCGATACCTGTGTTACCTTGGGAAGCGTAGCGTCAGACCACGTGCTAGGTGTCAGACCACGTGGGGGACACGATCCCGTAATATCTGGGATGTCAGCGGTTGATGGGACTGGTCACTGTAACTGGCGGCGGTCCGCTCCGTAGGTGTGTCCGGAGGTGAGGCAGTCCGAACGAGATGAGGCGTTCGGACACCGGAGTATGGTCCGGACGAAGTATGACGTCCGGACACATACACCAACAGTAACCATACCTGGTATTGGGTTTGGACCTGCTGGTGAAGGTTTTATTAGGATTAGCGCATTTGGTCACCGGGCCAATGTGTTGGAGGAGGCTTGCAGAAGGTTCAAGGAACTGTACTAGTGAGTTCAGTCTTTGAAAAAGCTGTAGGTATAGCTCCAAATGTTCGGATCTAATAAGATTCTATGAATTGTAATCTAGCTTCCTTCAAACACCGATAACAAGAATATTATTTGTCTTATTGTATTAAGTAGTAACATTTGCGTTGACATATAATTTTAAAAATATTCTGATCGATACAATGACTTAAAGAATAGTTTGGATAAAATCAACATATATAAACTTAGTTGCGTCACGATAACAAACGAATAACAAAAGATTCATCATCATGAAGTAACTAGGAAAGTTATTAACAAAAATAACATCACAGGAAAAAAACAACGAATTAAGTTTAGTTGCATTTTGAAACCGTTCAACTTAATGAATAAAAGGAGATCTATAATATGCTGGATTTGTAGTCTGTAATATCATTTGTGCAGCTCCTTCTGCTTTTAGGATGGGGAAAATGATACTTGATGCATCCTGCCACTCAAAACATAAAGATTAAATCAAATCGTTTCTAAAAGGGCTGTAACGTTTGTAGTGCAATTAAATAAATCATAGATGTATAGCAGATAACTAGATACCTACCGAGATCAATCTTGCACCTAGCCAAGTGCGTTTTGGTGAAGGATATGGAAGTAACAATCGACCAACACCAAAAATGGCAACCGAAAAGAAATGAAGCACCAAGCTTGATGGTTTGGGGTTCAGACCAGATAATAGAGCAATGGGCCCACTTGAGAACATGCCACCAAGGCTCAAGTAGTCGAAACATGCTTGACGCAGTTCTGTTCTCGCTTGATCAGGTGATGCTGAAAACACCTTGTACAATGCTCCAGCCAATGTGTTGATTGTAGATGCCATTGGCTAGAATTATTAAACAAATTGTAAAATCGATCAGTGATATGAATGGAAAGAAAGGAAACTGTAGTTAAAGAGAGATAGACACATGTATGCATGATTGACCTTGCGCAAGGTGTAGAAAGAGTCGAGATACTTGCAGAGGGCGTATGAGTCATTTATATTCTCCAGAGGTCTAAGAAGATCACGAACTATCACCACATCAGATAAAGCGACGGTCATTCCTCCTCCTGTCAAAGGATGTCGCATGTTGAATGAATCCCCAAGTAAGATTGCACCCGGGGT
Organism: Artemisia tridentata subsp. tridentata; assembly: GCA_021014915.2. Taxonomy (NCBI): domain Eukaryota; kingdom Viridiplantae; phylum Streptophyta; class Magnoliopsida; order Asterales; family Asteraceae; genus Artemisia; species Artemisia tridentata. The sequence goes on from CP139507.1 coordinate 468,379,845, forward strand.
GGGTTGTGGAGCAGCCGGCATGCTTCTATTAGCCATTGTTTTTATGCTTCCTTCATCCACCGCGGCAATGAAGCCACATTGCAACTCAGGAGGGATCTACAAAACAATTACCATATCGCTACTCGGCTAAAGATCAAAAAAATGTTAATGTTATTAGAAAATCTCATATGGTGTACCTGAGGAGACACCTTAGTCTTCAAATAAAGGGCCATTTCACCATTCCCAACAGAAGGGATCTTCTTCCCCGGAATATCAACTAAACACCTAATGTCGGTACTGCTTATCCGATAGCACAATATTGGTGAAGGGTCTGCCAAAATAACATGTCCATGATTCGGGTATGGAGCCTCGCAGTTCTTCAAAAGCAATGCTGCAAATGAAGATGGAATATCTACCTGCAGATACCCTGATCATGAAACTTCACTTTTGAACACTAAGAAATAGATGTAGGTTATAATTTACAACTGATTTAGTAGTTCATAGTTATGCTCACTTCTGGCTTGCACAGACCGCGTCTCAAATTTGAAAAACAGCCATCACAAACGATAGTAAGTGGTGCATTAGCTATGATATCTTGTCCACCTTTAGTCTTGTAGCGCACACCTTTGATAGCTCCTTTTTCTTCAACAAGAGATGTCACTGTTCCTTGTTCAAGCCTTACACTGAAAGTATACAAGTTAATTGGCTTAGGAACTGAATAACAAATTTGTTTTTGCATGGAAGTTAACAATGATTACTTTGGGACTGTTGCAGCCTTCTCACGCATTCGTTGAACGAATCGCCCATTGTGAAAACTCCTACCCGAAACATCTCTTTTAAATTTCTCCAATGGGTAAGCCAGTCTAGTGCTTTTACCCTCCTTGAACAAAGCATAACCGAACACCTTTTGGGCATCGATGTTCTCCACACAATCTGAAACAAAAGAATATACGACTTTTGAACTATTATTGCCAACTCTACGCATCTTGGTACTGTGGTTGTGATATAGCTAATTACATACCTTCTAAGCCTAAGTCGATCAATTTCATGTAGCCACCGGGTTGAAGCAATTCACCAACAATTCTATCTTGCAATCCCAGGTCTCTTTCTATGACAAGAATTCGTCTGCCATCCTATAACACAAACAACTAAACAAATTAGTCATGATTTCCTTTGTGTCCCACTTTCCACTGTTCGGGTTCTATCTTGAATATGCAACCATAAAATCTGAATTTGGATGGAAAAAAAGGTACCTTGCCAAGACTATATGCAAGGGCTGCACCAGCAACACCAGCACCAACAATGATAACATCGATGGCTCCATCGTCCTGTTGTCGAGTCTGAGTAAACTCGTTGGTTGGTTTATGAAAATCCAAATCATCGTCCGGTTCGCTTTTTCTCACACCCAAAAAATAGATCAGAGCAAAACCTAACCATGTAGCTACAATTCCTCCCAATATGTACTGTTCTAGTATGTTCAACTCCATCTTCAAGAAAACTGATATTGTGAATCTAAATGGAATGTTAACATTAAATATACACACAATCAAGTTCTATACCACATAGTGACAAATAAAGGTTCAAAATCATTTTAGAAAATATACAAGTACTGTTCGGTGTTGACTTGGCGGTAAGAAACCTTGCTAATGATTCTCTTTTTTAAATACATGCCTATATTCATATATCAAGCCCAAAAGATAAAATATAAAATAATTGACAAGATCAAGAACTAATTGTCTTCATTATTTTGAACAAATAACAGGATTTCAGCACATTGCTTTAAGAAATATGCATACGGTTTTGCTAAACATTCCAACTACCTAGACATATATATATGTGTGGCCTGGCATACTCTTTAGGATTTTCGTTAAGTTTCTTCAAATAATGTGGGTTTGGCATGAATGCAATTTTGATAGTCCCGTAAATTGCAGGGTATGCATTTAGTTCAGCGACACTAGCATTGGCACGATGAGAAAATGAGGTTAAGTTATTGCTGGAAAACTATTGTTTGCTGTCTAATTACTAATTTGCTTATGTTTTTCTATGGTTTCAATCTTTTGGACACACATTAATTAGAAAATAAGACCAACCCTCCTAGGAGGTTTGTTTAGAAGGTTGGGATCGACTTTCTTAGTTTACCTGCTAAAGATATCGTGTTCAAATTGTTGGAGCTTATGGGTTTTTATCCCACTTAGATGCCTGAATGAAGCGAAAGCGGGTTTATAAGTACTATCACTACTACACAAAAGGTTAAATAGATCACCTCAAATAGAGCGGTTTACCTAAAAACCGATCTAATAAATGAAAAAGATGGGGAAGTATAATAAATAGATCGCTTATTTGGATAAAAACCGATCTAACTAACTAAAAATATTAAATAGATCGTTTGTTTTAGAAACAACCGATCTATTAAGTCACTAATAATTTAGGCGGGATACAAATATTCATTTGCCGCTTCACCCAAATTAGAACTTTTCATTTGCCTCTCACCCTAATTTAGACCCACAAACCCTAACCATTTCCCCAAAATCACACCAGCTCCTCACAAGTCTCACCAAACAAATCCTAACCATTCACCCTCTTCAATAGTCTGGTTTCTCACCTCCACCACTCACCACCACCCCCATCCCTGTCGAAGCTTCAACCCTTACCTTCACTCTATGTAAGTTAAGATCTAAATTTCGTACATAGTTTCTGTCAATTTCGTGCATTGTTAATTGTAAATTTGTTGATGAATTGTTTATTATTATTTTTTTATGTAATAAATTTTAATTCCATAGTTTCCGATGACTTGTTTGGTTAAGTATTAATTTGGTCATAAGCTCAACTTGGTAAACACATAAGCTGAAAAAGGTTGGCTTAATGAAACTTAATGAAAAAGGTTGTGCCTTTAAGGGTGGTGGTGTGATTGAGTCTAAATTTGTGTCAAGTGCTAACACTATTTTCAAAAGGTCTAATACTTTGTCCTTAGGTTCAGACTCATTTACCTTAGTAGGAACTGAAGGTTTACTTTGTGTTTCACACCCAGCATTAATTCTTGTTCCGACAAAACTTGCAAATTTTCGATATCGATATATGTTTTTGTGGGTTGATTTTCATAATTTTTTGTATGTATGAATTGAACATTGAACAATGATACAGGTTTACTGGTGGGTCCGATTGCTGCTTTGATTCTTATTACTGGAAATGCTGGAGTCATTTTAGCTTTATTTCCTAATCATGTTGCCTGGACTGTCTATACTCTTCTCAAGTATCTTTCTTGTTTCTTTATTTACTTTTTATGTGATTAAAATCATTTGGATGAATATTTACTATGGTGTATACTGTACCATGAATAAACCATTAGAAACCTTTGTTGGAAATTACATGGAACACTTGAAAGGAAGCGACGTTAGTCTCTTTTTTAGGTTTACAGCAAGCTCATTCTAAAACTTTTAACAGGATATAGTTTCAGAGTTGTTGAGTGTTTTTACAGAATTCATGGTGTCATGAATGGGTATTACCATTGCGTAGAAACTAAACATGATAAATGTAGGTTTATGGGCCAACGTTGCAAATTTTCTTTCAGACATGTGTAATAAATTACAAAGTCTACTGAGTTTGTGAAGTTCATGCTCAAATCTGTTTGCAACTGTGGTGTCTACATGTACTTCAGATGATCTTAAACTTAAACCCAAATTTATGATGTAGAATAGATATATAGTCTTTATGATACTCATGAAATGTCAGAAATATTGATGCCTGGTCTGGTTGTACTGCCTTTTTTTTGCTTGCTCCAATAATTTTAAAGTTACACTTATGCTCCGGTGTTGCAGGAGCCTAGTAGTGTGGAGAAGATTATGGAAATTGACGAGCACATTGGCTGTGCCATGAGTGGATTAATTGCAGATGCACGTACACTCGTTGAGCATGCACGAGTTGAGACTCAGGTGACTTGAGCATCCGTTGCTATCTTATTACTCGTAACGAGTTTCACATTGATATTTATTATTCTTTTTCTTGTTACAGAATCATAGGTTTTCCTATGGCGAACCGATGACTGTCGAATCCACCACCCAAGCACTGTGCGATCTGGCACTGCGATTTGGTGAGGGAGAGGAAGAATCCATGGTTAGCACTTTAACTTTTTAGTATTTAACGCGCTTCCGAACAAGTTGCTCTGAATTATTACTATCTATGTTTCAGCTTAGTATCATTTGTACACAAGTCTGATTAGAATGATTCAGTTTTGGTTATCTTCAATAATGGCTTCCCTTTGCATGTATCTGCATTATATTTAGATGCTATAGGCCAAAAAGAGCGAGGTTGCTTGTTAGGCAACTTAGTGGGGGCGTGAAAGGCATTTTTGGTTCTAGTAGGGGTAACTGTTGATTGTTGTGGTATTACCAACATTTGTGGCATGTGTAGCTGTCGTAATTTATGGTTGTAGGGTGCCTTTGTGTGCAAGTTGGGATAGCTGATGTGGTTCAAATGTTATTCACCTTGACTGTGTGATGGTCACCAACTAATATCTGAATATTTCAATCTTTTTGTAGTCTCGGCCTTTTGGAGTATCTCTTCTTATTGCAGGCCATGATGAAAATGGTCCCAGTCTGTAAGTACCAACTATTCTTTTTGGGTTATATCATTATATACAATTTATATGATTTGGATCTGCGCCTCTGCATATAAAGTAAAACAAACATTTAATTAACAATAAAACTAGAGAAGTGTTCTGAGTTCTGTACCTTGTGCTCTCTGTGCCTTATTTGCGTACAAGGTACATGAGTTCCTAAGTGTACGACAGCTCTCTCCAGGAGCAGTATAACAAGGTGATGATAGTGTTCATTTTCTTTTAGCATCCTTAGTGTACTTGACGTAATGCTTGTTTGCTGATGGTGATTGCTTTTATATGGATATTTGCAGGACTTGACACTAAAAGAAGCTGAAACAATTGCTCTTTCCATCTTGAAGCAAGTCATGGAAGAAAAGGTCAGTACTTTGTGATCTCTGTTTTGCAAAAGCTGTGTATTTTTGGTGCAGCCACTTGATGCAGATTGTTGTTATTTGTGATGCATTGTTTATCTAGCCTCGTGCTAGTTCCAGTCTTGTTAAGAGCATCATATATATATATTTTTTTTTCTACCATGTTTTATGATGTGTGCTAATTTTATTCTAACTTGCTTAGAACCATCTTCTCCTGGTGCTTTGTTAGCAACTAAATCTTACCAAACACTTATCTTTGCTTCAGGTGACTCCCAATAAATATCGCTAAGGTTGCTCCTACTTATCACTTGTACACCCCAGCTGAGGTTGAAGCTGTTATCGGTCGCCTATAAACTTTGTGTCTTAGTGACAAGTTGTAGACACTTCATTTGGTTTCCTTCAACTTGTATTCTGTACTAAATTGCCGGAAGAGGGGATATTGTTTGTGCTACATATAATGCAACTCAAGAACTTGGATTCTAAAAGGTGACCCTGCTGCTACAGGAGTCAATGCTCCAATGGTTTCTGCTCAGGTACAGACTTTTGATTGTAAGATGATTATTTTGTTGAAGCCATTTGGTGTCTTATTGTAAGATGATTATTTTGTTGAATATATGTATTGTAATATTAGTGTATTGTGTGATTGATCAGAAATTTGGAAAAAATATGGGTTTTTATATATATATTTTTTTAATTTGGAAAAAACCTATATAGATCGGTTATTAGGTATACAACCGATCTATATGTGGTATCATATAGATCGGTTATGTGTTATCAACCGATCTATATGTGGTCCATATAGATCGGTTCTCAACCGATCTATATGTGACTCGCTCATAAAGATCACCTTTATATAGAGCGGTTCAAAACCGATCTATATGTGGGTTTTCCACCGATCTATATAAGCTTTTGTGTAGTAGTGTATTCCACTCAAATGTTTGAAAGTCTTTTAGGAGGCTTTTGGAGGAACTAGTAGATTATAATATTCTTATATTATATTTATGCTACATGCATTTCTATTCATTTAGATATACCCATTTGAGTTTCGAAAGTTATTTTGAAGTGTAAGTGGTGCAAATTAATTTTATGTTATTTTGAAGTGTAAGTGGTGCAAATTAATTTTATGATTTTGACACATGCAGAGGAAAAATGCATCTAATATACGTATATGCATTTAATTAAAAGTTAGAATCATCTAAAATTATAGAGATGCATCTAGTTTAAGTCGATGCATCTCGGATATTGTAAAAATGGTAAAGAACACACAACAACAATCGTTACACCCAGCCAACCACCCCTTGGTGCATTATTATCTTATTAACAGCTATAGAAGATAAGTCCCCAAACCGGTGCTTACCAAACGATTACAAAGACAAAGATTGAACCCCTTCAGAAGGGCTCCAATCAATCCTCACTACAAATCACTCACACTCAACAATTGATCAATATAGATTGATCAATCAAGACAATACTAAAGACTAACAGATATCAAAGATGATATCAATACCAATACAAAGACAATGAGAGAGTATGAGAGAATATATTGACTGCACACACATACATTCAGAAACCCTAGCACAGGATATGAGCTTATATAGCACATATTTACACTAAGGCCCTTGAACTTCAAATACTCTTCAAACTCAGCTGGACTAGAATCTCTTTGTTATTAAGTATAAGAACTTGTCACATTTAGTCCTTAGACTTATAATGACCAAAAGTTACCTATACTTATTAACACCTTCCCTTAAGCTTTTGAGTCATCAACTTGAACTGCTTCCTTAACTTCAACTGCTTCAGCATTCTGCTTTTTAAACATATCTAGCAATCCAAGTTTCCTGCAAAACAAATTATGTTGTGCACTTCCAAGACATTTGGTAAAAATGTCAGCAACCTGCACATCTGTGTGCACCTTAACAGTTTTGATTACACCTGCAGCTACCTTTTCTCTAACCAAATGAACATCAAGTTCAAAATGCTTAGACCTTTCATGAAACACGGGATTAGCAGCTAATTGAATAGCAGAACTGTTATCACAAAACAACTCAACTGGAAACAATCCAGTAATACCCAAACTATGCAACAAATTACTCAACCAAATGACTTCACATGTGGCAGAAGACATACTTCTGTACTCTGCTTCAGTAGAACTTTTAGACAAAGTAGCCTGCTTTTTACTTTTCCATGAAATCAAGTTTTTTTCCCACAAACACACAAAAAACCAGTAACAGATTTCCTGGTTTTAGGACACTTAGCCCAGTCTGCATCAGAATATACTCTAAGTTTAAGGTCAGACGCTTTGTCAAACTGCAGACCTGAACCAGGTGAACCTTTAAGGTATCTAAGAACTCTTAAAGCAGCCTTCATATGAGATTGCAAAGGACTATGCATATGTTGACTAAGACAATGAACAACATAGCTAATATCAGGTCTTGTGTTAGTAAGATAAATCAATTTTCCCACTAACTGTTGATAACTGGTAAATTTATTCAGATATTTGTCAGAAGAGTTTTCAACATGATTAAGAACAGTATTTTCAGGTAATGGAGTTTCAACATGTTTAGCTGCTAAAAAACCATATTCATGCAAAAGTTCTAAACAATACTTTCTTTGAGACATACAAATGCCTTTTTCATTTTCCAAAACTTCAATACCCAAAAAATACTTCAACTTACCCAAATCTTTAATCAAGAATTTAGAGTTTAAAAATTCTTTAAACCTTCTAATCTCAGTCTCATTATTACCAGTTATAACAATATCATAAACACAGATCCAGACCTTTTAGTAAACAAAGAATAATCAAACTTGCTTTGTTCAAATCCATGCTCAGCTAAAACAGCGATAAGTTTAGCATTCCATTGTCTAGGAGCTTGTTTAAGCCCATACAATGATTTATTAAGTTTGCGAACCTTATTCTTATCAACATTTTCATATCCTTAAGGCATAATCATATAAACATCCTCATCCAAATCACTATATAAAAATGCATTATTAACATCAAGTTGATATAAAGACCAGTTGTTATACACAGCAATACTAATAACACATCTCACAGTAACCATTTTAACCACAGGACTAAAGGTTTCATCATAGTCTAAACCTTCCCTTTGTCCAAACCCCTTAGCAACGAATCTAGCCTTATATCTATCAATCTCACCAGTGGACTTATACTTAATTTTCCACAGCCACTTATACCCAATAGCTTTTCTCCCAGCAGGCAAGTAGCATTCAGTCCAAGTATTATTTCTATTTAAGGCCTCAATCTCATTATTCATGGCATCAATCCAATTGGGATCAGTAATGGCATGCTCATAACTAGTAGGTTCAACAGATTTATTCAAATTGGTAGTAAAGTTCAAATTATCATTACTAAGCATAGCATAACAAACATATTTTTCAATACCATATCTAACATTAGAATTTAACACATAATCATTCAACTTAACAGGAAGCTTAGACTGTCTATCAGACCTTCTTAATACAGGTGTCTGCACTTCATCAGCCCTATTTTGATCATGAGAAAGAGTTGGCACAGAAACATTTTCATTAAAATTGCCCTCAGACCAGTTATGGTCATCAAAGTTGGTTGTTGTATGCCTTCCTTCCTGATTCATACCAAGTGTAGTATCTCTTGAAGCATCTGCTGAATCAGGAGGTTGCATACTACCATCCACAACTGATGAATCTTTCCCTTCATCATTGGGACTTTGAGGCTCACTAAAAAATTTCAAGTGATCAACTTCATTTGTAAAGTCTACATCTGTTAAATCACAGGTTTTCATTTTAAAGGGAAATATGTTTTCATAAAACCTAACATCTCTTGAATAAAACACATTTCTAGAATCCAAACTCAAAAGTTTATAAGCTTTTTTTCCAGTTGAAAAACCAATCAGAACACATTTTTCAGATCTAAAAGACATCTTATCACTATTGTTTAAAATAGTAGAAAAACATAAACAACCAAAACACCTCAAATGGGAAAGATTAGGTTTCTTTTTATGTACCAACTCAAAAGGAGACTTACCACTTAACACAGATGAAGGCAGCCTGTTTATAAGATACACAGCAGTTAGAACACACTCAGACCAGAAAGATAGAGGAATCCCCCCCTGAAACATAAGACTCCTTGCTACATTTAACAAGTGTCTATGTTTCCTTTCAGCAATACCATTTTGCTGAGATGTATGGGCACAAGAGGTCTGATGTATAATTCCTAGATCAGAAAACAAAGTATGCATTCTTTTATTCACAAATTCTGTACCATTATCTGACCTAACAGTTTTAATTTTGACTTCAAACTGATTATGAATCAATTTAATATAGGACACAAATACATCAAAAACCTCATCCTTAGTTTTGACTAAGTAAACCCACACAGCCCTGGAATAATCATCAACAATGGTCAAGAAATACTTAAACCCTTCTCTGGTAGGAACTCTGTAAGGGCCCCACAAGTCTAGGTGAACAAGTTCACCAACAGTCTTAGACTTGTGATTAGACAAAGGAAATGGTTCCCTTGTCTGTTTAGCCCTGTGACAGACCTCACAAATAGGCACAGAAGTGTTTTTAGATATATTTAAATCTTTATGTAAAACAGATAATACTTGGTTAGCAGGGTGACCAAGTCTATTATGCCAAAGCAACTTAGACACATTAAAACTCAGAATCATATTAGACTTACCTATCACACAATCCTTATTCATGTCAAATAGGTATAGGCCTCCAGACTCACTACCAGTCCCCAATGTTCTCTCCTTTTTTAAGTCCTAAATATAGCACTTATCTTCATCAAAACCAACAAACATCTTACTATCTCTAATAAGTTTGTTAACAGACAACAAGCTCACACAATAGCCAGGAACAACAAGAACATCATATAATATCACATTATTAGTTAATCTTAAGTTCCCAACATGACTGATAGTAGCAAGAGTGCCATTGGGATGACCAACAGTAATCTTTAAACTAGTAACATCAACAACATTAGACATACCAATAGTAGAAACAATTAAGTGCTGATTAGCACCAGAATCAATGATCCAACCCATACTTATAGTATTAACATATAGACTATTATTAGCACAGAAAAATCTAGAAAAATTAATAATGAACCAGACATTGCCATTAAAAAATGAAGCCTTACCAGACATATTGGCATGAACACTACCAGAAGAAGTATCATTGATCAAAGACAGAAGTTTCTTCATTTGATCAGAAGTAAAACTAGAAGAAGGACTAGTAGAAGACTATTTAACATCAATATTGGCATTGAAATTTTGTTTAACAGGGTTAGGGTTAGACAACTTCTTAAAACCAGGTGGAAAACCAACTAATTCATAACATCTTTTAATAGTATGGCCAATTTTACCACAATTTTTACAGTTAAGATTAGGATTTGGTCCCCTATTCACCCCATTAGTAACATTCCCTCTGGTGTTATTATTATTGGTATTAAAGTTTCTTCTATTATTGTTAAAAGACTTAGCATTAAAGGAAGTAGCACTCATTTTAGATTCAACACCACCAGAGGACTCAGGAACCCCCCCTATGGGATTCTTCTCTGGACACAGTAGTATAAGCATCTTTTACTTCAGGGAGAGGATCCCTTGTTAAAAGAGCTGTTCTTACAGGCTGATAACAATCATCAAGGCCCATGAGAAACTGCATCAGCTTCATAAGCTGCTGATGCAACCCTAGTTCTTTACTAGCATCACAACTGCACTTAACTTCACATGTACATTTAGGCAATTTAGTCAAAGCATCAAACTCTCTCCACAAAGAACTAACCCTATGATAATAATCTGCTAGAGAACTACCACCTTGTTTAACAGAATTAATCTTTTGTAACAAATTATATACCACATACTCATCAACTTTATCATAAGTTTCTTGCAACTCTTTCCAAACAGATGTAGCATTTTCAGAATACACTAATCCCATATAAACATCTTGAGACACAGAATTCATAATCCAAGTTAAGACAATGGCATTACACCTGTCCCATTGGGCAGATAAAACATTACTAGTGACATAAGACTCTTTTATACAAGTACCATCAACAAAACTATACTTATTCCTAGCCTGTAAAGCCAATTTCATAGCACCAGACCAGATTCTATAATTCTCAGTTCCAAGCAATTTAAATGGAATTAATGCAGTGTTACTATTATCATTAGTCTGAATATGCAAAGGATTACCAGCATCAAGATTACTAATCAAAACAAGTGGATCAACACCACCACCAGCAGCAGACATAGTAACAGATAAACAAGAATAGACAAGAAAGCAAGAGAGCAAAAAAAACCAAAAACAAACAAAACAAGTAATAGAAAACAAAGAGCAGATAACCACAGAGACAAACAACAATAAAGACAAATAAACAAACAAAGAACAATTAATCAACAAAGAATAAAACAACTCACACCCAAGATTCAACAAAGAATCAGCCAATTGGACTGGGGTTGGCCAGAGCAGGTTTTCACACCATTCAAGATGGAGGGTCAAGGTGTTAACCGAACCCATTTGCACCCAATTAACTAAACTCTTGTTAATCTTAAGGAAGAAAGATCAACTTACAGAGCTATAACAGATTGCAGCGGAAGAATGACTACAAAAACACTAGATTCACTTAGCCTAATGTTTTTGCAACCAAGAATGAACCCAAGAATCACCAGGGATCAAGATCCCCAAACAACCAAATTAGGGTTTCACAAAACCCTAACCAAGAATCTCACGGATACCACAAGATCTAGCCCAAACAGACTAAACCAATGAAGGCCGTTAAGGAAACAACCTCAATTAACCAATTAAACCTCCAATTAGAAAAACCCCCAAGATAACTTCCAAACCCTAGAAACCCTAGAATCTCAAAACCACTAGATCAGATAACCTTGCACTCTTATACCATGTAAAAATGGTAAAGAACACACAACAACAATCGTTACACCCAGCCAACCACCCCTTGGTGTATTATTATCTTATTAACAGCTATAGAAGATAAGTCCCCAAACCGGTGCTTACCAAACGATTACAAAGACAAAGATTGAACCCCTTCAGAAGGGCTCCAATCAATCCTCACTACAAATCACTCACACTCAACAATTGATCAATATAGATTGATCAATCAAGACAATACTAAAGACTAACAGATATCAAAGATGATATCAATACCAATACAAAGACAATGAGAGAGTATGAGAGAATATATTGACTGCACACACATACATTCAGAAACCCTAGCGCAAGATATGAGCTTATATAGCACATATTTACACTAAGGCCCTTGAACTTCAAATACTCTTCAAACTCAGCTGGACTAGAATCTCTTTGTTATTAAGTATAAGAACTTGTCACATTTAGTCCTTAGACTTATAATGACCAAAAGTTACCTATACTTATTAACAGATATGTGGTTATAATTACTTCTCATACTTCTTATTTTAAGATTACTTCTCATTTGATCGAAACTCATATTTATATAATATATTTAATTAATCATAGACTTAATTAGCACTTTGCATCCTTTGTATTAATATAAATTCGTCATACCTTTTTACTGCATGAATAAAACAGTTATTTATGTTTTTACAGTTATTTGGCAGTTAAATTCGGACAGGTATAATGAAGGGTTGCGATGGTTACTTTTGGAGGGAACCAAGAGTCATGTTGGTTGGCTTATAACTGCCAAAAAGTCTTTTAAGAGCCTTTTGGAGGAACTAATGGATAATTAATATTCTTATATTATATTTATATAATATATTTAATTAATCATAGACTTAGCACTTATCAATTTGCATCTTTTCATCATTTGTATTAATATAAATTCGTCATACTTTTTTACTGCATGAATAAAACAGTTATTTCTGTTTTTATAGTTATTTGGCAGTTAAATTCGAACAGGTATAATGAAGGGTTGCGATGGTTACTTTTGGAGGGAACCAACAGTCATGTTGGTTCTGCTTTTGGAGGTCGAATCCTGGGAAGAAATTAGTCTCGTATCCCACCAGCATTGATAGTGGGGGCTAATATTCTTTAAGGACAGTCATTAATTTCGTTCATTTTATTAGTAGCATCTGCCATATTCTAACACAAGTCACACAAAAGACCATTAGAGGATTCTACAGAGTGCAACCAGATTAAATTACATTAGAATTTCATAATGAATTATCCTGTTAAAAAAAACCAATAAATTTCAGAATGCTATGGCTAGTTACTGAAACAGAACAGAATTGGAAACATAATTGCTTGAAACTTCAGGCTAGAAAACCATGGTTTTTCTTGAATTACACACTTATTGCATATCACAAATGAAGGATTCCGATGACGAAGCTGAAGATGAACTGGTTAGCTTGGATGATTTTGTGTCTTCGCTTGAACATGAACATGTTGTGCGTTCTCTTCCAGGCCCTGTGAGATCAATAGTTGGTGAAGCCCAAATTGTGATGGGTGTCGCTGCAAAAACGGCTGTCGGCACAGTTTTTGGAAGGTCAGGAAGTGGTGCTTCAAAGTCAAGAACTTTAATTGCTTGCTTTATAGTAGGCCTTACATTGGGATCAGGGTGAGCACACCAAAGTCCTACAATGATCAAATGTTCCATCTCTCCCTCATCAAAATCTGCATCAAGTTTAGAATCGGCTGCTTGACTAAATTTTCCTCTTCCATAGAGATCCCAAACATAGTCAACCAGTCTTATATGACCGTCTTTAGCCATGGGGTCAAGGGGTTTCTTACCAGTGGCTATTTCAAGTGCTACAACCCCAAAACTATAAACATCTGATACCTTACCTGCCTTGCCGGTCAGAATGCATTCAGGAGCCATGTAACCCATTGTACCTGCCAATATTGTGGTTTGTGACCCTTTTTCATGATCAACAAGCCTAGCTAAGCCAAAATCTCCAAGCTTAGCATTGAAATTGGAGTCGAGCATAATGTTGCTCGTTTTGATATCTCTATGCAAGACGCATTGTTCCCATTCCTCCTGAAGATAAAGCAATGCTGAGGCCAAACCTCGAGCGATGTTATACCTCATTGCCCAAGTCAACAAGCAACTTCCTTTGAAGAGATGGGAATCCAAGCTACCATTCGACATGTATTCATAGATAAGTAGGAGTTCTTTACCTTCATGGCACCAACCGATGAGTTGCACCAAATTTCTGTGTCTCAGTCGGCTAATGGTCTTCAGTTCTGCTGCATATTCCTTTATTCCTTGTTTGGATCCACTTGAGATCTTCTTGACAGCCATATCAATATTCATTTCCTTCAAGAAACCTTTATAAACGGCACCAAAACCCCCTTGTCCTATTTTTTCACCTTCTGAAAAGTTCTTTGTTGCAAGGGCCAGTGCTTTGTACGAGAACTTTTTTGGCCCGGTCTCCATCTCAAATTCCCGGGAAGCACCAAGCTCGTCATCATCTTTCTTTCGGCATATAATTCTTTTCTTTTTAAAAGAGCCAAAGAAGAAACATCCACCAATTAAAGCACATACTGAGAAGCCTAGACCAAGACCAATACCCAACACGACCTTCAGTGGTCCACTATCAGGAGCAGCAGCAACCGTGTCTGCAGCTGACGGGCTGGGGGCAGAACCGTTTATGCTGATCTCTGAACCACCTGGACCAATGATCGTTTCATCAATTGGTAAACTTGAAGTAAAATCCTAAGAATGAAGAGTGTGAATCTCAAAATATTTACCAGTGGAGGCTGAAAAACCAATTCTAACATAATCCGGTAGATACTTTTTCAGATCAATTTGCGTGCTAATCCTTTGCGTGAAAAATTCACCGTCTTTACTGAAACCAGTAAAGGCAACACTTAGCCTTTGTGCACTAGAATTGTAACTCACCCTTGCTATGTTCTTTTGCCCTTTAGAAACAAGATTTGACCATGTCACATTACTAACTGATACCATGGAATTGATGTTAATACCAACATGATCATCATCCGGGTCCCATTGATTTTTAAAAGTATCAAACTCCACTGCTACAAATGGATTCGAAGTCGAGTTGAGCACCTGGTCACCACCAACAAGCCCTATACCACTACCTTCTTGTTTATCAGGAATTTCAAAATTTTCTGGTGCAAGAAAGAATGCTATCCCATCTCCATAGATGGGCTGATTCCTGGAATTTATTGTGAATGAAAATTGGGTAGTGAAGTCAGCTAACTGTCCTGAATCTTTGTGCCAAAGACGAAACAATTTCTGATACGTGACTCTACCTGTACTCCAATACATTCCCATGTCCGCCTGATTTCTCGTTAGCTGAATGACCGGACTAGAAGGTGCAGCATCTCCGGAATAATTTAGTTCATGATTATTGGGGTTGAAACTAGTGAAGTTAAATGTTAGCTTTGCGAAAGATGGAACCAAAAAAAGTAAATACACGATTACAATCATGGGAGATGATGACTGATGATGACTACGGGCCAACATTTCTTCAGTTATGAAACTATAGACCTTACATTCAGAATCAAAGATGTTGCAATATTTGAGACATTGGCAATATGTTCTTATAATTTGACAAACTATAATATAGACAATAAGACAATGTGGTTTATATTTGGCCTGCATATTTGACATACTTGGCTAAATCATGGTAACAATCAAGCAGTCTGTCCTGGAGTTATTAGTCGACGTCGAATTCATCGCCTGGCCAAAACTGGGATTTGTTGACACCTTAAAAAAATGTAGTTATTAACTTGTAGTAGCTGAAATTACCGAAAGCACTAATCTAAAGTAGACGAATTTTCTGGCGCGCAGAAAGAACCATTGTAAGTGACAACATAGTAAACATCGACGTCTTCCTAAGGTGTTAGTGATCCACACGATCGATCGTGTTGGATATTGCCTAAAAATAATTATGCGATGAACAAATTTTCTCCATTAAACTTTGTTCATTTTAATTTATTTGCATCACACAGTTTTAAAAAAGTGCATATATTACAATGTTGACAAACTAAATTTTTTGATTAGTTATAATATATGCAAATAAACAGTTGTCATTACGTAAACTAAAAAAATAATTTTTCTCGTGTTGGTTCTTCTTGATAGAAAATATTTCTTGAATTGTGAAATATTAGATTCTCTTAATGGGCCACGTGTGATCTGAATAGTGGTCGCACACTTCCTAGTACTTCCTCGGAAGATTACAAAAGTCTCTCTATATTCGTTAAGTTTTATGTTGTTGACCCAACAATGTCATGAAAACAAACAAGGTGTAGAGATACATTTCTTGTAGCATTAGGTGTCACAAGATGCCATTTGAGCCTGACTCATTCTCACATTAGTATTATCACTTTTATTAGTCACATCTCAAATCACTCTTTCACTCATAATATGTCATTTGGGCTCATCTATCCATAATTTTATTTTCTTTTATATTTTTTCAAACAAACTAAATTTTATTCGTTTAAATCAAAATAAGAAATACAATTAAAAAAACATACGAAATTTAAAAACTAATACGAAAATTTAAAAAAATACATCAAGTGCTTAATAAACTAATTATGTTGTTGATGTTGTTACCAAACATGATCAATAAGATTTCGTTGAAGCCTTGCATGTGTTTATTTATCACGGAGTTCTTTGGCTTTCATCCTTCGCACTTCGCATCGCTCGATACATGTCTGTAATATATTTGGTTGCGGACAAATATAAATTTTGTTCATTTCGAATATCGCATACTCTTGATCTTTCAAAATCATGTTAAGCAATATGATTCACATGTACATGGTTCTTCGTAGCTTGTTGACAGTCCAAGCACGCGTCGGTTAGTTTATAATATGCCAACGTTCTTAGATGACACCAAAAGTTCTTTCAACGATTTTTCGAGCACTTTCTTGTTGTCGTTTAAATAGGGCATTTTCTCGTCTCATGCATACGAAAATGATTTGACAAAAGTTGCCCACGTTGGGTAAATCCTGTCAGCTAGTAATACTCTTTTTAAAATGTAACTCCGTTTACCTTAAACGGAGCCACGGGGGCGATGTTATCAAGAAGGTCATCGAATAACGGAGAATTGTTTAAAACGGTAATATCGTTATTCGCACCCGCTACCAAAAAAAATGCCAAATCCACAAATCGTATGACGCAACGGCTTCAAGCATTATAGTTGTGTATTTTTTATCACCTCTCCCAAATTGCCCGTGCCATTCTTTCGGACAGTTAATCCATTCCCAGTGCATACAATCAATGCTTTCAAGCATTCCCGCAAACCCATTGTTAATACAAATATCGTCTAAAAAAACGTTATTTATATTTTACGATCTTTGCTATATTTTGTTAATGACAATTATAAACTTTATTTTTAGCAAAGCATAAATATAGTTAAAGTCTTTTACAAATATAGTCACAAGCTTTTCATAAACTCATAACATCAACTACATGCTACATACATGATCACTAATATATACATGTTACATTCATATATACATGTTACATTCATTTACATTTTAATTCCAAATTTGGAAATTGTACAATGACATCATGGCATGCATCACTTTGATATCTTTAGAAGATTTTGAAGATCATAAGAATATCTTGGTTTGTTCTTTACACAAAGAAAAGATATGAAAATATCTTAGTTAGATTTGGTGAAGATTTTGGAGATTTGCTGTCAGGTTCCCGCGGAACCAAAATCATACACGGACGTATCCCTATTTTTGGATCCGTCCCATCCGTGGTTTGCCAAGGCAGTTTGCCTATAAATAGTAAGCCACACATTCATGTTTTTTCATCACTCATAAGCATAAACAACATCATTCATTCTTTCATTCATTACTAACCCATTCATATTTCATATTTCATTCTTAGTGATCTTTCTTTTGTAGCAAAGAGATCAAAGCATCACAAGCTTCAACAAAGCGTTGCAAGACTTGTTAGATTAGTCATAGTGTGAATTTGTTGTTTTTCACACATCATTGTTTATACCAAACAATCATATACCTCTGTAGTGATCGGTTAGTATTTTAGTCCTCAAAATACATAGAGTATCGGGAGTGGTTGTGCCCTTGTAAAAGAACTCGGTATTTAGCTTTGTACCGGAAAAAGTGTAAGCGACGTTTGTAAAGGTTTTCTCCGCCGAGAAGGGAGCTTGTTTCTTAGTGAAGAAAAACTCTCGAGTTAGAGGCTCGAGGAGTGGAGTAGGGCAAGGAAGAGAGTCCTTGTAGACCGAACCACTATAAACATCCGTGTTGTGGTTTGATCGTTTCTTTCTTTACTTGCATGTTATATATTGTTTATTATTTGCATTAGTTGAAATCACGTTAAGTATTCAAAGCAAAAGAATTTTAAAACGGTAAAACTATTCAACCCCCCTTCTAGTTTTCCACAATTGGCATCAAGAGCTACGTTACTCAAGATCTTTAAAATATATTGTATTTTAAAAATTGGAACGATCCATGGATTTTGAAAATTTCAAAGAAGGGCAATCTATGCAAAGACCACCACTATTTGAACTAAATAGTTTTATATATTGGAAAAACCGCTTTGAAACTTATGTGAAGTCAAAAGACATAGATCTATGGTATATTATTATAGAGGGTGATCATAAAGCTATAATAAAAGATATATCAAGTGGTCGGGATGAGGATACTTCACTTGCTCGTCACAGTGATGAGCAAAAAAAGTTGATTGCCAAAAATAATGAGGCTAAAATGATGCTTTCAATGCTTTACCTAAGAAAGAATATGAAAGAGTCTTTATGTGTAAAACCGCTAAAGATATTTGGCAATCTTTAATTATCACTCATCAAGGGAACTCATAAGTCAAGGATAACAAAATTGATCTTCTTGTTCAACAATATGAACAATTTTTTATCCCTGAAGATGAGACCATTGATAGTGCATTTGCTAGGTTTAATACTATCATTACTTCTCTAAAAGCACTTGATGAATCTTTTTATAGTAAGAACTTTGTCAGAAAATTTGTTATTGTCGATAATAACTCTTTATCACACTTATATGAGGCGTTAAACACAATAGGATGAGATGGGACAAAGTGTATGTAATGGATCTTATATTTGAGAGAGATGGATATGTTTAAGCTTTTCTTTTATTGCACCTTACACACACAGTTGAACCACTACCTCACAAATGAGGATAATGTACTTTATATAGTACATGCACTTTGCCCTAAAGGCTTTTGGTGTGGGCTAGAGTGAGCTTTTGGGCTTGAGTCCATTGGATTGGACTTTTACATATAACACTAAGACTAAGACTAGCCCACTTAATACAAAGTTCAAACATAAATGAATGACCATCACTTTAACTATAAAATTAAAGCTAACAATCTCCCCCTAAGGGATGGTCATTCAAAAGATGCACTACGTGATTAGATCTTTAGACTTCTGGGTTTTGAACTTTGTGATTCTTTGTTCCTTCATGCATTGTGATCTTCATTGTATTGTCTTTTGATTGTTCTTTGCCTTGATCAACATCTTCATGTATTTACAGCGTCTTTTCTTCCATTGTAGATGTTGAGACATACGATGATCGATGGACTTTCTTCAGTACCTGCATAAAACAGTTAGCAATAAATCGTCCAACTCTTCCAGGTTCAGATCTCATTATGACACTTTACAACTTATGTCCTTTTTGGTGAACACAAGTGTATTTTATTGGAAGTGTTCCTAAGAGATCTTTGATGAATCTCATGGCTCTAGACTCAATTATGTGCGTTTTGGTTTTAGATGTCGGAGGCGTGGAGCAGAGTGCCACCTTTTCAATATCAACACATCTCGGAGTGAGAGGTCGATAGATTATGCATTGATCTCCGTGAGAAATGAAACAAATATCTTTTAAGAGATATCTGAGTGGCTAGGAGGGGTTTGTGCACCGCGTCACTGGGTCCATGACGTCTTGTCTTCAATATCAGTATCACCTTAGTGAGTACCGATAGCATATGTATTGACCCGGTTTCTTTCCTAAGTTTTCATGGAGGGCTATTTCTTTTCACCCTTTCATTAAACTTTTCTTTTTCATTCTTCAACCCCTTCTTTCTCCTTTCTCATTTTGCTCCTTTTTTCAATCATACCTAAGGACTTCTAATTCTAAACTATTGGAATTGTCCTTGGGTAGATCCCTCCGGTTCTGGCGGATCATTAGACATTACCTAACCATAAAACCTTTTGTGAAAATCTCTCAAAGCGTTTATGTATAAAACACATTTTGGTTAACACTTCAAGAGTTTTGCATTTTCTGAAATACTCCCCTTTCACATGTGCTCATGCATTTTTGAAATAAATAGCACATGTTGGGTAGAGTTCGCACATTTGAAATGATCGATTTTCAATGAACATGACCTTCGCGAGACACGCTTACATCACTAGTTAGACTAGCTTGAAATTATTACCCGTCCCGGTCATATTCAATGATCATCTCTCAAATTGGTACATTCTACTTAGACAAGTCCTTTGCGAGACACGCTTACATCACTGGTAAACCAGCTTGAGATTATTACCCGTCCCGGACATGTCTTTTTGATTACTGACATTTAGTTTTCGTCAATTTGAGGGTTAAACTGAGTCTTTCTGATGAGCTCCTTTGAGATTCAAACCAAGATCACATTTTAATCCCATTTCTCCCCCTCAAAAATAGCATTTCGATGGTATTTTTGATACCGTTTGATTAAAATCATTGTTTTTGGAAAGCTAATAAGGAGAAACAATCATGCATGAACTTTTTGGAACAAATTTCTTTATGAAATACTCCCCCTCAAAACTTGCATTGATTTTGACATTTTTGAAAACTTTGGAGCAAGTGGGGAGTAACGATTTGAAAAATCTTAAGCAAAATTTTTGAAAAGTTTTGAAAAACCTTTTGAGAAATTTTGAATAAAATTTTGCTTAAGGTTAAGAAGTTTGAATAAACATTTCATGAAAACTTCTTTTCTTTGTAGGATTGTTGCCATAAAGTGTACAACAGAGTCCTTTCTTTGAAAAATGGGTTATGCACTGTTATGTGTGCATAAGCCAAAACGTTGAAGCCCGGGTTGTAAGCTGAAATACTTACAAGCCATTGATTTTTAGGACAAGTGCTCGAAATTTATTGATTAAGCACTTTCCTTTCTTTGAAGATCGGGTCCTGAACTGATGTGTGCAGAAGCCATTGGGTTAAGCGCGGGTTTCGTACTGAAGTATACGAAAGCCATTTTGACCAAATTAGACAACAACTTTTGGAACCCATTTGAGCACTACACCAATGGGTTTAGCATGTTTTGCAATCCATTTGTAAGTTGTTTCAATCTGATTCAAAGAAGTTGAATTCCAACGAGGACTGAAAACTGGTTTTTCATCTGGAAATAACACTCGCGGAATCAACGGAGATTTAAAACTATTTTTCAAAGCAGAGTCATTCTTGGTTTGCAGCGGAAGTTTTTGAGAGTTTGAAGGACTTTGCTTTGGTCTCCACACTTGCCTTACCCGTGTAAAGCGAGATTGTGGAGTTTGAAATCTTGAAGTCTCTTCATGAGACATGTTTGACCTTGAAAGCTTT
Source organism: Artemisia tridentata subsp. tridentata (assembly GCA_021014915.2). Classification (NCBI taxonomy): domain Eukaryota; kingdom Viridiplantae; phylum Streptophyta; class Magnoliopsida; order Asterales; family Asteraceae; genus Artemisia; species Artemisia tridentata. The sequence continues at coordinate 468,401,277 of CP139507.1, forward strand.
TGAGGAGTAAGTGTTTCATAAAAGCTTGGTTTCTTCGAAAACTTCCTTCCTTTTTGCAAAGAATAGGTTGTAAAGTGGGAAACCCTTTTTAAGATTGGTTTCGAAGATTCACCCGTGTAAACCTTCGTTGAAACACTCACTTTGGGTGTTGAATGATTTGAAACAGGATATTTTCCTTTTGAACGGTTAAGATCATCAAACTTTGTTTTTAAGGCATTGTATGATGTTCGCAAATCACTGTATTCCTTTTGAAGAGAAAGATGATCTTGAGACGCCAATTTAGATTCCAAAGAGGCAATTTGTTTCAAAAAATGATCTTTTTCGGCTTTTGAATCATCTATTTTACGAGCCAATTTCCGTTCGAAAACAATATTTTCTTTTTCAATTTTTTCAAAATATGTTTCGAATTTGTTCATTTTGTTGAAAAGATTAGTTTTGACATCCTCAAGATCGTTTGTTCTTTGAGCTAAAAGAGTTTCAAGCTCAAGTACTTTTGATTGAAGCACATTGTTGGGAATTATGATACGAATCAAGAGCAGACAACTTAGGTCTGGTAGTTTATCTAATTTAGGTCTGTTTGTGTTATTAGGTCTGGTAATGTAATGTTAAGTCTGGTAGCATGTTTAAGTCTGGTTGACTTGTAACGTTAAGTCTGGTCGTGAAGTTAGGAAAGTCTGTTAGAGTTATGTTAGGAAAAGATACAATGCGTGTATGTATCTTTATAGAAGATTTGTGTATATCTTCTGTGTCGGCTAGGGTTTCCTTGTGTTATAAAAGGATCCCTAAAGATTGTTAGTTCGTGTGTGAGTTGTACGAATTCATTATTGTAAAACCCAGAATTTCTGAATACGTAAAATACCCATAATACCCTTCGATCTCAAATTCGTAAATGACGTTTAAAACTTTAAGGCATTTAAATCCCGAGTATACACTAAATGTTTAACGTTAATGATTGAACGAATAAAACAATTACACTTATTTAATTAAATAAATGAACACGCCTAAAAAGGGAATTTCCATAACCGAATTCTAGTATCAGTTAAATTGAAATATATATCACTACTTATTAGGCTCAAATCAAGGCCCACAATTTGTGCTATTTACCAAAGTTGAGAGCCATTCACACGTTTTTTTTTCTTTAAAGTCGAATCATACATATCATTGCTATAATTTTATCACAAAACCCTAAACCAAACCTACACATTGGCGGCTGCTACTTTTGTTCTTCTTCCTGTCCGATTCAAAAGCAAAACAAAAGAAGGCTTTTCTTGTGGCATATGCTTTGGTGATTTCTGGTTCGAGAAGAGCTGCTGGGGGTCGGATTCAGTTCTGGTTCGAGGGAGTTTTGTTCGTGGGTTTCTTTGGTCTTTTGTCCCTCTTCTTTGGTCACGCCTTGAGGGTATCGTTTCATCCTATTTTCTTTTCATTTTGATCTTTCATACGTCTATAATCAAGGCACCTAAATAAATATGAATCGGATAAAATACGGCATGCATGTTATGCAACTTTTATTCTCACATAATATAACAAATGAAACCTTGAAAGTTAACCGTATACGTTTTGTCATTCGAATTGTTTTGTATGTATGGCTTTAATCTCAAGAGCACGACATCAACATGTTTATAACCAAATCAAAGGACGTGTGAAAGGATAAAAACTTTATGTCGATATTAAGTTTTATTTGGCTGTTCGAATCGGTTTACATGTGATGGGTCAATCAATTTTATACCTGTTAAAAATCTGGACGTAAGCTAAAGTGTGAAGATAAATCATGCACGTATCAACTGACCCGTTACAAACGAAAATAAAGAGTAAACATACATGCTTGTTTGTTATGGTTTTCGAATCCCATACAGAGAATAAGAGGGTGTCGAGTAGAAGGGAAATGCATGATTTTATGTGGTAAATTAAGTTGTCGTGTGGCTGTGATAAATGGATCACTGTGTGGGCTGTTGTGTGTCGAGTGTATGGCCAGGTTAGAGCTATGGTGTGAGTCTCATGGTTAGTCGAATAGGGTGTGTATGAGTTGATATTTGATGTAGTCTTGTTCTTGCATGAAGTCGATGGGTTAATGTTGTAGAAGTGTTATGTAGCTGATAAAAGAGTGATAAATGTGTGGGGGTAAAAGTCAGGAAATAGTGGTAGTTTTGATGGGGTGTGTGTGGTTGGTTAAAAGAGTGGTCTTTTGTCTATATAACAAAAGGGATGTAGGTGTGGTTTAAGCATGGTTACTGTGTAAAATAGGGTAGGAAAGTATGTGAGATGATGGGTCGAATGGTACACTTGTCTGGGTTATAAAAATATAAAAAAAAAAAAAATTAAGGCGTGGGTGTGCTGTGTGGGTTATTAAATGGGTAAGGATTGAATTTCAAAGATGGGTGCTCATGGTTGAATGTGTTGTGTTAAAATATGTAGTAAGAATAATATTGGAACCAAAGTGTGCTAATTGCATGGGATAACAATTGGAGCGCCTAAATTGTATACGAATGAAGATTTTATATCATTATGAAATTTCACTTTAGCCCTAAACTTTAATATGTTGGCAAAATAAACCTAAATTATTAAAAGTGTCATATTAACCCTAAGCTAAGATATTTAGCATATTAAGGCTAAGATTATATAAATGGCATATTTTTTAACCTTAAACGTCATTAAATCAGAAAACGTGATAAAAATGGAAAGTTACTAAAACTGGGAAAAAGCCGACTAAAATAAGTAATCTGAATTTAATACGTTTTAATAAGTCAGTCATGAATTCGTGTAGATTCGCTGGAGATGGAGTCTGCTTCCGACCTTGATATTTTCTGTTGTGTTTTCGGTTGCGGTATGAGGTACAGATATTCTGACCTTCTCTGTAAGGTTTCCTATGATTCTTTTCTGATCTGTTAAATCTCTGAATTGATACTCTGTTACTATCCCTTGCTATGACACCTTTGCTTCGACCTTTGATCTCTGATTTTGAACCTGTGATATGAAGACCTTTTTGATATGAGATGGAAATGTTTTAAGTAAAGTATTTTGAAAGGGTTTTTCAAGCATGATATATTGACTTTAAGAAAACTATTTTGAAGTTTGCTTTATGAAAACTAATTGAAAGACCATTTATGAAAACTATTTTTGAAGGATTGTTTTTAAATGAACCTTAAGAGAAAACCTTTTGAAAAGTACTTTTGATATTGAACCTTTTAAAGATTTGACCATCGGATACATTGACCCTTTTTGGATATTGACCTGGGATATTTGACCTTCTGATATTTGAACTTCTGATACTTGACCTTCTGATACTTTGACTGGTCTGATTATGAACTTCTGATATTGAACCTTCTGATATGACACTCTGATTATGATATGAACCTTTGACCTTTGACCTTGACTCTTAGTTTGATACCCGAGCCACCTTTCTGTTACCTAGCCAGGAAGGTAACCTGGCCGTGTCTGTGATGCACCACTGGCATGACTCATGTGTGGGTGAGTGATTCCTCAAACCGTCCCCATTCTGATTATGATATGCGCATTACCTTGATTATGATTATATATGTTTCTGGGGGGCGTATGGATTGCAATCCTAGATCTGATCTGTTTAGTGGATTTAATCTGATATGATATGACTTGTCTGGTGACTGGTGCTGTGTGCAATACACGCCTTTCACATATTTCTGGGAGCTAGCTACTCCACCCTTTTGAAAAATGAGGACACCCCTCATATTATCTGATTATCTGAGAGGTCTCCCCTCTATATGATTATGAAGATTTATGGTTACTATATGATATGATCTGTTTCTGGGCTCGTGGTAGATGACTATCCTATTCTTCTCTTATTATCCATTTACTTCTTTTATACCTTATGACTTTCCCATTGCCCATATTATATTTCTGTTTCGTTATTCTTTGCTTTGTATTATGTATCTGTTCACTGAGCTTTGTAAGCTCAGCCGCACGTTTTCTTTTCGTGTGCGGCAGGTTTTAGTTGGAAGATGGGTACGAGTGAAGAGATTTTTGGACTTAGAAGACTTGATAGTTTTGGCCTAGAGATGATTAGAAGTTATCATGTTGTTAGAAATTGTATTCGCTTTGTAACCTTGTTAATTCAGTATTTCCTTTGTAACCTTTGAGAATCTTTGTATTACTTTTGAATGTATGCTTGTTATATCTGATATGAAACCATTTGCGTGACATCTTTACCCTTGTCGGGTTGGGGTGTTACAATTATGGTATCAGAGAGACAGGCTGCGATTCGTAATACATTTACCCTTGGCCTGTGTAAGTTAGGACCACTAAGTTTCCACTGTATGCGCTCATAAGATAACCTTTAAGAATTGCTTTAGGATTTCCCTATAGGAACTTAAGTTCTGACCAGTGAGGAATGGGTAGACTATAAGGCTTTTGTTTAAGTAGCATTGCTTCCGCATCACTCTGATTTATGCCCTGCTTGTTAAGCTCACGCTTTGCACCACCTAAGATTCCGACTCCGACCTCTGATTCTTTTGTTAATCATTTTGATGTCTTTTCGGGTATTCTGAGAATCTCTATGACGATGACTTACTTGATGCATTCTGTTATATGCTTTTGATAATCTATGAATCTTCTGACCCTATCTGAGTTTGTCTTAAACATCTCTATTCCCATGAGTATAAGAATGTTTTCCTCTCACTTTTGAACGATAAGACTTGCGTTGCCGATATGTTTTCATTGAATAGTTAGCTTTGATTTGTATTCTGATAAAGGATAGGCTGATTGATCATTGACGATTACCCTCCTATGTTTCACCTTCGGCGTTTGAAACCATTTTGAACTCCCTACCATGATTTCCGATTATTAAACTTTTGCTATTTCTACCTAACTTCGTTCTTCACTTCCGACCTATTTGATAAGCAGTTTGATACTCCTCTGACCATCCCGAAGGTCATTTAATCTTAAGGTGTTTGACACATTCTGTGAATTCATTACCCATGCTGGATATAAATGTATCATCTGATATTACTCTGTCCTTGCAAAGTCCTATGAGAACTCTGGTGATTATTAGCCATGGACTGTGACGATAATTTTGTCCCGATATGAATTTGTTAACTGAGCATGATGATGCTGATAACTGATATTCTATACGCCTGACTTTTGACAGTTATACGATGTTTGTATTTCCGATGACTCACAGTCTACCTGCAACTTATGCTAAATAGCTAAACAAGACTCCAACACCTTGAATTGTTCGCTTATCCATCTCCACACTTTGATGAACCATGTACTTGACCTTGATATATGAACTATCTGTCTGGCTTGGCGACCGTACTCATCATACGAATCCTTTTATTTTTGACATATTCGATTTTGAGGTCTTTAAGTTATGGATTGGCTGGCCCTCATACGCTGCCAGGGACTACCGTATCTAAATTGTGACCTTTAATAATATGTTTCATCCCACTTTCGTTATGATAACCTTTAACCGCTCCAATCTGTTAAGCTTAACGCTGTTATGGAAACATTTACCTCGATCTCACTTGATTATTGATTGCCTCCTGATACCTATTATCCACTCTTAGAAAAACTTGGCATTGGAAGTTTTGTTGTGCGAATATTCTGGTGGCTCTGATGAAACTCTTGGGTTTCCCTCCTGTTTAAGAAGTGGAATTGAATTTGAACCGATCTCAGTTGACGAACCATGATGCTATAGAAGTTGAGAGATTGAAGAAACTGATTGGAATATGACCTTGTTCACCTCAGTGTTTACTTTGAATACCCTTATTAGTTTATGAAGAAGAAAGAGAAAAATTCTGCGTCAGCGTATCAACTATCGCAAACCTAATCGTATCACTACCATGACCTTCTTTCAATTCAACGTCTCAATGATAGATTCAATCTTTGTAAACTCCGCACCAGACGACCTCTGTGGAGGATAGAAGGACTGAAGAAGCAACCCCAAAGGACTTCTAAGAAAAGAGATGACTATTTGAGAATAACCTCCGGGAAGTATTTCAGTTTTATGCACAAAGAGGAGCATGTAAATCATCTTGTAAAGGACCCTTATTCTGGAGGAAACAGACTTGATTGGCACCTAGAGATTTGTAGCAGACAACACTACCATGCATCCGGCGATGACTGCAGTTGAGATGGCGAATTCTGAACTGTGCTGAAGACCTGTCGAAGACACGCAGTCTTACTTCTCTATTTGTCTTAGTTGTACTAAGAGGAATTGGGAGCAGAAGCAGACTAGCGAACGGAAGAATGCACAGTGACCATACCGGAGATTCACGTTACTACACCTCAGTTCCAAGGAGAGGTGCCGAAGGCTTGAGGGATCAGACTCGAGTTGATATTTCTTTTCCACACTATGATTATACGATAGATTGCATGGACTTGGAAGAAGTTAAAGATCATGGATGATAATTCTGAAGTGAACGTTTGTGTTTAGAAGAGTTGATTTTGGTGAAGAATGAAACTATGGATGACGTAATTCATTTCCTCTTGACCTACTCAAATTTCCGTTACTTAAGATAGGATTCCCGGAATGATTTATGTTCCCTGTTTTTAATTCCGCTCGGTGTTCATTCTGCATATACTGGTCGATGGTTTTGTTATGTGAAATTGACGAATGATGGGCGATCTGATGCTTTTATCGATGTATCAAATTCTGATAGACATTCTGGGACTTCCGTTAACTCTTTCGAGTAGTTCGTTTTTCTCTTAGTTATGGTGTTGACTTTGATGACCTCTGAGACGGTAGAAGTACTAGGTGAATTAAGATAAGTGGTTTTGAATACGACTTGAGATAAAGTATGATCATCATGAAGGCATATTTATGTGGTGCTAGTATTATGACGCCTGATCAACGTGATAATACTTACACCATATAACGTGCACTCACTGTGGCCATAGGATATCTTGGGGAGTACCTAAGAAGTTTAGAACCGATCTCCGTTGGTTATCCGTGATTAGTGAGACTTTAGGTTCCTTCTACCTATGCGTATACTCTGTTTTCGTTAATTTAATATTAGGATGATTTTGGACTCTCGTGTTTCATTCTGTTGACCTCAGTTATAAATTTTAAACTCCTTGTAGAGCTCTCTACTGGTAATACAGTTAATCTGATTTGAAATTCTGTTCATATTCCATATAAGTTTTTCGGAAGACTCACCTACCATCCATTTTGTTGAATGGTCCTTTTGATCCGAATCAAATTAACTTTGTCTCCTTCTGAGTAATCTGAACCCACCTTGTTTTGATTGAGTCATGAGAAACTTTTCGGTTTGAAGATCCTTTTTGGAAGAATCCCCCGGGAGTGAGAATATTTGTGACGATCTTTTGCGATTTGCTACGACTTCGCCTAACTTTGCGACTTCAAATTTCGAGGACGAAATTTTTTTTCTAGAGGGGAAGAGTTGTAAAACCCAGAATTTCTGAATACGTAAAATACCCATAATACCCTTCGATCTCAAATTCGTAAATGACGTTTAAAACTTTAAGGCATTTAAATCCCGAGTATACACTAAATGTTTAACGTTAATGATTGAACGAATAAAACAATTACACTTATTTAATTAAATAAATGAACACGCCTAAAAAGGGAATTTCCATAACCGAATTCTAGTATCAGTTAAATTGAAAGATATATCACCACTTATTAGGCTCAAATCAAGGCCCACAATTTGTGCTATTTACCAAAGTTGAGAGCCATTCACACGTTTTTTTTTTCTTTAAAGCCGAATCATACATATCATTGCTATAATTTTATCACAAAACCCTAAACCAAACTACACATTGGCGGCTGCTACTTTTGTTCTTCTTCCTGTCCGATTCAAAAGCAAAACAAAAGAAGGCTTTTCTTGTGGCATATGCCTTGGTGATTTCTGGTTCGAGAAGAGCTGCTGGGGGTCGGATTCAGTTCTGGTTCGAGGGAGTTTTGCTCGTGGGTTTCGTTGGTCTTTTGTCCCTCTTCTTTGGTCACGCTTTGAGGGTATCGTATCATCCTATTTTCTTTTCATTTTGATCTTTCATACGTCTATAATCAAGGCACCTAAATAAATATGAATCGGATAAAATACGGCATGCATGTTATGCAACTTTTATTCTCACATAATATAACAAATGAAACCTTGAAAGTTAACCGTATACGTTTTGTCATTCGAATTGTTTTGTATGTATGGCTTTAATCTCAGAGCACGACATCAACATGTTTATAACCAAATCAAAGGACGTGTGAAAGGATAAAAACTTTATGTCGATATTAAGTTTTATTTGGCTGTTCGAATCGGTTTGCATGTGATGGGTCAATAAATTTTATACCTGTTAAAAATCTGGACGTAAGCTAAAGTGTGAAGATAAATCATGCACGTATCAACTGACCCGTTACAAACGAAAATAAAGAGTAAACATACATGCTTGTTTGTTATGGTTTTCGAATCCCATACAGAGAATAAGAGGGTGTCGAGTAGAAGGGAAATGCATGATTTTATGTGGTAAATTAAGTTGTCGTGTGGCTGTGATAAATGGATCACTGTGTGGGCTGTTGTGTGTCGAGTGTATGGCCAGGTTAGAGCTATGGTGTGAGTCTCATGGTTAGTCGAATAGGGTGTGTATGAGTTGATATTTGATATAGTTTTGTTATTGCATGAAGTCGATGGGTTAATGTTGTAGAAGTGTTATGTAGCTGGTAAAAGAGTGATAAATGTGTAGGGGTAAAAGTCAGGAAACAGTGGTAGTTTTGATGGGGTGTGTGTGCTTGGTTAAAAGAGTGGTCTTTTGTCTATAAAACAAAAGGGATGTAGGTGTGGTTTAAGCATGGTTACTGTGTAAAATAGGGTAGGAAAGTATGTGAGATGATGGGTCGAATGGTACACTTGTCTGGGTTATAAAAATATAAAAAAAAAAAAAAATTAAGGCGTGGGTGTGCTGTGTGGGTTATTAAATGGGTAAGGATTGAATTTCAAAGATGGGTGCTCATGGTTGAATGTGTTGTGTTAAAATATGTAGTAAGAATAATATTGGAACCAAAGTGTGCTAATTGCATGGGATAACAATTGGAGCGCCTAAATTGTATACGAATGAAGATTTTATATCATTATGAAATTTCACTTTAGCCCTAAACTTTAATATGTTGGCAAAATAAACCTAAATTATTAAAAGTGTCATATTAACCCTAAGCTAAGATATTTAGCATATTAAGGCTAAGATTATATAAATGGCATATTTTTTTAACCTTAAACGTCATTAAGTCAGAAAACGTGATAAAAATGGAAAGTTACTAAAACTGGGAAAAAACCGACTAAAATAAGTAATCTGAATTTAATACGTTTTAATAAGTCAGTCATGAATTCGTGTAGATTCGCTGGAGATGGAGTCTGCTTCCGACCTTGATATTTTCTGTTGTGTTTTCGGTTGCGGTATAAGGTACAGATATTCTGACCTTCTCTGTAAGGTTTCCTATGATTCTTTTCTGATCTGTTAAATCTCTGAATTGATACTCTGTTACTATCCCTTGTTATGACACCTTTGCTTCGACCTTTGATCTCTGATTTTGAACCTGTGATATGAAGACCTTTTTGATATGAGATGGAAATGTTTTAAGTAAAGTATTTTGAAAGGGTTTTTCAAGCATGATATATTGACTTTAAGAAAACTATTTTGAAGTTCGTTTTATGAAAACTAATTGAAAGACCATTTATGAAAACTATTTTTGAAGGATTTTTTTTAAATGAACCTTAAGAGAAAACCTTTTGAAAAGTACTTTTGATATTGAACCTTTTAAAGATTTGACCATCGGATACATTGACCCTTTTTGGATATTGACTTGGGATATTTGACCTTCTGATATTTGAACTTCTGATACTTGACCTTCTGATACTTTGACTGGTCCGATTATGAACTTCTGATATTGAACCTTCTGATATGACACTCTGATTATGATATGAACCTTTGACCTTTGACCTTTGACCTTGACTCTTAGTTTGATACCCGAGCCACCTTTCTGTTACCTAGCCAGGAAGGTAACCTGGCCGTGTCTGTGATGCACCACTGGCATGACTCATGTGTGGGTGAGTGATTCCTCACACCGTCCCCATTCTGATTATGATATGCGCATTACCTTGATTATGATTATATATGTTTCTGGGGGGCGTATGGATTGCAATCCTAGATCTGATCTGTTTAGTGGATTTAATCTGATATGATATGACTTGTCTGGTGACTGGTGCTGTGTGCAATACACGCCTTTCACATATTTCTGGGAGCTAGCTACTCCACCCTTTTGAAGAATGAGGACACCCCTCATATTATCTGATTATCTGAGAGGTCTCCCCTCTATATGATTATGAAGATTTATGGTTACTATATGATATGATCTGTTTCTGGGCTCGTGGTAGATGACTATCCTATTCTTCTCTTATTATCCATTTACTTCTTTTATACCTTATGACTTTCCCATTGCCCATATTATATTTCTGTTTCGTTATTCTTTGCTTTGTATTATGTATCTGTTCACTGAGCTTTGTAAGCTCAGCCGCACGTTTTCTTTTCGTGTGCGGCAGGTTTTAGTTGGAAGATGGGTACGAGTGAAGAGATTTTTGGACTTAGAAGACTTGATAGTTTTGGCCTAGAGATGATTAGAAGTTATCATGTTATTAGAAATTGTATTCGCTTTGTAACCTTGTTAATTCAGTATTTCCTTTGTAACCTTTGAAAATCTTTGTATTACTTTTGAATGTATGCTTGTTATATCTGATATGAAACCATTTGCGTGACATCTTTACCCTTGTTGGGTTGGGGTGTTACAATTATAGTGAATATCAATATACAAAGTTAGTGATATCCCTGCTTGTGTTCTTAATTGTTCTTGTTAAGATTCCGCATTAACATTAACAATCACTTAGGGTTTCTCACTTAGATTGGTTCGGATTTATCCTAACCATCTACTAGGTATTCAAAACTACTTAGTGATCCATATACAATTTGTGGACCAACAAGTGGTATTAGAGCAAGGGAGAGACTCTGAATTCGAAGAACACTAAATCTCAAAAACCTAATTCTCACTCAAATCACCCTACAAAATGTCTGAATTCGATAAGCCTGTTTTCACTGAAACTTTCTCAATCCATAACAGTGAGGATGAGAAATCAAACCATGAAGATGAAGGAAAAACCGATACCAGTAACTGCCAATCACAACAACAACCCATCCCTTCCACAACCACAATCTCAAACATAAAACTTCCATTACTGAAGAGAGAAGAGTATGATATATGAGCCATGGAGATGGAACATTATCTGGAATACATTGATAGCGATGTATGGAAGGTGATTCAAAAGGGAAATTCTAAGAAGAGAATTTCACAAGGGAATGATGGGCAGCTCAGAATAATGCCACCAGTATCTGCTGAGGAGATTAGGGCTGTGGAGAAGGAAAAGAAGGCCAGAACCTTGCTTCTTATGGCTATTCCTAAGGAGCATCTACAAAGGTTTCATGGCATTCTTGATGCTAAGGAGATGTGGGAAGCTATCAAGAAACGATTTGGAGGTAATGCTAACTCCAAAAAGATGCAAAAGGCTGTTCTTAAACAGCAATTTGAAACATTCAGTGTTTCAAAGACTGAAGGTTTGGAGAAGGGCTATGACAGATTTCAACATCTGTTAACACAACTGGAAGTTCATGGTGCAGCAGTCTCAAATGAGGATGCAAATCACAAATTCCTTAGATCTTTACCATCAAAATGGGGCAATGTATCTGTGGCGATGAGGATTAAGGAGGAAGTAGATTCTATGACACCTGATGACCTATACAATAATCTTAGGATGTTTGAAAGGGACATCAGTAACAACACTCAGGCTTCAACCAGTTCATCAAATGTTGCTTTTGTGTCTCAAAACAAAAGCAGTACTTACAAGGTTAGATCTGGTGGTGTTAGGTCTGGTAACTATGAAACTCCTTCAAGTGAAATGTCTGCTTCAAGTTTTACTGATGAGGTGATACATTCTTTCTTTGCCAATCAAACGGAAGATGAAAGCTTTATTAGTGAAGACCTTGAACAGATAAATGATGCTGAAGTTGAGGAGATGGACATAAAATGGCACATTGCCATGGTTGCTTTAAGGGTCAAACGCTTTCAGAAGCAATATGGTAGGACTATCAACTTCAACAACAAATCACAAGTGGGATACACAAAGAGGACTGTTGAATGCTACAACTGTCACAAGCATGGGCATTTTTCAAGAGATTGTCCAGAGAAGAAGTCTGCTGATGAGAAAAGAGATGATGATGGGAAGATGGAAAAGAATCAGATGAGCCTGCTGACAATGGAAGCTGGAGGAGTCAATTGGGGTGAGCATCCAAGAGTAAATGAGGAGTCTGATCATGCTCTCATGGCCATTGGTAATGAGGTATCATTATGCTCTAAATTATGTACTGACTCATATAATCATGTTAAGGCTTTGTGTGATGAGCAGCAGGAACAAATAGGTGATCTAGAAGTAAATTTATTAGCACATAAAAATGCTGTAAAAACTTTAGAGGCACAAAAGGTCACCCTTCAAAACCAACATGCTGCTTTAAATGAAAAACTATACTTTCAAGCTAATAAAATATACGAACAAGATGAAAAGCTTAAAAGGTATAGACAATTAGGGCTTAAAATTCAGAAGGAAAGGGATTAGCTAAGAAAAAGGGTAGATCAATGGAACAGTTCAAACAATAACCTGTTTAAGTGTTGGGATTCTCAAATTAAGTCAAATAAAAAATGTGGCTTAGGATATGAGGAAAATGAGAATAGGGCTATATTTAAGAATAGAGAAGAGGACTATGCTGATAAGCCTTTGTATAATAGGTTTGTTAAGACTGGTGACTTTAAGGGAGTACCACCACCTTTGAGTGATGACTATACTCCTCTTGAAAAGGAAGAGTTGGATGATTCACTCTTTGTGTATGGTAAGAAAGGTCCTCAAGTACCTGAACCAACCACCTCAGAGGACAAATCCAGTAGATATTCTTCTTGTCAATCCAATGACTCTGAAGGATCTATTGATGGTTCCTCTGATCACTCTAAGTCTGAGTCAAATAATGAGGAAAAAGAGAATCCTGAACCTAAGGTTATTGAGAAGTGTGAACCTGTTGTTACTAAACCTGTAGTGACTGAACAAAAGGCTGAGACAGTTAAACCTAGTTGTGTCAATCACATAAAAACTCCTAGGGAATCTGTTAAAATGAATGAGTCACCTAGAAGCAATAGTGTTCACAGAGAAAGTAGGAGTAGTTATACTTATGCTCCTAAAAGATGCTTTGTGTGTGGAAGTTTGAGTCATTTAATAAGAGATTGTGACTTCCATGAAAAGAGAATGAAAAGAGAGGCTGAGCAAAAGAGAATGAATGTTAATAAGGTTCATGGTTCAAATAAACCAGTTTGGAATAATGCTAGTAGAGTTAATCATGCTAACCAGTTTGTTCCCAGACCTGTACAACTAAATAACACTACCAGACCTAACTCTTTTGTTAATTCTGGTAGACCAAATTTTGGGTCTGGCTACAGAAACTTTAATCTGAATAGGCAAAATGTTAACTTTATGAGGCCTAAAGTGAATACTGGTTATGTTAATTCTGTGAGACCTAATGTGAACACTGGTTTTGTAAGACCCAAGCAACCTTTTCAAAAACCTCAGGTGAATGCAAATTTTCAAAGAAATAATTTTTATAAAACTCATTCGCCTGTGAGAAGACAATTTGGAAAGCAAACAGCAAAACCTTTAAAGGGAAATGGGGGTTCTGCTGTTAAGACCTCAGCATGTATGTCTTGGGATTCAAACAAAAATAAATCCAAGTATAAATCCCAAAACAACAGTGGATCAGGTTCAATTAAGAAATTTAAGCATATTGATCCACAAGGCGGACCCAAGCCTAGTCAGGCCTGGGTTCCTAAGAGAAACTAATTTCTCTTCTTTTTGTGCAGGATCATCCACTATGCTATATGGAAGATAGAGGAATACTTGACAGTGGATGCTCTGGGCACATGACTGGTAACAAGAACTATCTTAATGATTTTCATGAATTCGAAGGAGGTTCTGTTACTTTTGGACGAAGCAAGGGACAAATAACTGGTAAAGGAAGAATTATTGTGGGCAACATAGAATTTGACAATGTATCTTTTGTGAAAGAACTTGGGCAGTTCAACCTTTTCTCAATATCACAAATTTGTGATACTCAGCATAAGGTGCTTTTTACTGAAACTGATTGTCTTGTGTTGACTCCGGACTTTAAGATGCCTGAAGAACATCAGATTCTTCTTAAAGTTCCCAGACAACACAAAATGTACAGTTTTGATATGAAAGCATCTAATCCTGCAAAAGGTGCTACCTGTTTAATTGCAAAAGCTACATTGGATGAATCTAAGTTGTGGCACAGAAGGTTAGGCCATGTGAATTTCAAAAACATGAATAAACTTGTGAAGAATAACCTTGTGAGAGGTTTGCCTTCAAAATTGTTTAAAAATGATCATACTTGTGTGGCTTGCAACAAGGGAAAACAACATAGGGCATCCTGTAAGGTTAAATTAGAAAGATTAATCACTGAACCTTTACATACCTTACATATGGATCTTTTTGGCCCTACATCTGTCCACAGTATTAATCATGCATGCTATTGCCTTGTCATTACAGATGATTGTACTAGATATTGTTGGGTGTTCTTTATGTCTAGGAAGGATGAAGCTACCCCTTTGATTCAAAACTTCATTAGACAGATTGAAAACCTTATTGATAAACGAGTTAAAATCATTAGGAGTGATAATGGCACTGAGTTTAAAAACAAGAGCATGCTAGATTTTTGTGGTAATAAAGGAATTAAGCAACAATTCAGTAATGCAAGAACTCCTCAGCAAAATGGAGTTGCAGAGAGAATGAACAGGACACTTATTGAGGCAGCTAGGACTATGCTAGCAGATTCACTTTTACCTACTACATTTTGGGCTGAAGCAGTCAGCAATGCCTGCTACATCTTTAATAGGGTTAGAGTGACCAAGCCTCAAAATAAAACGCCTTATGAGCTTATGTTTGGCCATAAACCAGTTGTTAGCCATTTAAGACCTTTTGGGTGTCATGTTACCATTCTTGATACTTTAAGTGTTCTTGGAAAATTTGAAGGAAAGTCTGATGAAGGGTTTTTACTTGGGTATGCATTAAACAGTAAAGCCTTTAGGGTTTACAATCTTGTGTCCAAGAAAGTAGAAGAAAATCTGCATGTAAACTTTCTTGAGGAAAAACCCAATGTCAAGGGAATTGGTCATAGGTGGATGTTTGATATTGATTATTTGACTGATTCTATGAATTATATTCCTGTCTCCAAGGAGAATCAAATTAACCCTATTGCAGGTACCCAAGAAGTTACTAACATTGCAGGTACCAAAGATTCTGCAAATTCAGAGAACATTGATGATGTGGCTGAGCTTGTTGTAATTCCATCTACAGAGAACAAGTCTGATGCAGCTGAAGCAGTAATCAAGGATTCTTCCACTCAGAAAATAGATTCTGAAGTTAAGTCTGGCAAAGTCATATCCCCTAACATTACCAGTACTTCACATTTTAAGTCTGGTAATGGTGTTCTACCAGACCTTTCTTCAAGTACTGCCTGTGCTGATTCTGAGATGCCAGAACTTGAAGTATTTCCTAATCCTAATGAAGGTGTTTTTGATGGGGCTTCCTATGATGAAGGAGGCATTATTACTGATTTCAACAACTTACCCACTGAAGTGGAGGTAAGTCCAACCCCCACTCTCAGGATCCACACCATTCATCCCAAGAGCCAAATAATTGGTAACCCCAAGTCTGCTGTACAAACAAGAAGTAGAGTGCAACATCAGTCTGATTCTCTTGCACTCATTAGCCTGATTAAGCAACAACAAAGGATCAACCATAAGGACCAGCAACATTGCTTATTTGCTTGCTTTCTTTCTCAAAGTGAACCCACTACAGTTTCTGAAGCTTTAGGGGAGGAAAGTTGGGTAGAAGCCATGCAAGAAGAGTTGTTGCCGTTCAAGCTACAGAAAGTATGGGTTCTTGTAGACCTACCTAATGGAGCTAAAGTTATTGGTACTAAATGGGTCTTCAGGAATAAAAGGGATGAAAGAGGGGTAGTTGTAAGGAACAAAGCAAGGTTGGTAGCTCAAGGATACAAACAGGAGGAGGGCATAGATTATGATGAGGTTTTTGCTCCTGTAGCAAGGATTGAAGCTATCAGGTTATTTTTGGCCTATGCATCATACATGGGATTCAAGGTATATCAGATAGATGTCAAAAGTGCTTTCCTTTATGGCACTATTGAAGAAGATGTGTATGTACATCAACCTCCTGGCTTTGAGGATCCTGCTAACCCCAATCAAGTGTATAAGGTTATTAAAGCTCTATATGGTCTTCATCAGGCTCCTAGAGCTTGGTATGAAACTCTTTCACAGTTTCTTGAAGAACATGGATACATCAGGGGTGTAATTGACAAGACTTTATTCATTAAGAGAGACCAGAAGGATATCATTCTTGTCCAAATTTATGTGGATGATATCATTTTTGGATCCACAAGAAAGTCTCGGTGTGATGAATTTGAAGGTTTAATGAAAAGCAGGTTTGAAATGAGCTCAATGGGAGAACTTACATTTTTCTTGGGACTGCAAGTTAAGCAAAAGGATGATGGACTTTTTATTTCTCAAGACAAGTATGTTGCAGAAATGTTAAGAAAGTTTGAGTTCTCAAATGTGAAGGCAACAGTCACTCCCATGGAGAACAAAGTGCCTTTAACAAAGGATGAAGATGCTGCTGATGTGAATGTGCATCTTTACAGATCCATGATAGGTTCCCTCATGTATCTTACTGCTTCTAGACCTGATATTATGTATGCAGTTTGTGTTTGTTCACGCTTTCAGGTTCAACCAAAGACTTCACATCTTCATGCTGTGAAGAGAATCTTTAGGTACTTAAAGGGCAAACCTAATTTGGGCCTTTGGTATCCTAAGGAGTCAACTTTTGACCTGACTGCTTATTCAGACAGTGACTATGCTGGTGCAAGTCTGGATAGGAAATCAACAACAGGAGGTTGTCAGTTCCTTGGAAGGAGATTAATATCTTGGCAATGCAAGAAGCAGACGATTGTGGCTAATTCAACTACTGAGGCTGAGTATGTAGCAGCTGCTCATTGCTGTGGATAAGTTTTGTGGATTCAGAATCAGATGCTGGACTATGGTTTGAATTTTATGAATACTGTCATCCACATAGATAATAAGAGTACTATCTGTATTGTTAAAAACCCAGTATATCACTCTAAAACTAAGCATATAGAAATAAGGCATCACTTCATTAGGGATTGCTTTGAAAAGAAGTTGATTAGAGTGGAGAAAATACATACAGATTTTAATGTTGCTGACCTGTTAACTAAGGCATTTGATGGTCCAAGATTCAATTATCTGGTAGTTAACATTGGTATGATGAACCCCTAGTTTGAGTTAAGGGGAGGTTTGGCCTAAGGGGAGGTCAAACTGTGAAGTATGTAAAGTATGAATACTTACCAGCATTTAGGTTATCTTTAAGTCTTGTAGTTTTGTTGTTAGTTCTGTTAGTGATAAAAAAAAAAAAAAAAAAAAAAAAAAAAAAAAAAAAAAAAAAATTGGTTTGTTTTTATCTGTGTCTTTTATTTATTTTATAGGCAATGCTGGATTAAGTATATTTTCACAAGTTGTTAAGTGAGATTATTGGAACTTCTCACTTGGTGGAGGTGCTTTGCACTAACACATCAAAAAGGTTATCAGTCCACCTTGTCTCATCAACATAAGGACTGGCTAATCCTGAGCAAACGGCTAACAGGTAAAGATTGCTCAAATCCGTTTATGGCTGACAATTTGCCAAAAATTGTATGGTATTCAACTCACCATATCTAAGATAAGTGAAGAGTTGGCTAGCCCACAAGGTTATGGCTTGTGGTAAAGGCTGTGGAAAACCATAAATGGTAATCAATTCACCATGATGAGGTGCTTTTCCATCAAAGAATTGACTAGTCCAGAAGCAAACGGCTTTTGGTAAAGACTTAACAAATCCGTTGATAAGCTGATGATTTGCTAAAAATCATATGGTTATCAGTGTACCATGGTCTTACACACCAAAACATTTGGCTACTCCAGTAGTGATGGCTATTGGTAAAGAGACATCAAATCCATTAAATTTCAATGATTCACCTCTCACAGGAGTTAACACACCTGGAAGTGATGAGAATAGATATGAAACTTAATATGAATTGATGTACATATAGTCAATGTTGCTGCAAAGACCATATCAGAAGAGCTTATCAAGATTCAAGCTGCTAGAAAGAAACAAGACCTAAATACAGTTCAAAGTGTTCAAGATTCAATCCTCAGAAGGCTTAATCAGAAGAACTTGAAGTTCATGGAGCATGAAGATCAAGTTAGGGGAGGATTGTTGGGAATTATGATACGAATCAAGAGCAGACAACTTAGGTCTGGTAGTTTATCTAAGTTAGGTCTGTTTGTGTTATTAGGTCTGGTAATGTAATGTTAAGTCTGGTAGCATGTTTAAGTCTGGTTGACTTGTAACGTTAAGTTTGGTCGTGAAGTTAGGAAAGTCTGTTAGAGTTATGTTAGGAAAAGATACAATGCGTGTATGTATCTTTATAGAAGATTTGTGTATATCTTCTGTGTCGGCTAGGGTTTCCTTGTGTTATAAAAGGATCCCTAAAGATTGTTAGTTCGTGTGTGAGTTGTACGAATTCATTATAGTGAATATCAATATACGAAGTTAGTGATATCCCTGCTTGTGTTCTTACTTGTTCTTGTTAAGATTCCGCATTAACAATAACAATCACTTTGGGTTTCTCACTTAGATTGGTTCGGATTTATCCTAACCATCTACTAGGTATTCAAGACTACTTAGTGATCCATATACGATTTTTGGACCAACACACATGATTTGCGTTTTCCATTTCAAAATCTGAAGAATTAGAATCAAACAGAGGATTTGGATAGGAAACTTTTGTAACTAGAGGCTTCAATACTTCAGACTCCTTTTGTTTCGTGTTTGATTTTTGATTCAGAACACGTGAACGTTTCATTGAATCAAACAGGTTTTTGTAAGTCTGTTTCAAATGCTCATTTTCTTTTTGTAATGATGCCACAGCATGTTCCAATTCAATATTTTTTGTATCAAGTTCATCCAAATCAAACTTGATATTGGCATCATCACAATTTTCTTCAAAAATCTTCTCCTTTTCAGAAGAAGCAATTCTTTTTGACAATTCTTCTTTGACTTCAGCTATTTCTTTTGAAAGTTCGGTGATTTTCCTTTTGAAACAAAGATTTTCAGATTTCAAAAAATATGTATGTTCAGAATCCACATTCTCATGCTCAAGGCTGACAGACACCGATTTGAATGACTCAATTTGATTTGTGAAAAATTCTTTTTGAATATCAAGATTTAAGCATTTTGCATCAAATTCATCTTCAAGAGAATGGATGTACTTTAAATCTTCTCTCATTTCAGTGACAAGAAATTTTTCAAAGTGTTCAAAACTGAAATTGATATTTTTCACAAGAGGTTCAATCTCATCTTTTAGTAACTTACAGACTTCACTTTTTAGCCAAGAGTCTGATAACATGAGACGACGGTAGTCACGATCGGTGTATTGTTGTTTCGACCAAATGACCTTTAACGTGTGCTCAATGTGATTTTTAAGATTACAAAACTGTTTCCTTGCTTTATTTTGCCATAATTTAGCATCATAAGTAGCAAGTTGAACTTCTTTGAAAAATCTTCACATTTGTTTCTTTTCTTTTGAAAGGTGGTTTTGGTATTTCTGACAATTGTATACAACCATACACAAAGCCTTGGTACGAGAGTGAGCTTTTTCTTTGTTTGACTTTTAAGCGTTTTTCCTTTTCCAAATTTTCATCCTCTTCTGACAAGAAGAGAGCATCAGTTGGCAAAAATTTATGTTCCGCCTGATCGGTACTTTCAAAGCCAATTCCTGATTTTCCCTTATGGACTTTCTCAGCTTTAGGAATCATCATTTGAAGAGTTTGAACACTTTGGTCTATTTTTCGAAGTTTTTCTTCAAGATTGTTTGCACGTTTTAAAACCTCTTGATTTTCATTCTCAAGTTTTGTATTAACAATCTTAAAATTGTTTGTGTTTTCCTGAAGCATTGAATATCTCATTTTTAATTCAACGTTCTCTTTTGAAAGCGCTTCGATCTTTCTGTTGGCGGGGCCCATATTTGCATTCAGATTTTTAATGGAAAGTTTTTCACGTGAAAGGGCCTCGCGACACTCAACTTCAAGTTCTTTATTTCGTTTGAGAACATCTTCATTTAATTTCTGAGCTTGAGATTTAAGTTCTGAGATTTGAACGTCTTTGTAATGTGTTATTTTCTCAAAATCTTTTTTCATTTCTTTAAATCCCTCAAGCTCTTTGGACAATGAGGCATTCGTTTGCTTAGCTTTACGATTGTCCTCTTTGCATTTTTCAAGTTCATGTTTGAAATTATCGATTAAAGAAGCAAATATGGCATGATCTTGATCATGAGACGATCCATCCTGGGCAGGCTCACCTCCATTAGGATCCATATCTGGAGTTGTAGGAGTGATATTACTATCAAACCGATGCTCCACATATGTGTCACTGATGGACTCAGGATGCGCAGGATGTGTCTTGTCATGAACAAACATATTCTCGAACAAATCAACATTATCATGATCGTGTGAATGTTGTACCATTGCCACTATTGCAATGTCGGATGAAAGTCTGATGTGGTCAGCTTCAGTATCCCAAACAGCTTCATTCCTGTGTGTACCATCAGCATCCGAATCGTATCTTGGAGTGCTGCTTTCAACATGCTGTTCTGAAGATGTGTCTGTTTCCGTGAAGACCAAGTTAGCATCAGATGTTGTTCCCACATTGACCGTGTGTTCCTCTTTGTTTGCCTCTTATTCCTTTCCCTCTGCTTCCTTTAATAGACGTTCTCTTTCAATTTGCTCTCTTTCCTGTTTCTGCTTCTCCATTTCAATTCTTTCCCGTTCTATCACTTTCTTCTCATTCAGCATCTCTTTCAGATGAAGTGATCTTGAAGTAAGCACCAATTCCAGTGTTTTCATTCGACTGAACAACTGATTTCTAAACGTTTCCACGTCCACGTATCTGCTGACGCATTTACTCCATATTTCTCTTGTTGATTCATAATCTGGAGAATTTTTGATTCATATGATATGAAAGTCGAGAAACCATTTAAGCTGCGTCTGGAGCGCTTGAAAGGCTTTAATGCAGTCACTTCCTTGTTCTATTTGGTTCTCTATTTGAGATATGTTGTGAAGGAGTTTCTCTCTGAATTTTTCAAAATTCATTTCAGATCCGAAGAGTCTTCCAGATATTTGATGGAATAAATATGGACTCAACATTGGTGACGTTGCTTTAGAGATTGTCACACATTGACTCTTAACTCCTTGAAAGTGCATTAGACAACGTTCCTTCGTGACGTTTTGCACAACTGGAGACATCTGTCCCGCTTGAGAACTCGATTCCATTTTCTTGAGATGTGCGATAAAGTTGATTCAGGATCTTTGCAACGAAATAGGAGATATTTGTTGAAGGTTAAGTTTGGTTGTTGTTGTGAAGTCTTGTTGTGTTGTTGATGATGGTCGAAGTTGTAACAAATTAAATAACGTTACGAAACTTGATTCAAGTACAATTAAGACAAAGTCAAAAGTTTACAGTTTCGACAAAAGGATATGTAAATTACAATTTAGATAAACACGACACTTTCTATAGAAATTTCAATTTGACCAAAATTTATACAAATTATGGCAAAATATCAATTTAGATAGAAATATATCTTGTTTATATAAATTCGTAATTTATATAAAATCTAACAATCTTATACAAGAAAGTAGATAACCGTTTGTCGAAGTATTTTACACACTTATACAAGTGATAAAATACCGAGTTCACTTTCGAGTTGACGAAATTACGTTCGAATCAAATCCTTAAAAGTTATTTAACTTTGAAGTCTTTTAAGCACAATTGTGAGGGGCCTGAAGTGTCAAATCCGAAAGATCTCAAAGGCAGCTGAAAGTACAAGGACTGAAGTTGCCATCTCTAAAAATTGCACCAAATGCGAGACTTAAGTGTGAATTACGAGACCAAATGCGATAGCCTAGCACCAATTGCGAAAAAAATTGCACCAATTGCGAGACTGCACTTGAATTGCGAGATCAATTGCGACAGAACCTCACCAATTGCGAAATAATGTTGCAATTGCGAGACTGGTTCAATTGTGAGAGACTTAAGCAATTGCGAGACAGCAATTCAGAAACCAATTGCGAAAGAGCAATTCTGAGAGCAGTATCAATAGCAAGAAACGTAGCAATTGCGAAACACAATGAATTGCGAGACAGCAGTTGAATTGCGACAGAATACGGCAATTGCGAGACACTTGTGCAATTCCGAAACTTTTCACCTTTTTATCAACTTCTTCACTTTTGTGTACTTTGCCCACGTGAAGCCTTATTTCCCTAACAACTTTTCACCCAATTGCAACCTTTCCTGACCACTTTCCACCAACTTGACCAATAATACAAAGATCTTTGAATATTTCAATTAAAATATCCAAAAACACATCTTTTACAAGATTGTTTGATTAACTTCGATCAATGGACCAAGAACAAAACAAAAATCTTCCAAACCAAGTCTTTAGAACATAAAATAACCACAAACTTAGCACTTGATTTTTGCATGGATCGAAAAGAAAGTAAAACACAAATTGTCACTTTTCTATAAAAAAGAAAAAATGACAATGGATGTTTTATTTTCTAAGATCAAACAAAAATACTCCTTTTTGTTCTTCTAACTTTCGTACAGTAGCCAAAGGAACACAATAGGCCACGTTTTCCAGAAAAAAACGCAACACAAATGTGTTTTTCAACAAGAACAGAACTCAAAGAACTTCCTACCTCGTTGACCGGCTGTTGATACCACTTGTTATTGTCGATAATCACTCTTTATCACACTTATATGAGGCGTTAAACACAATAGGATGAGATGGGACAAAGTGTATGTAATGGATCTTATATTTGAGAGAGATGGATATGTTTAAGCTTTTCTTTTATTGCACCTTACACACACAGTTGAACCACTACCTCACAAATGAGGATAATGTACTTTATATAGTACATGCACTTTGCCCTAAAGGCTTTTGGTGTGGGCTAGAGTGAGCTTTTGGGCTTGAGTCCATTGGATTGGACTTTTACATATAACACTAAGACTAAGACTAGCCCACTTAATACAAAGTTCAAACATAAATGAATGACCATCACTTTAACTATAAAATTAAAGCTAACAAAATTTCTTCGAGCACTCCATTCGAAGTGGAGAGCAAAGGTGACGGCCATTGAAGAATCCAAGGATCTTTCAAGCATGTCATTTGACGAGATAATCGGAAATCTCAAAGTTCATGATATGGTGATGGAAAAGGATTCAGAAATAGTTAAGGTCAAAAAGGAAAAAGTCAAATCCATTGCCTTAAAATCTAGAGTAGATTCAAGTGATGATGAAGAGTCTAGTTCGGGTAGCGAAGATGAAGAATATGCCATGGCCGTAAGAGATTTCAAGAAGTTCTTTAGAAGACGAGGAAAGTTCGTAAGACAACCTCGAGAAGAAAAGAAATCCTTCCGAAAGGACCATGATGACAAGAAAGGAAAAGGGGAAAGGAAATGTTTTAGATGCGGTGATACAAGTCATCTAATAGGAGATTGTCCTAAGCCACCCAAGAACAAAACTCAAAGAGCTTTTGTAAGTGATGCTTGGAGTGACAGTGAAGATGATGACGAAGAGCCTAAGAATGATGAAGTTGCTCTTATGGCTCATGACTCAAACGAGGTACAATCTGACTCATCTTATTCTTCTATTGATGATGACACCTTGCAAATAGAATATAACAAACTATGTGAACTTAGTTTAAAAATCATAAACAAAAATAAGTTTTTGAAAACCAAAAAGGAATTTTTAGAAAATAAAGTTTATGAGTTAAAAGAAAAAGCTAAACGATTAGAAAAGAGTAATGCTATTGAAGAGGTATGTGTATCATGTCAAGAGCTTAGACTAGAATTAGAAAAGCTTAAGATCACATAGGATGCACTTATCATACAAAACTCCAAGTTCAAAAGGTTTGATAAAAAATATTAGTTGTGTAGATGAGATAATGAAAATTCAAAAATTACCTCATGGGAACTGGATTAGGTTTTATGAAATTAGGAGACTTAAGTAGTTTAAAGAAACAAGCCGTAAAAGTACAAGAAACTGTTCCAACGGTTTCAGAAACCCACGGATTAGACGGAACCAAATCCTTGGTTCCGCCAATAGTGGAGAAGGGATCCGTGGGAACTGTTGCTGAACAGAAAGCTAGCACATCGGCTTGTACAGAGTTTGTTAAAGTCACAAGGAAACCTAGTACTAGCTCAATTGTTAATAAACAAAAACCTGTTGTTACTATAGGAGTAGGACAAGCTAGAAATGAATTTAGAGCTAAAACTACTCAACAAAGACCTAGGACGACTATTCCCAAATGCCCCTTTCCAAAAAGTAACTACAACACACAACCTCATTATCAAAATAGTTGGAACCCAAACTTTCCTAGGAATTATCAAAGTCCCAACTACATGCCATGGAACCCATATCCACCATTTCCATACATGAATCAAGTTAATGGGATGATTAACCCAAATGGACCCATGAGATATTGGGGACCAAATGCTTGAGTTTTTATTTAACTTAGGTATGCTTGAAAGTCGGTTTGGAACCAGACGAGTGGATAAAAGATAGCGGGTGTTCAAGGCACATGACGGGAAAGAAGAGCATTTTCTCAACCTACCAAGAATATGATGGAGGTAATGTTACTTTTGGTAGCAAGCTTAAAAGCAAAATCATCGGAAAAGTTACTATCTCTCATGACTCTCTCTTTATTGATGATGTTGCTCATGTTGATAACTTAGGTTTTAACTTACTTAGCATTAGCCAACTATGCCGTAAAAAGTATAACGTCCTTTTTAGTGAAAACGGAAGTAAAATACTAAAAGATGGTATAACTGCAGGTAAAGGTGTTTTGAAAAATAATGTATACGTTATGAAATTAGATAAAACATCTAAAGACAAACTTTGCCTCACCTCTCTAGACGACAACTCAACTCTTTGGCATAGACGCTTGGGCCACACCAATATGAGAATCATCCAATCTCTATCATCTAAGGAACTCGTTAGGAACCTACCCAAGTTGAAATATGACCAACACTTTTGTGATGCTTGCAAAATTGGGAAACAAGTTCATAATAGCCATAAGGCTAAAAATATGGTGTCCACATCTAGGTGTCTAGAACTTTTGCATATGGATTTATTTGGTCCATCCGTTATACAAAGTTATGGAGGAAAGTGCTACACTTTGGTCATAGTAGATGATTATTCAAGATAAACTTGGACTAAATTTTTGAAAAGTAAAAATGAAGCTTTTGATAAATTTGAAATTCTAAGTAAGAAAATTCAAAATCAACTAGGAAATAGCATTGTGTCAATTAGAACGGACCACGGTCGTGAATTTGATAATGAAACTCAATTTAGAGCTTTTTGTGATGCTAATGGCACAACACATAATTTTTAAGCTCCTCGTACTCCTCAATCAAACGGTGTAGTAGAACGTAAAAACCGAACTCTCCAAGAAATGAGTAGAACAATGCTAAATGAACAAAATATACCAAAATTTTTTTTGGTGTAACGCCATTGACACATCCACCTATATCTTAAATAGAGTTTTAATAAGACCATTTTTGAATAAAACTCCATATGAACTATATAGAGGCAAAAAGCCTACATTAGGATACTTTAGAGTTTTTGGAAGCAAGTGCTTCATTCTAAACACTAAGGATTATCTCACCAAATTTGACCCAAAGTATTATGAAGGTGTGTTCCTTGGATATTCGCAAAATAGTAAAGCCTATATCGTTTTAAACAAAGAAACCTTAAGAGTCGAGGAATCGTTGAACGTAAAATTTGACGAAAGTCCACCTCCCTCTAAGACATCACCTTTGGCAGATGATGACTTAGTTGAAAGTCAAATGGTTGAAAACCAAGAAAATCTAGATTATGACAAGGAAGATGAACTATTAAATAAGGAAATAGTCAATGTCAAATAATCTAAAAGTCATCCATTAGATAATGTCATAGGAGAAATCAATGAAAGGACCTTAATATCAAAAGTCCAAAACCAAAGTAACTTCTTTTGTTTTGTTTCAACCATTGAACACAAAAATATAAATGAGGCTATAAAAGATGAATCTTGGGTCATAGCAATGCAAGAAGAATTAAACCAATTTTTAGAAATGATGTTTGGACATTAGTCCCTCAACCAAAATGTCAAACCATAATTGGAACAAAATGGGTCTTTAGAAATAAAATGGATGAAAATGGTGTAGTATCTAGAAACAAAGCTAGGCTAGTAGCTCAAGGCTATAATCAACAAGAAGGTATTGACTACGACGAAAATTTTGCTCCGGTTGCTAGGCTCGAGTCAATTAGAATATTACTTGCATATGCATGTGCACATGACTTTAAACTTTTTCAAATGGATGTCAAAAGTGCATTTCTTAATGGTTTCATAAATGAGGAATTGTATGTCACACAACCTCCCGGCTTTGCCGACTTTGAAAAACCAAATCATGTCTACAAACTTAAAAAAGCTCTATACGGACTTAAGCAAGCACCAAAAGCATGGTATGATCAATTTAAAACATTCCTAGTTGAACATAAGTATACCATGGGACTAGTATACAACACTCTTTTCACTAAGAAAAAGGGATCACATATTATCATCATTCAAATATATATGGATGACATCATATTCGGATCAACTTGTCAAGAGTTATGTGACAATTTCTCAAAAATCATGCATGACGAGTTTGAAATGAGTATGATGGGAGAACTAAACTTTTTCTTAGGCCTTCAAATAAAACAATTAGAAGATGGGATATTCTTTAACCAATCTAAGTATATCAAAGATATGCTTAAGAAATTTGGTATTGAAGAATCCAAACCTATGAAAACACCTATGTCCTCGAAAACTAAACTCACCAAGGATGAAGAAGGTGAATCTATAGATAACACTAAATATAGAGGAATGATTGGTAGTCTACTCTATCTCACGGCTAGTAGACCCGACATTATGTTTAGTGTTTGTCTATGTGCTCGCTTTCAAGAAGATCCTAAAACATCCCATCTTGAAGCCGTAAAACGAATATTTAGATAGATTAAAGGTACTACACACTTAGGATCATGGTATCCCAAAGGAACGGGTGTTGAAACCATAGTGTATGCCGACTTAGATCATGCCGGTGACTATGTCGATAGAAAAAGTACAAGTGGTATTTGTACTTTTGTTGGGAATTTTCTTACCTCATGGTTTGCAAAGAAACAAACGGCTCTAGCAATCTCAACAACCGAAGCCGAGTACGTGTCAACCGGAAAAGCATGTCAACAAGCTCTCTGGATGAAACAAGCTCTCGTCGACTACGAAATTCAACTCAACGAACTTCCTATTTTTTGCGACAACAAAAGAGCTATTGATCTTAGTAAGAATCCAGTTCAACATGCTAGAACCAAACACATAGAAATCCGTCATCACTTTCTCCACGACAATGTTCAAAAAGGGAACATCTCAATCGAGAAAGTACTCTCATAAGACAAAATTGCCGATATCCTAACAAAACCTCTTAAGAGAGAACCATTTAACCTTCTTAGACTTGGTTTAGGATTAATAGAACCAAATGTGTAGTTAAAACCTTAGCTTAAACCTTAGCTAAACCAAACACGACAAAAATAACCAAAAACCAAAACAGTCCCCGCGAAACCCTTCGACAACAAGGACAGAACCAAATATTTGGTTCCGCCCCATCCGTGGGTTCCTGGGTTGGTTTTTAAATATATTAAACAAACACTTCTTTTCTCCTTCCCACAACATATAAATAACTCCAACTCGCCCCATATCACACCATTCTCAGAATTTAGGCATTCTACTTCAACTAATTTGTGCTCTAATTCACACTATAAGTATCCCAACTATATTTACACTCCTGATATGAGTCTAGGATTTCTATTTCTTGCACAAAACCAAAACTTGGAGATTATGCATCTTTTTGTAAAATCATGAAATATATTTGTTAAATTACATAACTAATCACGTTTCCTAATGAGTGGCCTTTTACTCATCATTTTATACCTGTAAAACCCACAAAATTGACCAAAAACACCCAAATATGCCAAATATTATTTCAAATATCCTTGGATTGTGTTTTTATGAGTTTTAGGTACAAAAGGATTGAAAACGGGGCAAAAACGGACAAAACCGAGCTTGGAATAGAAAAGAGCATTTAAAGCCGAGACCGGGGGAGAAATCATCAAAGGACATCATATTCAAGCTCAAAAATGCCAAAACAGCCCTTGGATAATTTTTACTTGACAAAATCAGTCCTTGGATTACCTTTGCAAATTTGGCAGGATTGGTCCTTGAAATTACCAAGTTTACACCATTGGTCCTTGGACAAAATCCTAAAACTATTACTAAACTATACTAAATCCAACCCAATCCTAATCTACTACCAAGCCCAACAAAAGCCCAATCCATCCCTTTAGTTAAGAAAACCCAGATCCCATCCAATACCCACTAACCCATATTCCCTTTTAATAAAACCCTAGGTCAACAAAATAGTCAAACCCCCAATACCCTGCTTAATCCTTTTCCCGCCAACACTGTTGCTTCATCCCTGTCCCTTTCTTCTTTCCAACTCACCCTGCTACAGTCCAAGGAAGTCACATGCTCATGTTTCGCCCCCCCCTTCTATTGCCACCTTGGCAATCCAAGGCATAAAACCCATCTACAGCCAAGATTTATTGAAGTGGTCACCAAGCATATCCAAGGGTTGAGATTAATCTAAGAAAGCACAAAGTTGGACCATAGCTGAGTCCTCTCACAGAAGAAACACAGCAGAGAAAGGAAAAACCCTAGCTTAGTATAGTATAAATAGAATATAACGGAGCCAAAAATTTGATTCAAGTCAATTATAGTATAGATTTTCTCCAAGGATTACACAAGAAATATGTAAACCCGAGTCGTTTTTCCAACAAAGGTTGAATGGAATTATGTGATTTTGGTTCGTGAAACGTGTCGTGAATAGTGATAAAAGAGAGATTGTGGATTATTAAGCTAAAATAAGCAAACATAAACTAAAAACAAAATAATAAGCTAGGAAAACGATAATCTAAAGCACATGTAACTTGAAACGTAAGGGAAATCCTAAAAATGCGCACGCTCGGGCTAATCCCGAGCTTTAAGGGTGAAATTAAGAAATACTAATCCTAGAAACGCAAATCTAATTTTCCTAAGTCCTAAATGATAAAATAAAATTTTAGAAAAAAGAAAATTATTTTTTTGATTTATATTTTAATTATTATGAATTAAAAACTATTTTAAAGAAATTAAATGTTAAAAAATACTAAAACTAATTGGAAAAATATGAAATTTTTTTAAAAACCACTTAATGTAAATAGGAATGAAAGAAAATTAAAAGGAAGGACAAAGTTGTTCTAAATAAGCAGTTATAAGCTGAAAAGAATTAATAAGCTAAAAAGGAAATAAGACTATAAAGGAATTAAAGAAGAACATTAGGACAGAAAAGTCCCAAGGACGCTATTTGTTAAGGGTGGTGTGTTTGAGGTATGAGTGATAGTGCAGACCAGGGTTCGAATCCCTGGTCTAGCACTTTTTTTTGAAAAACTTTTTTTTATTTTTATTTTTCTTTTTAAAATCTTAATAAGAACTAGTAAATAAGCAAATTTTGTAAAAGTAACTATTTTTGAAAACTAACCAATAAGCCAGAAATGACCTTAAAAGAACAGACTGCTAATTAGACTAAAAGGGAATTAAGCTACTGAAAAGCTCACACAAGCTTTTGCAAGCTTGTGTGTGTACTAAAATGAGTGCCTAACATTAAAAGCAAATCTAAAATGCAAGTAAAAACCTAAATAAGCAGTGAAAAACAACCAATAAGCTCAGCTCAGGAAATAAGCGATAAGGGAAATATGCGGATCGAAACAGCCCACTAGGAAACTTTTGAGCTTAAAATCAAGCACAAAAACTAATTAGAAAAACTATAAAAACTGAGAAAATACTAAGTTCATACACCAAAGTACTTAAATATTGAAAAGCAGTCCTAATTGAGCTAATTAAGGGCTTATGAATCAGCTTAGAAGTAAGCTACTTAGACATATGCAAACTAATGGACTGAAAAACTCAATGCTAGCCTAGAACTTTTATGGCAATAATCAAGTAGTCAATAAGCTGAGAATGGATCCAAAAACTATGAAAAAGCATTAAACTATAAGTAAGCAACTAGAAAAATGAACTTTAAGCACTTATAACTACAAAGAAGCACTAAAATGGAACCATAAAACTGATGCAGACTGCTATTTTTTTAGGTAATGTGCAGATATTTTGACAAAAGAAATTGAACCAAAAACTACAAAAACCTATTGAAATTAACCCAACTCTTAAATACCAACTAATTGCACTATATTGAGCATATAAACTTCAATGTTGAGGCCTAAACACAGATTCATCTATAAAAAGCCTACTTAGTGATTCCAAACCTCAAAACTAAGTATAATCTACCTTAAACTACCAAACTCTTAAAATCAGCACAAAACAACTTATCAACAACTTAAATGCATCAAATAAAGCAAATCTAACTTGGCTCAAAGGCATATGAATAGTGGAGACCAAATTTGACCCATTTTGAGCACTGTGCCAAACACCCGCTTATATGGACTATTTTGAGATTTTCAAAGTTTTTGGCCAAATTAAACTAGGATATGAAAGAAATATGTTTAGACAGATGTATTAAGTACTAATTAGCTAACTTCTACTGAAAATAAGCACTAAATTAAGCTAAAACTTGAAATCACTATTTTTGGTATTTTATGAGATTTTGATCAAAACAGAAAACAAGTATTTTAGACTAATCAATAAGCTAAATATGAACTTTTATAAGCTTATAGAGACAGAAAATAGAGCTTATGGAAACTAAGTAAGCATAAGTGAACATTAAAGATTGAAAGTAAATTGCTAAGGGATGAAAAACAACTTTAATTAATAACTAAAAATTTGATTACAGAACTGAAAGAGGGTACAAATAAGCAGAAAATAACAAGCTAAAATCTAAATTTACCCTAACTTAATACCTAAAAATTACACTACATACTACACTACTCCTAAAAACTACTGCTTCCTACTGCCACTTTTTGGCTACATTATTTCCCTTAGTTAGGAATTGCATGTTGTAAGACATTATCATAATTCACTAAAAACCCCATGTCAAATTTTTTGCAAAAAACTTCTCACTATTTGGAAAAATGATTTTTCACATTGCTCATACAAATAAAAACGTTATGTTTAAAACATCATTTGCAAAATATCTCTTGAATGCTAAAGGAAATACATAACTAATATGTATTTTCAGGTACATTCAATCGAAGCTACGTTGAATTAGGAGCGTTTGGGTTATCTCTCGTTTTGTTACAAAATTTGCTAAAATGAAATTTTTATGCATTAAAAAGAGTCAAGATAACTACACCTCCACATTGTCCCCATATAGGCACACACTAGAACATTACATCTAAACTCTCGTTAGTTTTAACTAAACTATGTAATTTTTGTTTCTAGGATAAATCATGCCTCCCGCGACCTTCTACGATCACAATGATACCCTAAACTACCTTCCAAAACACCATTAGACTAAGGGACTTACACTTTCACAAGTAAAAATCTTTAAGGCCTTAGAGAAAAGATATGTTCACGAGGGTAGAACCGTAGACCCTTCCTTTCTAGAAGGAACCAACATTCGCCAACAACTAGCTACCATTCACTTGGATTGCCTCTTGGACATTGATGAACCAATATGTCCTAGATTTGTATTAGAGTTTTATGCTAGTGTTGTCCTTAGCTCAAATGATTATGGTCTCATCTCCATTCAATTCAAAGTCAATCAAACCGACTTCAACATACCCTTAAACCAATTTGCGAAAGTCCTTGGAATTCCGGGTGAAGGTACTTGCCTTTATTCGGATAAATGGTCTTTGTCAATCCTTGATTCTATTATTGATCATATGCCTTCATACGACACTCCTTTGACCCCAAAAGAGATAATTCGAGACCATCTCTTCCTTCTTAGAACTTCCAACACTAGAACCACACGACAAGGAAATGAAGTCAATCGAGACCCGTTTGGCATGGAGCTAAAAGAACTTAGGCCACAATTTAAGAAGTGGGAAGAAATTCTTAAAGCCAATGTCTTATGCACCATAGGGAATCGAGACCATATCAATGATTGCCTATACTACATGCTTTATTGTGTGTCAACTCATCAACCTTTCAACCTTGCCTACTATGTGGCCAAAAGGATGGCCGACATACCAATGTTAGGAACCATCGCTCTTCCATACGGGATGCTTCTCACTCGTCTTTTTAGAGCCTTTTCACCTATCCCTCCAAATCCTAGAGGTTTTTGCCCCGACTACTCCCTCATTCCCCACACATTTGTACCCTTGAGTGATAAGACATTAGCCAAAATAAAAGGAAAACGTCCTCATCCACCGACCTCCTCATCATCTTCATCTATGAGCGAGGATGATGGACTCCCAAATTCTAGGCCTCCACCTCTAGAAACTTGATAGGCATACGAGAGGGATGTTCAAGTGCATCGGGCGATTCCTAACGAAGATCAACAAGTAACTTGATAGGAAATGGGAGGTTTTTAGGTCTTGTTAATATCACACAAGGTTACTAGGAAGATTAAGAAAGAGAGAGAGAAATGTAGGTTAAATCTTAAGTAATATGAAAATCAATAATGCATTAACCAACAACCCTTCCCTTCAATGGGAGGGGTATTTATAGTGTTAAACATGTAATGGGCTTGGCCCTAAATGAAATATAATTAAATGGGGCACAGCCCATAAGGAAAAATAAGTAAACGCCCACAGCCTATGGGCCTTCTACACAGGCTGTAGAATAAAACTAACCTAAAGACCTAAGCAACCTATTACACAATATGATCGATACTTCAATAAGCTAAGACGAGTTCCCAACAGAGGTTTATGAGTGTTTGGTACAATTGATTTTAACAATGATGTGATGCATTTTTATGATTGTAGGATGTTAACTTATCGTTGAACAACTATGTGAACTAGTGTTGTCATGCAGGGCGATAACATTTTAATGTTATCAATTTTCTACTTTTAAGCCACTGTTTGGCATAACTTCTATTATTAGTAAGTTCATTAGCCCCGATTTGATCTATATACTTACATGTGTTAATACCTGTTTTTTTGTTATGGTTCAATCACAACTAATTAATTACATATGTTTTAGGAAAATTTACGGGATTTGAATGGGTTTCGGGCTTTCAAAAAACCCCTTTGTTTACTTTTTTTGCTCGATGGATTGGGCGGAACCAAAAATTTGGTTCCGTCCATCCAAGTTTTTGGTGCCACCAAAAACTGCTTGACGGATCAGGCGGAACCAAATTTTGGGTTCTGCCTGTGTAGTCGTTTGGTTCCGCCATATAACAGCTACATTTTTAAATTTTCTATTCATCCCGCACTTTAGTTCACTCACTCTTGTCATCAGGATACTTTTACTGATAATACCTCATATTAGAATCATCTTAGATCACTTAGAACAATAGGAAAAGCATTTCCCACAAGAACTTGAAATTTCAAAAATTCACTCAAGTTACCTTTCTCCAACAAGTAAGGATCCCTTAAAATGGTTCCTTTCCATCTGTAGATCAATCACATCATTAGATTTCCCACTCACCCTTATGCATTAACTGCATATCTTCTTCATTTCACTCAACTCAATCTCATTGGATTGACTTTGATGATTTGACAAGCTTCTCTTCCATTTCCAAATCATTAGAAACCACCATTTTTGTATGGTTTATGTTGGGTTTTGAGGTGCTGCTGCTTATATCCATATAACTGCTAATTGGAAAATTCACTAAGTGTGGATACTACTGCTGGTGATAATGATACTACTGCTAGTGTATTTCATACTACTACTGGAGTTGCTGAGAAGATCAAGGAAATACACCAAGTGGATACTACTGCTAGGCTTATGGATACTACTGCTAGAGATAGTTTCTACTGCTTATGTGATAACTTGTATATTCGGTTAGATAAATGTAGAATAGATTACAAAAAGATTTATATTGTATAGAAAGTTATTGTAAACCGACTAGGACTCCTTGGTCTATAAAAAGAGGTTCTAGGGTTAGAGTTTAATACGTATCATTGTTAGAGTCGATTCACTTCAAGGTTGTAAACCCTAATACTTTTGAGTATTCGTATATTTAATATATTGAAGTGTTTGTTGAGAATTCTACTGTTTCAATCATTGTTCTTCTTAAGATTAAACATAATATTCCGCGTTGTGTTTAATAGTTTACAAGTCAAGACAGTTTCTATACTTGTTGTTTTAGATTCACATCTAAGATAACTAACTAGATCAATTGCTCAACTGGGATCAACAAGTGGTATCAGAGCTTGTGATCTAGAAACTGTGATCAACTAGAACTTTTGTTAACTCAGATCTGTTCAACATCCACTCAAGACATGGAATCCGAATCAACACACATGGTGACTGCATCAAAAGTGCCCATGCTCAAGCCTGGAGAGTATGAGCTTTGGAGGATGAGAATACAGCAATACATCAAGATGCTTGACTACTCAATGTGGGAAGTCATTTTGAATGGTGATACTTTACCAACAAAAGTTGATGTTGGGAAACCTGTACCCACTAAATCTGCTGATGACAAGGCTCAAAGAAGGTTGGAGATCAAGACTCATAGTATTCTCATGATGGGCATACCTAATGAGTATCAGTTGAGCTTTAGTCATATTCAAGATGCTAAGTCTTTAATGGATGCAATTGAGCTAAGATTTGGTGGGAATGAAGCTACCAAGAAGTCAAGGAAAAATCTTCTGAAGCATCAATTTGAGACCTTTGTTGCCTCAAGTACTGAAAATATTGATGCTACATATGACAGACTTCAGAAACTTATAAGTCAATTAGCACTTATGAAGGTTCCAGTTCCTCAAGAAGATATAAATCTTAAGTTTCTGAGAAGTTTGTCATCTGAATGGAGTTTGCACACTGTGGTTTGGAGAAACAAAGCTGACTTTGAAACGATGAGTTTAGATGATTTTACAACAACATGAAAGTGTATGAATCTGAAGTGAAAGGGTCATCTAGTTCATCCTCTGGTGCACAAAACCTAGCTTTTGTGTCCTCCAACAACAAAAGTTCTGGCAACACTCAGGAAACTCACTCTACTGCTGCTTATGGAGTTTCTACTGCTAGCACTAATGTTTCTACTGCTGGTTCAACAAACAGTGATAACATTAGTGATGCTGCTATTTGTGCTTACTTGGCTGATCTTACTACCAGTACTCCAGTTATGAATCAGGATTTGGAACAAATTGATCCTGATGATCTTGAAGAAATTGATTTGAAGTGGCAAATGGCTATGCTGACAATGAGGGCCAGAAGGTTTTTAAAGAAGACAGGAAGGGAGCTCAAATTTAAAGGACAAAACAACATAGGATTTGATAACTCCAAGATTGAGTGCTACAACTGTCAAAGAAAAGGTCACTTTGCAAGGGAATGTAGGGCACCTAAGAAGAATGAATAGAGGTCAAGGAAGGCTGCTACTGAAGATACCAAGACTACTACAACTTTGGTGTCTTGTGATGGTCTAGGAGATTATGATTGGAGTGACCAGGCTGAGGAAGGACCCAACTTTACATTTATGGCAGAAGAAGGACCCAAAGGACAAAACTTTGCTCTTATGGCTTATTCATCATCTGGTTCTGATTCAGAGGTATCTAATGATTCTAGTTGTTCATTTAAATCTTGTTTAGATACTGTTGAAGAGCTTAAGTCTAGGAATGAATGTCTTAGAATGGAAGTTGAGAAGCTAAAACTAGATAACTTAGGTTATAAGGTTGGCATTAAAAATGTAGAGCAACGGCTTGAATTCCTTAAACAGAATGAGATTGAGTATGTTGATAGGATTCATATACTAGAAGGTGAGCTTTTTCTTAAAAATAGTGAGATTAATATTCTTAATAAAAAGCTAGAAGAGGCTAAACAAGAAAAAGATGCAGCTTTGGCTGAAAAAGAAAAACATGTAGTTAGAGTTGAAAAACAACAATTTGCATATGATCTTGTGCATAAGTCTATTGAGAGTCAATTAATGAGGAGAGGTAGTGGAATAGGATATAATGATGTAGCTCCTCCAGTTAAAAGTGTTTTGCACCCCAGGAAAAGAATTGACTTTCATAAGTGAATTTGATAGCAAACCTATAGGTGAAACTAGTGAGGCTAGTAATGAAAAACCTAAGGTTGAAAAGCAGTATTCTGATGCACCAATTATTGAATATTGGATGTCAGATAGTGATGAGGAACAGGTTGAGTCAACACCAAAGATTAAAAAGGAAGAAATTCCTAAAACAGTTGAATCTAAAGTTAAACAGGTTAGGTTTGTGAAACCTGTGTTTGGTGACAAGATCTCTAGGAAGATAGTTGAATATAATGAGGAACCTAGAGAGCAACCTAGAAGAAGCTATAATAGGCCTAGAGGTAATCAAAGAAACTGAAACAACCTAATTTCTCAAAAGTTAGGTAGTGATTTTCAGTTAGTTAAAAAGGCTTGTTATCATTGTGGTAGTTTTGAGCACCTACAAGAAAAATGTTTTTACTACCAAAAACCTGTTTGGAACCAAAACAGAAGGGTGAACCACAAAAACTTTTCTAAAAAGACTCACCCTCATGCTAACAAAAACATGGTTTCAAGAGCAGTATTGATGAGATCTAGTGCAACTAGATCAATTACTACTGCTCCACCACAAAGGGCTTTTCAAAATAATACAGATGTTTCTACTGCTAAGGCAAAAGCAGTTTCTACTGCTGAGCCAAAAGTGATAACAAACACTGTTTTGGGCAAACATTTTTATGCTATAAAGGCCTCAGCTTGCTGGGTCTGGAAACTAAAAATAAAGGTTTTAGATCATGTTTCCAGGAACAGTAGTGCATCAATGGATTTAAAGAGATTTGACTATGTTGATGCACAAGGCAGATCCAAGTCAGTAATGGCTTGGGTTCCCAAGAGAAACTGATTCTCTTACTTTATGTGCAGGGCAATCTACAAGAGGAATTAAAGGACAAATGCATATTTGACAGTGGATGCTCTGGACATATGACAGGAGACATGTCCAACCTTGAAGATTTTGAAGCTATTGATGGTGGATATGTTGCCTTTGGAAATGATCCTAAAGGAGGTAAAATCATTGGTAAAGGTACAATAAGAACAGGAAAATTGGATTTTGAAAAAGTGTACTTTGAAAAAGGGCTTAGGTTCAACCTCTTTAGTGTCTCACAAATGTGTGACAAAAAGAACTTTGTTCTTTTTACTGAATCTAAATGTCTTGTCTTATCTCCTGATTTTAACTTTCCTGATGATAAATTTGTGCTACTTAGAGTCCCTAGAACAGACAACATATATAGTGTTGACATAAAGAACATAGTTCCCACAAGAGCTTTAACTTGCTTATTTGCAAAGGCCACAAATGATGAATCCAAGCTTTGGCATAGAAGACTTGGCCATTTAAATTTCAAAACTATTACTAAATTGGTTAAGGGAAACCTTGTAAGAGGTTTACCTTCAAAAGTTTTTGAAAATCCTGAAACCTGTGTTGCTTGTCAGATGGGAAAACAACACAGAGCTTCTTATAAGTCCAAAGCTGTGAACACTATTTCTGAGCCTTTATATATGTTACATATGGATTTGTTTGGGCCAACCTATGTGAAAGGTTTGAACAAGAAGATGTACTGCCTAGTTGTCACAGATAACTATAGTAGATTCACTTGGGTTTTCTTTTTAGCAACTAAGGATGAAACTTCTAGCATTCTTAAGGCTTTTATAACAAGAGTTGAAAACCTAGTAAATCATAAAGTTAAGGTGATAAGATGTGACAATGGAACTGAGTTTAAGAATAGTGTTATGAACCAGTTTTGTGTGGAAAAAGGTATTTTAAGACAGTTTAGTGTAGCTAGAACTCCTCAACAAAATGGTGTTGCTGAGAGGAGGAATAGGACACTTATTGAGGCTACAAGGACTATGTTGTCTGATTCAAAATTACCTACTACTTTTTGGGCTGAAGCAGTCAACATTGCTTGTTTTGTGCAAAATAGGAGTAAAGTAGTTAAGCCTCATAACAAGACCCCTTATGAGCTGTTACATGGTAGGAAACCTATGATAGATTTCTTAAAACCATTTGGGTGTCCTGTTACTATCTTGAATACCATTGATCACCTAGGCAAGTTTGATGAGAAGGCTGATAAAGGATTCTTTGTTGGATACTCTACCAATAGTAAAGCTTTTAGGGTATTCAATAAAAGAACTAGGCATGTGGAAGAAAACCTGCATGTTAGGTTTAGTGAAACCACAACTAATGTTTCAGGAAGTAGCCCTGACTGGCTGTTTGATATTGATTCATTAACCAAAAGTATGAATTATGAGCCAGTGATTGCAGGTACAAAAGCTGATTCTAATGCAGGTACACAAGCTAAGGTGAATGAATCTGCAAAGGAGTTTGTTTTGATTGAAAAATGGAAGCTTGATCCATCTTTCACAGCCAAAGAGAAGGAGAATAAGAGTTCACAAGAAGATGATGCTATTTATGAAGTACCAAAAGGAGATACAGAAGGTGGGGATAAACCTTCTGATGCTGGAAAAGTGGTTAATGAAGGACCACAAATTGTTGATGAAGTGAAGAATGTTGAAAACAAAGGAAATAACACTAGCAGCAGTTACTATGATTCTACTATTGCACCAAAATTTCCTACTGTTGACAAAGATGGAAGATCTTTTGCTGATGATGACTGTCCTGATGATCATAATATGCTTGGTTTGATTAATATCTATGAAGATACAAATGATGAAGCTTTGGATGGGTTTGGTGCAGAGGCTGACTTAACCAATATGGAGAATGCAATACCTGTCAGTCCTATTCCAACCACCAGAGTTCACAAGAATCATCCAAAGGAATAGATACTTAGAGAGCCAAAGTCTGCTGTTCAAATAAGGAGTATGGTTAAGGATTTGAAGGAACAAGGTTTATTTGTTCAATCTCTTCATCAAAGAAACAGCCACAAAGACCTTCAGAATTGCATGTTTGCTTGTTTTCTGTCACAATTGGAACCCAAGAATGCTTATAAAGCATTATAAGATGAAAGCTGAGTGGAAGCTATGCAAGAAGAGTTGTTGCAGTTTAAGCTTCAAGAAGTTTGGACCTTGGTTGATTTGCCTAATGGGAAAAAGGCAATTGGTACAAAGTGGGTTTTTAGATGCTAAAGGGATGAAAGAGGCATTGTGATCAGGAACAAAGCAAGATTAGTGGCTCAAGGATACACTCAACAAGAAGGCATTGATTATGATGAAGTGTTTGCACCTGTTGCAAGGATAGAAGCTATCTGATTATTCTTGGCTTATGCTTCATATAAGAACTTCACAGTGTATCAAATGGATGTAAAGAGTGCTTTCTTATATGGGAAAATTGATGAAGAAGTTTATGTCTCACAACCACCTAGTTTTGAAGATCCTGATTATCTTGATAGAGTTTACAAGGTGGAGAAAGCATTGTATGGATTGCATCAAGCTCCTAGAGCTTGGTATGACACCTTATCAAAGTACTTGTTGAACAATGGCTTCAGTAGAGGAAGAATTGACAAGACTTTGTTTATCAAAAGAGACAAAAAGGATATCTTATTAGTTCAAGTGTACGTTGATGATATCATTTTTGGGTCAACTAACAAGGTGTTATGTGATGATTTTGAGAAGCTAATGCATAACAGGTTTCAAATGAGTTCTATGGGTGAACTCACATTCTTTTTAGGGCTTCAAGTCAAACAAAAGGATGATGGCATATTTATCAGTCAAGATAAGTATGTGACTGATATCTTGAAGAAGTTTGGATTTTCTGATGTGAAGCCTGCTAAAACAACCATGGAGTCCAACAAGCCTCTAGTCAAAGATGAAGATGGTGAAGAAGTTGATGTCCATTTATATAGATCAATGATTGGTTCATTGATGTATCTTATAGCTTCCAGGCTAGATATTATGTTTGCTGTGTGTGCTTGTGCCAGATTTCAAGTTTCCCCTAAAGTGTCACACTTGAATGCTGTGAAGAGAATTTTTAGGTACTTAAGGAGTCAACCTAGGTTGGGCCTTTGGTATCCAAAAGATTCACCTTTTGATCTGGTGGCATACTCAGATAGTGATTATGCTGGAGCATGTTTAGATAGGAAATCAACAACTGGAGGATGTCAATATCTTGGACATAGGTTGATTTCATGGCAATGCAAGAAACAAACTGTGGTGGCAAATTCTACAACCGAAGCTGAGTATGTAGCTGCTTCAAGTTGCTATGGTCAAGTGCTTTGGATTCAGAATCAATTACTGGACTATGGGTATAATTTTATGCACACCAAAATTTATATTGATAATAACAGTACAATGTGCATTATTAAAAATCCTGTTTTTCATTCTAAAACAAAACATATTGAGATAAGACCTCATTTTATAAGAGATTGTTTTGAGAAGAAGTTAATTCAAATTGTTAAAATCCATACTGACAATAATATTGCAGATTTGGTCACAAAAGGTTTTGATGTGGGTAGATTTCAATTCTTAATTGCTAGTATTGGAATGATCAATCTTTGAAAATTCTTATCTCTTTGTGTTCTTGTAATATTTTGTAAGGATTTGTACTGTTATTAGTCAATAAGTTGTTTCTGCTGCTTGCTATGATATGTGTTGTTAGTTATATTTAGTTCTGCTGCTTGTTGCTTATACAACTACTAAGTATAACTGTGAATTGTGATTATTGTGGCATATTATTTCTTGTGTTTTTGTGGTTTTGGACTAATCTTTTGCAGGAAAAGTCAAAGGGGAATGCTTGTTCAAAAAGAAAAAGGTGTTTGGAAAGTTCAGCAGATATTCTACTACTAGTTACAAAGATTCTGCTGCTAGGCAAAACCTTCTAACAGCAGGGATTCTACTGCTCGTTTTGTAAGTACAGGGAAGGTTATGAAAATTTGGCGCCAATAAAACCCTAATTCGATCCAAAGGGCTTAAAAACCTAATTCGATCCCATAATTGGTTTTACGCGCTCATAAATCATTCTAATTCAAACCCTAACACAATTTTTAACATCTAATTTTAAAACCCCCAAATCAAAACCTAATTCACAATGTCGACAAGAATCTTTTCTTATAGTCACAATCAAGTCGCTTTTCTTCAAAAGCCTAAAGAAGCTGATGGATTTGCTGAGGTAATTGATTTTCTTAATGCTACTCACATTAGGTATGCATTAAAAGCAAAACATAATATATTTGTTTCCCACATTGATCAGTTTTGGTCTACTGTTAAGACCATAACTACAAATGGGGAAGAACAGTTAAAGGCTACGGTAGATGGCCACAAGATAATTATTTCTGAATCATCTGTGAGAGAAGCTCTTCACTTTGCAGATGATGAGGAAATAGTATGTCTTGAAAATTCTATCATTTTTGAAGAACTTAAAAACATGGGGTATGAGAAGAAAGTTGAAGGTTTAAAATTTTATAAAGGTCTTCTTTGTCCTCAATGGAAGTTTTTAATTCATACCATCCTACATTGTTT
This sequence comes from Artemisia tridentata subsp. tridentata, assembly GCA_021014915.2. Taxonomy (NCBI): domain Eukaryota; kingdom Viridiplantae; phylum Streptophyta; class Magnoliopsida; order Asterales; family Asteraceae; genus Artemisia; species Artemisia tridentata. The sequence continues at coordinate 468,443,119 of CP139507.1, forward strand.
AAGTCCTAAAACTTCAGGTTGGAGTGAATTCAGTACAACTCAGGCTTCTCCTATGATTTGTCTGGCTAAAGGACAACCTTTTAATTTTTCAAATATGATAATGGATGGTTTGAAAAAGAATGTAAAAGGAAATTATTACATTTATCCAAGGTTTCTGCAACTTATTATGAACAAACAACTTTCAAATCCTAAGATTCATAAAAGAGAAATTGTTTGCCCTGAACTTCAAAAGAAATTGTTTTCATACTTGAAAAAGAATGGCAAAGATTTTTTAGGGACTGTGACAGCATTGTTTCCCTATATGTTGTCATTGGCTCAAAATCAGGGTGAAGGTGCAGAAATCATAACTGCTACCCAACACACACCCACTTTGGATACATCATCTTCACAACCAGAAAAGACCCAAACCCCTAGGGATTCACAAAATGAGAACACTGAGCTACCTCAGGCTAGTGTTAGGATGGTTGTAGCAGATGAGACTGTCACAAGTGTAGTGAATGGCATGTTGGAAGGGGCTGCCACTACTGCTGCTAGCTTAGAAGCAGAGTAGGTCAGTGGTAACATCAATAAAAACCCAACCAAGGCAACATCTAATGCTGAATGTTCAATTGAACTAGAAGCAGGTGATGGTAACCCCAGCCAAATGGCTAATTTAGGGGGCTCAGATGATCAAACTAGGTTTGATACTGAGTTTACATCCCATGATTCACCTCTCAGGGAAGGTAACACATCCCGAAGTGATGAGGATAGAACTGCAACTGAGGAATTGATGGAACCACAAAATGTACAAAATAACATTTCTAGTGATCCACCTCTCGGGCCAGGTAACATAGGCCGAAGTGGTGAGGATAGTATGGAACTAATTAAAGCATTGATGGCTAAATGTACCAAATTGGAGTCACCGGTTCTTGACCTCCAACATGAAGTCAAAAGTTTGAAGCTGAGGGTTAAACATTTGGAAGGAAAAAGGTCAAGAACTACTCACTTTAAGAGATTGAAGAAGGTGGGTACAGCACAGAGAATAAGCTCCTTTGAGGATGCTAGTTTGGGGGAGGATGCTCCCAAACAGGGGAGGAATGAGACCAAGGATTCAGGGGAGGCTGAGGCTACTAATATTGAAAGTGCTGCTGTGGACATGGATTTGGATAGTGGGGATAATGCAAATGAGTATGTGGTGGCTAATCAAGAGGGTAATGAGGTTGTGCTTGAAGCAGTGAACCAAGAGCAGATTGTGGACAAGTTAAAGAATTTAGATGCTGAGAAACTTGTGAAAACTTCTGAAGTGATGGTGGAATCTATTAAAAGCTTGGGTGATGCTGCTGCTCAAGTTCAAGATGGTTCTGCTGTTGAAATTGTTGCAAAAGTAGCTAAGGTTGATACTACTGCTTGTGTTAATCATGCTACTTTTGAGGTACAACATTCTGCTGCTAAGGGTTAAATTCTTTTGGATGATGATGTGGTAATGGCTCAAGCTATGCTACAACTGAAGTCTACAAAATTATCAACACCAAAACAAGTAACACAACCACAACCACCAAAAGCATCAAAACCACCTGTTAAAGGAGTGACAATCAGAGAACCCTCTTCTCCCAAAAACAAGGCTGTTAACCACAATACAAAGGCAAGGGAAAAGCAATTTTAATTGAAGAACCTGAACCTGAAATACTAGTGGAATTTTGGCCAAAAGAAAAGATTATGGAACATGATGCTAAGGTTGCTAAGTTTGAAGAGGAAAACCAAAATGTTCTTGAGGATCAAAGAAAACATGCTGAGGATGAAGCAAAGACAAAAGCATTACTTGATGCTTGGGATGCAGAGAGGATTAAATGTGATGCTGATATTGAGCTTTTTAAGTTGATTAAAGAAGAAGAGCAAGATACACAAACCATAGAAGAACGAACTAAATGGTTGAAGGAGTTCAAAGAACAAAGAAAGAAATGGTATCTTGCTAAAAGGAGAAAGAAGAAAATGCTCAGACCACCAACTGTCAAACAAAGAAGAAAAGTCCATGAAAGATACTTGAAGAACATGAAGGGCTACAAATTTAATCAGCTATCTCACTACTCTGATGATGAAATTGAAAAGATGTTTGAGAGAGCTAAGAGGGAACTTGATAGCTTTGTACCTATGTGAACAGAGGATCAGGTGAAGGTGGCTAAGACTGTGGTGGAGACTGAGACTGTGAAAGAGAAGGTGGAAGAGAAGGTTGTGCAAAAAAAGAAAGAAACTTCAAGCTCAGGTGTTAAAAGGGCAGGAGTTATACAAAAGAGTGTTGGTAGAAAGAAAAGAAAAGCAGATCAATCAAAAGCAGTAGAGCAGAGTTCAGAGTCAGAGCATGAGAATGAAGAAAAAGTTGATGATGAAGAGGAATCTGAAGATGATAGAGAAAAGTTGATGGCTCTTACAGTTCTTTCCAAACATCCAATCATCTCATATACTCATGGAATCAAGGATGGAAGTGAAGTCTATTGGGAATTCAAAAGAATCAATGGTTTGTATTATAGGTTCCTTAGGTTTTCACAAATGTTGTTTTGGATGGATAGAGATGATGTGGTTACCCTCTGGAGGTTATACAAGGAAAAATATGGTGATACAAGACCAGAGGAGGTTTATAAGAGAGTAATCTATTACTATTTGAAGATAATGTTTGAACTAAATGATGGTGACATAGAGTGGATGAAACTGAAGAATAACACAGTTAAACAATGGTATCTATATAAGCTTTGTGGTGTTCATGTTTTAACTGCTGAAGGTGTTGTCATCTACATGTTGGTGGAGAAAGATTACCCTGCTCTAAATTTTAACAAAGACATTGTTGATCAGATGTTGAAGCCTGAAAAGTGGCAAATGCAGAAAGTATATTGGTTTAAAGATCAAGCTTATCAACTTTTAAAGAAGTATGAAAGAGTGCTCAATCCTCCTGGTGAAGGTTAAAGCTTAAAAGAAACTTGATGATTTTGGGAGAAAATATCAAGTTTAGGGGACGATTGTTGGGTTTTGAGGTGCTGCTGCTTATATCCATACAACTGCTAATTGGAAAATTCACTAAGTGTGGATACTACTGCTGGTGATAATGATACTACTGCTAGTGTATTTCATACTACTGCTGGAGTTGCTGAGAAGATCAAGGAAATACACCAAGTGGATACCACTACTAGGCTTATGGATACTACTGTATGAGATAGTTTCTACTGCTTATGTGATAACTTGTATAGTCGGTTAGATAAATATAAAATAGATTACAAAAAGATTTATCTTGTATAGAATGTTATTTTAAACCGACTAGGACTCCTTAGTCTATAAAAGGAGGTTCTAGGGTTAGAGTTTAGTACGTATCATTGTTAGAGTCGATTCACTTCAAGGTTGTAAACCCTAATACTTTTGAGTATTCATATATTTAATATATTGAAGTGTTTGTTGAGAATTCTACTATTTCATTCATTGTTCTTCTTAGGATTAAACATAATATTCCGCGTTGTGTTTAATAGTTTACAAGTCAAGACAGTTTTGTTAGGATTTATAAAAGTGATGGTCATCGTTGTCGTAATATTTGTACTTAAATTGTGTCATTGTATAAGTTAGTCTATTTAATCAATGGGCTTGGACTTAAGTTTGTAAGTTAAATGTAATCCATGTATAAGCCCAACTCAAGTCCAAGCCCACCCCATGTCAAGAATGTATAAATACCACCTTCCATCCTCATATGGTCCTCTAGGTGCTTCAAGGATTATCATTAGTAGTCTAGGGTTTGTATTAAAGATTAAGTGTGTGATTAATAAAGTTTCATTTCAAGTTCCACTATTCATCTTTGATCTTTCCTAGTTATTAGTTGTATCGGTAAGGATAGATATTAAGCATTAACAAGTGGTATCAAGAGCAAAAAATCAAAGATCTAGGAATTTTTTTGGGGCGTGTTACTGTTCACCCGATTTGTCACCGTTCATCCGAGTTCGATTTGCCCGAGTTAGGGTGTGATCGAGTTGGTTTTCCCCGAGTTCAGTGTGATCGAGCTCGGTGTGCTCAAGTTGGTTTTCCTCGAGTTGGTGTAGTCGAGTTCGGTGTCATCAAGTTGGTTTCCTTGAGTTACTTGCATTTCCTCGAGTTGGTGTAGTCGAGCTCGGATTCATCAAGTTCAGTGTAATCGAGTTCAGTGTAGTCGAGTTGAGTATATTCACCAAGTTGGGTTTACTCGAGTTGGGCATTTACTCAAGTTCATTTACTCATGTTGGACAATTTTCTCGAGTTGGTTCACTTAGTCGATTTCACTTTTGCTCAAGTTCACTTTTGCTCAAGTTCACATTTGCTCAAGTTCACATTTGCTCAAGATCACATTTGCTCAAGTTCACTTTTGCTCAAGTTCACATTTGCTCGAGTTCACTTTTGCTCGAGTTGAGATTTGCTTGAGTTCACATTTGATCAAGTTTAGACTTTGTGATTATAACCGAGATTGAAAGGTTGCTCGAGTTGAAAGATTGATCGAGTTTGACTTTGCTCAAGTTGGGTTTCATCAAGTTGGTTTAATCGAGTTGGTTTCATCTAGTTGGTTTAATCGAGTTGGTTTCATCAAGTTGGTTTAATCGAGTTGGCATTCACTGAGTTGGAATTCACCAAGTTGAGAACATTCTTCGAGTTAGGAAGTTTCACCAAGTTGAGTAGCTTAACCGAGTTCAACTTTAACCAAGTTCAACCTTAACCGAGTTCACCTTTAACCAAGTTCAACTTTAACCAAGTTCAACTTTAACCGAGTTCACCTTTAACCGAGTTCAACTTTACTCAGAGTTACTCAACTTACTCAAAGTTACTCAAGTTACACAGGTTTGATATCAACTTTGTCGTGAACCGTAACCAACCCACTCCTAGTTCTTTGAACCGATCCAACATTATCTTAACCATACAACAACAACAATGACTACTCAACAAGATATTCATGCAGCCGGTGCCGAAAACAATCCTCCCATGCTAGAAAAAGGTAGTTACCTTCCATGGACAAGCCGTATGCTTCGATACATGAAAACCAAACCTAATGGACAAGGTAAACTCTTGATTAACTCCATCCAAAAAGGACCATTCAAGCCTCGTCAGGTTCAAGAACTGGGTAGTCCAAATTCAGTACCTCCCGTTCCACCATCCTTTCGTGATCAAAAGGAAGAGGAATACACAACAGATGATTGGAAACAAATTGAAGCTGATGACTTAGCCATGCACTTAATTCAACTCGGTTTACCACAGGAAATATTTTGTGCTGTTGACAGTTGTGAAACTGCTTATGATATGTGGGAACGAGTTCGAAGGCTTTGTCATGGTACGAAAATTGGTCAACAAGACATTGAAAACAAACTTCTGACTGAATGGGAGAAGTTCACATCCACCCCGGCTGAACCAATTGAATCTTACTACACAAGGTTTTGTACTCTCATGAATGAGCTCATCAGGAACAAGTAATTGAATCTTACTACACAAGGTTTTGTACTCTCATGAATGAGCTCATCAGGAACAAGTTGGCTCCAAGGCAAATTGTTCAAAACATCAAGTTCATCAACAACCTACCAGAGGAATGGGGACGATATGTAACAATCGTTAACCAAACAAAAAATTTCGTGAGGTGAACTATGATCAGCTCTATGAATTTTTGAAACAAAACTAGAAAGAGGCAGATGAAGTTAGGAAAGAGAAGCTAGCCAAACAACATGATCCTCTAGCATTGATTGCTCAAGCACCAACACCAACAACAGTAAACACACAGTCATCATCATCCACTCCCATTCAGAACTTCCCGCAATAACAATTTGTTCCACAATAACCATTCTACCCACAACAACAACAAGTCATTCCACAAAAACAATACCCACCATTTCAAGAACCCGAAGTTAATGACCAGGAAGACGCTATGGCTGCTATGTCACATGCATTTGCTCTAATGACAAAAACTTTCCAAGGACGCTATTCCACACCAACCAATAACAATCAAAGAATCTTATCGAACACTCGCAACAGGCAGATTGCACAGCTGAGTTTCAACATGGGTCATCAAGGTCAAATGATTGGAGTTTATGGGAAGCAGCAAGGATATGCTACAGGGTTTTAGATGGGAAATCAAGGGCAGTATGCAGGCAATGCAGGCAATCAGATGGGTCAGTATATGGGTAATCAGAATCAGTTGGGTCAAGTTGCTGGAAATCAACGGGGTCAGAATATAGGGAATCAGTTTGGAAATGTTGCTGCTCTAGTAGCTGGGAATGTTGGGAATATGAATCAAGGGAATGTGTTGAAATGTTTTAACTGTCAAGGTACTGGTCACATGGCAAGGAACTGTCCCACAAGGCCAAAGAAGAAAGATCTAGCATATCTGCAGAAAGCATTGCTATTGTCACAGAAGGAAACGGCCGGGTTACAGTTGAGTGCAGAGGAGAATGATTTCATGGCTTTGATGGATGACATGGAAGACATGGAAGATATCGATGCCAACTGCATTTTCATGGCAAACCTTCAGGAAGCAAAGTATGACACGGATTCTGAAGCACCACCTGCTTATGATGTCAATGGAATCTCTGAGGTACCAACATATGCTACATGTCACAATAATGAAATGTTTGATATGTCACCTCAAAATGAACACCATCCTGCGACTCCTACTCTCACTTATGATACATATATGGACTCCCCAATTTGTAGTAATACTAATTTGGCTACTCCAGATTTGGATCCTAATGGAGGTTTCTGGTCACAGCATACTGAGAATGATGAGGATACACGTGCTTTATTTGAATCATTATTGAATAACTGTAGTATTGAAATCAAAAAGGTCAAAAAGATAAATCGCGATGTTAAAGCCGCGAATGAGAAATTGACCGCTGAGCTTGAGAGATATAAGGTAAATGAACAAGCTTTTGAATTTAATAACAAAAGACAGTCAGAACTTGAAACTGGTTATAGAGATTCTATGTTAAGGGAGAAACATTTGCAAATCAAATATGACACTCTCGATGTTAAGTTGAACATGCAAATAAAATCCCTAAACAAGGAAATTTCTGAATTAACTACCCAACTTTCCAAAAAAAATCAATTTGTTATGATCTTGAAAAAGAGAAGAAAGAATTGAATGCTAAGTTTTCAAAACGAGAAAATGATCTTCTTGATGAAATCATTGACAAACAAGAAAGCATTAAAAAGTTGGAAGAATTGCTTGTAAAAATGGGTCATTCAACACAAACAATTAATTTGTTAATTAACGATCCAAACCCAATTTTACATACAATGAAGAAAATGGCTATCGGTTGTGAAAACCCTTATTATCTCAAGAAAGCTCAGCAGCATCAGAATGTGTTATATAATGGTAGTGTGTTAAATGATAACCATGATCCTCCCGAGGTTCGTGATTCCTATGAAACGATTGAGCTTTCTGAAGAGAGTCATGTTAAAATGAGACAAATGAACTCAGAAATTAAACCAATTGATTATAACAAGCTTAATACAGATTCTAGCGTTCATCTTGTTCAAAAAGAGTCACCATTGTTTTTCAAAAAACCAGTGGCTATCGCAAAAAGAAAAGTTGTTTCGAAACATCTTTCTAACATCGAACAAATATTCTCTAAGAACACTTGTCACACAAGTGAAGTTAGAAAATATTTGGATGATCTTAAAAGGAGAGTTGAAATGCTTCAAATGACTGTGGCATCCAAAAAAAATAGTAACTACAATGATTAGTTTTCAAGTTTTCAAACAAAACAGAAAAAGATGTTTGAAAAAGATATCATTCCTCCACTATCTGCAATTTATGCGGTAGTTCTGAATGTTGAAAGAACTTTTCTGAATGAAACCGCCGACTTTGTCAAGGACCACAAATCCCTGGTGAAACAAGCTAATGAAAACATTAAACACATAAAAGTTTTGGAAAGACACAATGACACTCTCTTCGAAGTAGCTCTATCTACTAAAATTATGTCCATTATTTATCAAACATATTCTGTAGAGGATGATGAATGACATCGAGCTAAGACTTCTGCAATTGTTGAAAAATATGAAAATGCTCTTGCTAAGATTGAAAAAGAAAATGTAACATATTTTAAACAACTTGATCGGAAAAAGGAAGAATGTAAATATGACAAATTATCGTACTAGCGTTCTTACCAAAACATGCAAAAGTAAATTGATTTTTTGAAGTCTCAGCTTGAAAGTAAAAATAGGAAGGGTGAGGAAACTAAGGACAAGCCAATTGTTAAACCAAAAATGTCTATTTCTATACCCTTGCCTAAGGAAAGTGAAAAGTCAACAAGTGTTGATAAAGGGAAAGGAGTTGTCGAAACACCAAAAGTGATAGCACCTGGCCTTTATAGGATTAGTCCTACTACTGCGTCTACCTCTACATCTCAGACATATAGGGCGATAGACAAAAGTGTGAAAGATAATCCAAAAGAGACCAGGAATGCTAAAACTGATTCAAAGGACAACAAGATAAATCCTAATGCATGTGCCTTACCTTCTACAGGAATAGAAAGCACTTCTAAGAGCAGCAGACCAAAGCCTAGGAGCAATACAAGGAATAGAGTCTCGCCTGTCTCTAAGAGTGAAAGCAAGAATAAAACAGAAGAAGTAGAAGAACACCCTAGTACTTTATCGCTTTCGAATAAGAAACATATGTCATCTGGATGTAATGTTAAAGACAATATTTCAAGTGCATGTAATGAATCTGTTTGTTTAATGAACAAGAAATCTTTGTCTGAAAATGTTTATGATGATATTGTTTCTAATACTGTGAATGTGAATGACATGCCTGAACAGAAAGAAGTTCCTCCAGGAACTAGTGCTAGGTCTAGATATGTCAAGAGTCTCATTAAGGCAGCTAGGTCAACCACTAGTAACATATTGCCTAGGAACTATCTTAAGTTTTACGTTTGGAAACCTACGGGTAGAAAGTTTACACTAGTGAATGGTACATTGCAAATGGCTCCAATAGAGCAAGTAGAAACCTTCTCTAAGTGTGATTCATCTGTTACCTCTAACCCCCTGGAACCAAATGTTAAACGGTTTCCATATACAAAACCATCTGTTCTTCGCAGGTCATTGAAATTTGTCTTTGGATCGTCGACTCGGGTTGCTCCAAGCACATGACCGGGAATCTGAAGCTGCTGATCAACTTTGTATGGAAGTTCATGGGAACTGTTCGGTTTGGAAATGATCATGTAGCAACTATTCTGGTTATGGAGATCTTCAGTTTGGGAATTTTTTAATCACTCGGGTTTACTATGTCGAAGGGTTGGGACACAATCTGTTTTCAGTCGGGCAGTTTTGCGATGCAGATTTAGAGGTTGCATTTAAGAGAAATACTTGCTTCGTTAGGAATTTGATTGGAGATGATCTCTTAACAGGAAATCGTGGCACCAATCTTTATGCTATCGACATTAACCAAATGGCCTCTTCGTCACCAATTTTTCTTATGAAAAGAGCTGACGAAACTAAGTCCTGGTTGTGGCACAGATGCTTATCCCATCTCAACTTCGACACCTTAACAAAGCTTGTCAAAGAAGAAATCGTCACCGGTTTCCCTAAATTCAAATACACTAAAGAACACTTATGTCCATCATGTGAGCAAGGCAAAAGCAAACGGGCAACATACAAACCTAAAACCGTACCCAGTTCGGTTGATAAGTTACATTTGTTGCACATGGACTTATGTGGCCCAATGAGAGTTGAGATTATCAATGGGAAAAAGTATATTCTTGTGATTGTCGATGATTATTCATGATATACATGGGTAAGGTTTCTAAGGTCAAAAGACGAAGCACCAGGCATCATCATCACCTTTCTGAAGCGAATTCAAGTCCTACTTCAAGCTCCAGTTAGGATAGTAAGAACTGACAATGGCACGGAATTCACTAATCAGGAGTTAAGAACATACTTTGAAGAGACTGGAATTACTCACCAGACATCAGCTGTTAGAGCTCCACAACAGAATGGGGTAGTTGAAAGAAGAAATCGAACTCTTGTGGAAGTTGCTCACACAATGCTGATTTATTCCAGTGCACTGTTATTATTATGGGCTGATGCTGTTGCCACTGCTTGTTTTACTCAGAACCGATCCCTAATCCATCCAAGATTCAATAAAACCCTATATGAGCTAGTGACCAACAGAAAACCCGATATCTCTTACCTTCATGTATTTGGCGCTTTGTGCTATCCTACGAATGACAGAGAAGATCTGGGAAAGCTGAAAGCTAAGGGTGATATTGGTATCTTCATTGGTTACTCAGATAACTCGAGGGCATTTAGGGTGTATAACAGAAGAACTAAAAGAGTAATGTAGACGATGAATGTGAAATTTGACAAGATTTCACAAATGGCTTCTGAGAGACTCGCTTTAGAACCCGCACTTAACCCGATGGCTTCTAATCATATCGGATTAGGACCCGCACCAAACAGTCAGACTTCTAGACATATCAGCTCAGGACTCGTACCACAAGGACCTCAGTCAACTACTACTGACAAACCAACAAATCAAGAACTGGACACATTCTTCGAGTTTATGTATGATGAGTACTATGGTGGAGCTTCGACAAATGCATCACAACAACGTTCCGCTGCACCCGCTCAAAATCATCAACCACCACCGCCACCGCAAGATGCATCTACTACAATTGAAGCTGACGCACCAACTCCCTCTACGTCATCAACATCTACTCCAGCAACTCCAGTAATTGAGATTGTGTTACCAAGAGTTGATGAGCAAAACCAAACAACAACAAATCAAGAAGAACAACAAAACGATGCTATGTTAGAAGAAGAACCATTTGAAAATCCATTTGCAACGGAATCTGCTGAATCTTATTCTAGGTTACAAGAACCATCCAACACGCATTCGTCAAATCCAAGGTACCCTTCTACGTTACAGTGGACTAAAGACCATCCAATAGATCACGTTATTGGTGAACCTTCAAGGCCAGTTCAGACGAGAAGACAACTTGCCACCGATTGCGAATTTTGCATCTTCGCCTGCTCAGTCAGTCTAAAAGAGCCAAAGAACATTCGGGAAGCAATGGAAGACAATGCATGGATTGAAGCGATGCAGGAAGAACTTCTCCAATATAAATTACATGACACTTGGGATTTAGTGCCGAGACCAACTGATAAACTTGTCATTGATCTTAAGTGGTTATGGAAGAACAAAAAGGATGAAGAGATGACTGTCATTCGCAACAAAGCTCGTCTTGTGGCCAAGGGATTCAGATAGGAAGAGGGAATAGATTTTGAAGAGTCATTCGCTCCAGTAGCAAGGCTTGAGGCAGTCAGGATTTTCTTAGCATACGCGGCTCACAAGAACATCACGGTCTATCAGATGGACATCAAGACAGCTTTCTTGAACGAAACTCTGAAAGAAGAAGTGTACGTGAGTTAGCCAGATGGATTCGTTGACAAAGATCATCCCGACTACGTCTACAAAATAAAGAAAGCTATCTATGGTTTGAAACAAGCCCCAAGGGCGTAGTATGACGAATTATCATCTTTCTTGCTGAATAATCATTTCACCAAAGGAACAATTGACCCGACCTTGTTTACTAAAAAATTCAAAGATGACATTTTGATTGTTCAGATTTACGTGGACGACATTATTTTTGGGTCCACTAATCCGAAACATTCAAAATATTTTGAAAATCTCATGAAAAGAAAATTTGAAATGTCCATGTTGGGAGAATTAAAATTCTTTTTGGGTTTACAAATTCATCAAACCCCACGTGGTATTTTTATAAATCAAGCTAAATATACTATTGAGATTTTAAAGAAACATGGAATGGAAAATTGTGATTCTGTTGGAACCCCAATGGTAACCTCACCAAAAATAGGAGCTGACCTATATGGGAAACCCATCGATCCGAAGAAATATCGGAGCATGATTGGTTCTCTCATGTATCTAACCGCTAGTTGACCCGATATACATTTTGCTGTGTGTTTGTTAGCAAGATTTCAGGCAAAACCTACAGAACTGCACGTTCAAGAGGTCAAACGGATCTTCCGGTATCTACGAAGAACCATCAACATGGGACTTTGGTATCCAAAGGATTCGGAGTTCAAGCTCATAGCCTTTTCAAATGCGGATCATGTTGTTTGCCAAGAGAAAGCAAAGAGTACATCCGGGGGAGCCCAATTTTTGGGAGAAAAGCTGGTAGGCTGGTCATCAAGGAAACAAGATTGTACGGCGTTATCAACTGCTGAAGCCGAGTATGTGTCTCTATCTGCGTGTTGTGCCCAAGTTCTTTGGATGAGGAAATAGCTCACAGATTATGGTTTCTCTTTCGACCGCATACCTTTGTATTGTGACTCGAAAAGTGCCATAGCCATCTCGTGCAATCCCGTGCAACACTCGAAGACAAAGCATATTAGAGTCCGCTATCACTTCATAAAGGAACACGTCGAAGAGGGTACTGTTGAATTATTTTTCGTTAAGACTGAATACCAACTCGCCGATCTATTTACTAAAGCCCTCCCAAAAGAGCGGTTTGATAATCTAGTTTGACGAATTGGAATGCGAAGCCTAACTCCCTAAGAGTTAGAAAGTCTTCTCGAATCTTCTAGAATTTTATCTCAAAAAGCTTCGCATGTAAATATTTTTGAAAAAGAAAATACAAAATTTGAAAAACCAACAAAAACAAAATATAAAAATAGAAAATTTCAAAAATACAAAAACAGTAAAAATTATAAAAACCAAAAATATTCTTCTCACGAGACTGTCTCTCGTATAATCGATATTCTGTACGTACCTAGAAATGTCATTCAACAATGATACGGGCATGTACAGATGCTTGAGCGAGAGTTCATTTAAACGTTTTCTAAAAAATGTCGTTTCTCAAAATTTCTTCACTATGGCTTTCGTATACTTCTGTACGGAACCCGCACTTAAAATACAGCTTTCGTATATTTCAGTACGAAACCCGCGCTACAATGATGACTTCTGATTATTTCAGATCAGGACTCGCATTGTCAATGGCAAAATAAAAAAGAATCATTGAGCACATGATCAAGATTTTTCAAAATTTTTCAAAATCTTTCTCCAAATTTTGTGCTCAAGATTCTTCAAAAAGAAAACTCCCTCTATACCCTTAAATTAATTTAAACTATCAAGTTTAAAAATATTCTTTCTTTAAAGGTGAGTATAAAATTTCAAACAAAAAGTTCCAAATTCATGCAAATCCATCTATCTCTCCAAAATCCTCATTTTAATCGGTTGATATTACAAAAATATCACGAAATGCTATTTTTGAGGGGGAGAAGACGTGATTAAAATGTGATAAAAAAGTTTAAAGATCGTGGATTGAATCTCAAGAGAGCTCGACTCAAGATTTTAACCCTCAAATTGACGAAAGTTAAATGTCCGTAATCGAAAAAGACTTGTCCGGGACGGGTAATAATTTCAAGCTGGTTATCCAGTGATGTAAACGTGTCTCGCAAAGGACTTGTCCGAGTATAATGTACCAATTCGAGAGATGATCTTTTGATATGACCGAGACGGGTAATAATTTCAAGCTAGTCTATCTAGTGATGTAAACGTATCTCGCGAAGGTCATATTAATTGAAAATCGATCAATTCAAAATGTGCAAACTCTACCCAACATGTGCAAATTTATCTCAAAAATGCAAGAGCACATGTGAAGGGGGAGTATTTCAGAAAATGCAAAAACTCTCGAAGTGTTAACTAAATGTGTTTTACTCATAAACACTTTGAGAGATTTTCATAAAAAGGTTTTATGGCTTGTGATCATCAAATCTAGGATAATCATGGAGTAATAAGGTGATTATGGTTAGGTTTATGTCCTATGATCCGCTAGAGCCGGAAGGATCAACCCAAGGACAATTCCAATAGATTAGAATTAGAAGTCCTTAGGAAAGATTGAAAAAAGGAGTAAATGAGAAAGGGAAAGAAGGGGTTGAAGAATTAAAAAGAAATAGCCCTCCATGAAAACTTAGGGCAGAAACCGGGTCAATACATCTGCTATCAGTTATCACAAGTTGATACTGATATTGAAGACAAGACGTCATGGACCGAGTGACGCGCTGCACCACCCGTCCTAGCCACTCAGATATCTCTTAAAAGATATTTGTTTCATTTCTTACGGAGAACACTGCATAATCTATCGGCCTCTCATTCTGAGATGTGTTGATATTGAAAAGGTGGCACTCTGCTCCATGCCTCCGACTACTAAAACCAAAATGCACATTATAGAGTCTAGAGCCATGAGATTCATTAAAAATCTCTTAGGAACACTTCCAATATAATACACTTGTGTTCGCCAAAAAGGACACAAGTTGTAAGAGTCTTAATGGGATCTAAGGATCTTGCCACTTATATCATGATGGTTACGTGCTTCAAACGGTCTACAGTCGTGGGGTGATCTCCAGCGACTCACTGAATCGTGGGTGCACTTCGGTGTGTCCGTGTAAGCCCTCTCGGGGGTATCCGGTTCAGAATGGCCTGGGTTTGGATCAGAGAAAGTCTTCACACTAAGCTGTTGACGATCTCAAAGTCCCAACCTGTAAGCGCTGGATGATTATCACTAACGGTTTTATGCAGCTACCTATAAACACCCATTAACCATCATCACATATATACATCATCTTCACCTCCACATACTCATACGTACAAAGATCATCCTCAATAGAGCTCAAGTGTAAAAGTTCAAGACCAGAAGATCAAGTGAAAGACAAAGTGTAACAACAAAGTCAAGAAGCTAATCAATACGTCAAGAACAAAGTAATGAATCATGAAAGGATGACAAGTACGAAGATCATGAGGTATGAGTATGTTGGAGGATGCGAAGCCAAAGTAAAGAAGATGTTGATCAAGGCAAGAACCACAAAAAGATGATACTTTGAAGATCACAGTGCATGAAGGAACAAGAACAAAGACTATTCTACAATGACACAAAAAGAACAAGGAAATGAAGACGAAAGACCTCATCACTCCGAGCATCATTTGAATGACCATCCCTTAGGGGGAGATTGTTAGGATTTATAAAAGTGATGGTCATAGTTGTCGTAATATTTGTATTTAAATTGTGTCATTGTATAAGTTAGTCTATTTAATCAATGGGCTTGGACTTAAGTTTGTAAGTTAAATGTAATCCATGTATAAGCCCAACTCAAGTCCAAGCCCACCCCATGTCAAGAATGTATAAATACTACCTTTCATCCTCATATGGAAGGTTGGTCCTCTAGGTGCTTCAAGGATTATCATTAGTAGTCTAGGGTTTGTATTAAAGATTAAGTGTGTGATTAATAAAGTTTCATTTCAAGTTCCACTCTTCTTCTTTGATCTTTCCTAGTTATTAGTTGTATTAGTAAGGATAGATATTAAGCATTAACAAGTTTCTATACTTGTTGTTTTAGGTTCACATCTAAGATAACTAACTAGATCAATTGCTCAACTGGGATCAAAAGTTTAACATCAAATCCAAACACACTCTTCCATATATCTTGGATTCTATAAATTAGAAGCTTTAGGATGAGCATTTCTCACACCTTCACCACCACTTCTAGTAACATTTCTGCATATCTCAACCATCTTCCTCACAATGACTAAGTTAAACAACTCCTCATCATCAAGACCTCAAAGAAGAACTGCTAGGATAAGTGTCAGACCATGTTGCTTTGTCAACCTCAACTCCTCATCCTCAGAATCATCACCACTAAACATCTCATCTCCAATCAATGATGAGAACTTCCTCACCTTGTCAACTCCAACACCTCCACATATCATCATCACCACTCATCCACCAATGAAAACACCATTGGCCACCACACCACCTCCCGCACCATCACAATTACCCAAATCACCATCACCTCCTACATCTCCAAAACTCCAACCCATAGAGTTGTTCGCCACACCACCAACCTCTCCACATCCCTACCTAGAAACCTTGGAAGACCTACCTCCAAGATCCACCAATCCACGACCAATGCCATTTGAGGTTGGACCCTCACAACAAGAACCACTACTCTTCCACCCTATCTATAAGGACATCTATGGTCCTCTCTACCGTGACCAAGCACCACCTCAACAACCTCAACCTCAACCTTTCTCACCAACCTCCACACTCCAAGCCATTGACGAGTTAATGTGGATTAACCATCCACAAACTCAAGGTGAAATAAATGAGGAACTTGACCGCCTCTATGCCGTTTCAAACATGGTGGATTCCCACCTCAATGAAGCAATGGATCTATAATCCACATTGCTTGCATCCATCATGTCTCCAACTTATGTTCCACCACCTCCACCACCAACACCAACAACAAACGAACCAACCCTTCCACCAAACTTCCCTCGCCATGGTTGCTCCATGTGTGAGCGAACCGCTCATCTTACTCAACGAACCAACATTTTGGTTCATGAGTTACAAAATGAGATGAGGTTCATCTTGAACCATATCCTTGAGCGCCTCAACGCTCTCTCTCACCCACCTCAATAGATGCTCAAACTAGGAGCCTTTTATTTTAGCATTTTTTTTTTCTTTTTAAGGATCTTTATTCTAGGACATTTTTTCTTTCTAAGTTATTTTTTTTTTATTATTTCCCTTGTAGCATCTACATTTGTGACTTTTTTCACAAATAATTTTCAAATGAAAGATGTTTGTTGATGTTTATGTGTTGATTGTGATAACTTATTATGCATTATATGGTGGGTTTGAACTATTATAACTAACATTTGTTTTGTAGCTCTCATTACTCATGTATCATTATACTTGGTTGGTTTGAACTATTTACAACCAACCTTTGTTTTGTAGCATTCTTCATCCTTGTATCATATACTTTGGCACCCTAACTAGGGGGATATTGAGCAAGGGGAGCTAATGAAGCATTAACATTTGTTTTTGTAGCTTTCTTAATTCATGCATCATATACTTGGCACTCCAACTAGGGGGAGTATTGTCCAAGGGAGAGCTAATCAAGCACTCAAAATCCATGCATCATTATACTTGGCACCCCAATTAGAGGGAGTATTGACCAAGGGCCTTGCACTACATTCCGCTATGCATTTTCTCTTTTTGTTTCGACAAAAAAGGGGAGATAATATTAAACCCATACATCACATGTTTTATACAATTTAAAATGCCAAAATTGATTTTAAAAGTTGCATAAATCTAGTTTAGTCTATATTTTTAAAAGACTTGCACTCTATTTATTTCATTGCTTAAAAATAAACTTTATGTTTTGTCATCAACAAAAAAGGGGAGATTGTTAATACGAATATCGTCTAAAAAAACGTTATTTATATTTTACGATCTTTGCTACATTTTTTTTAATGACAATTATAAACTTTATTTTTAGCAAAGCATAAATATAGTTAAAGTCTTTTACATATATAATCACAAGCTTTTCATAAACTCATAACATCATCTACATGCTACATACATAATCACTAATATATACATGTTACATTCATATATACATGTTACATTCATTTACATTTTAATTCCAAATTTTGAAATTGTACAATGAAATCATGGCGTACATCACTTTGATATCTTTAGAAAGATTTTGAAGATCATTAGAATATCTTGGTTTGATCTTTACACAAAGAAATGATATGGAAATATCTTGGTTAGATTTGGTGAAGATTTTGGAGATTTGCTGTCAGGTTCCCACAGAACCAAAATTATACACGGACGGATCCTTATTTTTGGATCCGTCCCATTCGTGGTTTGCCAAGGCAGTTTGCCTATAAATAGCAAGCCACACATTCATGTTTTCTCATCACTCACAAGCATAAACAACATCATTCATTCTTTCATTCATTACTAACCCATTCATATTTCATATTTCATTCTTAGTGATCTTTCTTTTGTAGCGAAGAGATCAAAGCATCACAAGCTTCAACAAAGCGTTGCAAGACTTGTTAGATTAGTCATAGTGTGAATTTGTTGTTTTTCACATATCATTGTTTGTACCAAACAATCATATACCTCTGTAGTGATCGGTTAGTATTTTAGTCCTCAAAATACATAGAGTATCGGGAGTGGTTTTACCCATGTAAAAGAACTCGGTATTTAGCTTTGTACCGGAAAAAGTGTAAGCGATGTTTGTAAAGGTTTTCTCCGCCGAGAAAGGAGCTTGTTTCTTAGTGAAGAAAAACTCTCGAGTTAGAGGCTCGAGGAGTGGAGTAGGGCAAGGAAGAGAGTCCTTGTAGACCGAACCACTATAAACATCCGTGTTGTGGTTTGATCGTTTCTTTCTTTACTTGCATGTTATATATTGTTTACTATAAATCACGTTAAGTATTCAAAGCAAAAGAATTTTAAAACGGTAAAACTATTCAACCCCCCTTCTAGTTTTCCACACCCATGAACCGTGTTATGTGCGATGTATAACTTTTAAATGTCATTCAAGTCAGGTTTTCTTTAAAACCCGGGCGTGTACAATTGGATAATGCACTTAGTAAAATGTTCTAGACAGTCGCGTGCGCAATGTTCCCCCATTTGTAAATATTCATCAAATGCATAAGGTGTTGTGTCGTATGCCAATTGGCGTATGGCGGTTGTGCATTTCATAATAACACTAAAACTCATTTGACCCGTAGCATCGGGTCGGACTACAAAAAATTTAAAATGATCGGGAAGATGATGAACAGTTTGAATATAAATTTCAATACCTTGGACTATTTCTAAAAATAGTTTACGGCTCATACGATATCGGCGTCTAAAATAGTACTCCGGATATTTTGGGTTATCACCAAAATAGTCGGCCATCAAACGTGCTTCAGCAACATCACGCTTACGGTAGATCGAAGTACGGTAGTGTGAACTTTGGGCTCTTGTTGTTGCAACGATTGATCATACTGAATACCTTGCATAATCATCTCGATGTCATTTAGATCATCAAGATCGGACATACCGGAATAGGATGAATCACTCATGTTTTTTGGTAAAAGTGAAGTGTTTTGATAGAGTAAGTTTTGTAAAAATTGGTTAAAATAGGGTAATATTTATATTGTTTAAATGGATTTATTTTAAATAAAAAAAAATCAAACAGTCATATTTTTGAAAAGTTTGCTTTAAAACATCCCAAATATTCAAACGGTTATATTTTTTAATTCTTATTTTTTTTTTCCTTTTTTCTTTTCCTTTTTTCTTTTTTTTTTTGGTCATTTTCACGCCGAGAAAGCAGCGGAACTCCATTCGGCGGGCATGCATGGTGCCACGATAGGCTTTCGGCAGCACTGGTTCTCGTGCCACGTCGGATTCGGCGCCGAGGTGCGTTGTGATACCATATGCTCTTAGGGTGCAGTGTGCAGTACGGGAAAACAAGCGGGGACCCTTCTCTCTTGCGTTAAACCCAAAAACATTGCAGGAAAGTGAAAAGAAGATGCAAGCGGAACTTTAGTCATGAATAAAAAGCACATCCACCAAGAAAGATAAACTATATTTTATTTCTGTTATGTGAATTGTGTAGTGAACATGTGTGTTTTAAGAGTATTTTTAAATAATAAAAAATAAAATTAAGAGAAGAAAGAAGGTGTTGCAAAGGTTGAGGGGAAAAAAAAGGAAAAAAAAATGAAAGTGTAAAATAGTGATGTAAAGATGATGTGACGAGAGAAAACCCCCACCAAACCCTCCAAACTTATAATTGTAATAGAGACAATTTTACCAAACCAATAGATACCAAAGCCCAAAGAAACAATTTCGGGATTCACTTTTTCTTATCACATATGATGATAATTGATTGTTAGACGCCTGTTGCTACGGAATTCTGTATCTTGTTTTACTTGTAATTATTGTTTTGTTTAATAATATATGGATAAAGGTACTACCCTTCAGAAAAAATTCTTAAGAGTCTACTCTCTTTTAATATATTTACGTGTATAATATTACTTATATTGCATCAATGACATTGTTGAAATTTTTAGCATTGTTAAATTACTAAAATGTCATTCGATAAACATGGCATCATTGACCAACCCTTTAATAGTGAAACGCCCCAAACCAAACTCGACAAACTTTTTTGCACAAACGGCATGACTAAAGCCAACCTTCGGTTATAAATCAAGTATTCTCATATACTTTATTTAAAAACGGCTTCTGAAAGTATTTTTAAAAGAAAATAGACTCAAATACCTTTACAACGATAGGTGGTACGACTACCACGGATTTACGGTTTATTTTATACGATTTTTCGAAGATTGACCAGAAACCGGAACAGACCCATTTAGCTGCAGCAGCTGGACATCTAGCCGCGGCGGCTAAAAGCCACGGTTATCCAACGCATACAATTTTTGGAAGACCAACCTTTTCGGACCCTATATTTTACCAAACTTTTCAGAATACTTTAAAACTTCATATAACTAATTAAAATGTATAAACTAGGCTCTACGACCTGCGAAAACGTGCTTTACAAAGATACAGGTATTTTTCCAAACACACCTTTTACCCATTTGAACTCAACTTGAGCATAGCTCTTAACACACTTATGTTGGGAAATGCTCATTTCATAATAAATAATTAAATGACTAGAAATATATGATTCTTTGGGGTCACACATGTGTACACAGAGGTGCCATTTAATATAACGTATATATTGTATTTGCGTTATATATAACCTACGTTTAATTGTATCAAGTAACGGGCTATGATGTGTAAAATCTTGTTCTAAATTTATAATATCCGACTTAACCTAACAGACTAACACTTATGGGCAGTGTACCCGGTCAATCCTAGCTAGTTTGCTAAGTACGGGTCATTTGCAAGGAGTAATAATAACCTAAGATAACAAGAAAAGTAAAACTGGTGTTAACTTATATGGTGGGAAAGTCGTATTTATCTAGAGTGCACTACTCTTTATTAGTGATGTAATGAATCTTATTGAATTCTCATGCCTTATTTGATGTAATGGGGATATTTCTTATTACTGATTGTGTGGTGGTGAATCCCACGTCCATGCAATAGCCTAAGTAAAGCCTCTTAATCCTGCCTAAGCATCACAAAATAAATAATGCACGCGTTAAATATCCAACCTAATAAAATACCTAATTCTGATTATTTAATTAATCGTTTCTAGTCAACTTTCAAGCTAGGCCGGAATCCCATCCGTTTTTTTTACTTCTAACGAACACATTCATCAACAAGAGACAATAGGAAGAATCATTATACAAATAAATTTCATGCAATCCCAGATGAACACTAAGTTATTTAGTCAAGCATAACATATGGAGAACAATGAAACAATCATTGGGCATAATCAAACAAATAATGGTAAACATAATTGAATGATTAATGTAATAACTTATCACAATGACACACTTGAATTTATAAGGTGAAAAGCACCGAAAAACCTCCTAAACTCGGTTAGGGTTTATCTCCCAAAAGTTTCACCCGAATTAATAAAATAATGCAAAACTATATATAGGTTTTTTTTCTTCCTCTGACGGCGTCAGGTTGGATTTGTGATGTCGTCAGCTCGCCGTCTCGTTTAAGGTATTTTTTCACAGACTTGATGTGACGTCGTCAGGTTATAAGTGGTGACGACATCAACTTGAGGTTTTAACGCCGTCACCTTGGTCGTCTCAACACACTGATCCGTCACAAATTGCATTTATTTTTCACTTTCTAGGCACTTCTAGTGATCACGTCAGAGATGTCGGTCTAAAACTTAAAACTTTGTCTTTTTCATCCATTCTTCATTCAAATGAGCCCAAAACTTGTACGTTTCCAGCAAATGCATTTCCAAATACCTAAAACTCAAAAAGAAAGGATTTTAGGAAATAAATGATACAATGTGCATGAAATTAAGAACTAAATGACCCCTAAAAACCTATGTTCTTGCACATCATCAGAGCGGTTACCCGCAAGTTCGTGTCATGATTAACAATTTGAAACATTATATTGAAGTGAACCACACGAGCCATAACATGATCTGAGACGTAAATACGATTATAGTAAAATTAAATAGCATTTTTAGATTAAAGTTATAATATAGTTGTTCCATCATAATAATTACATTAGTACTCATATATATAAACTTAACTAAGACTATTTATTTGATATTTATGGGTTACGATCATTTTAATCTAAAGTCATGCATAGACATAAAAAGTATTCGCACTAGGTAAGTAAAAAGTCGTTATACTATAATAGTGGTGCAATAATATAATTAATCCTTTTATAAAGGTTTAATTAAAACCAACATGTTTATTATAGACGGTTCGGCTCGGGTAACCGCGGATATTAAAAATAAAAACCGAAACTGAACCGTGATAAGCTTGTTATCTTGGTATTGGGTTTTTTCAGTTATCGGTTTTTTGCGGTTTCAGATTGAGCGGGTTAGCTCGTCATTGTCTCAGAATTTTTGACCACCGGTTTTCGAGTGTAATGGTGACGGTGCTTACCATCTCCACGTCAATGCTACATCATCCCCTTCTCACCCCCTATCCACCACCTTTACCCATGTAATAGTCCCCTCATTCTTTATCATCTACTTATACCTGATTATACAACGCAAATATACAACACAATACGCTCACGCACAAATTATACACCCTTTACTTATACCTGATTATACAACGCAAATATACAACACAATACGCTCACGCACAAATTATACACCCTTCACCGCTTTCATTTCATTTGGTTGTTTCCACCACCAAATCACCCGTTTTTTCTACCCGACCCCTAATGGTCTCTCCATTCATTAATAAAGTGGGTTTCACGCGTGATTGTGTCAAAATCATCTCGACCACACAAGGTTTTAGGCCTTATCGATCACGGCCAACTTTATTTGATATAGGACTTATATCAAAATTTTACACCATCACTACTTAGTGGGGTATTACACATGTATAAAAAGATATATAATGTAGCATTTAGCTTATATATATATTTCATATAATTAAAGGCAAAGTATTTTCATGTGCCTTATATTTCATAAATAATCGATACATATAAATGACAAATATTTTCATTTACCTTTCAATACAAGAAAATTAGAGGCTAAAGCGTCATGGCATAACTCTTTTATACACGTGTAATATCCTACAAAGTACTAACGGAGTAGAATGAGAAAAGTCTCAAATCAGGTTAATATACCTTTAAACAACACAAGTTATATACTACTCCGTATTCCCTTTATTTTTTCAATAAATTGATTTGTCAATCATTTTTAGGAGTGATAACCTATTAGATTCCTCATATTGGAAAATTTTGTATCCTATTCTTTTGTGTTGTATTGTAAAAAATTATCTCATTTTTACGGTAGTCACCTCTTTCAGTTCATGTATTATCTATCAAACGTGTTTGATTAAAAATTGTCTCATTTATATGGTGCCTTTGCAGCATTAGCGGGTCTACTAACTATACGAAGAAGTGGCTTACAAACTTCTTTTCATCAACTTTTCCTTCACTTTCATGGTGGCTAATTTTCATTTGCCACAAAATGTTGGTCTTCATTTATTTTTATTGTATAACTCTTTGTATTTGCATATAGAAATTCACATGTAAAATAGTATAGTCCTATATCAGCAGCAAGTACGCCAATGTGATTGAGAGTAGGGATGGCAACAGGGGGGGTTGGGGGGGGGGCGGCCATCCCCATCCCCAAACCCGTTTACCAAAGTTCTCCCTGCAAAACACTAGATCAATCTTTATTACACACTATATAAGCTATATCGAATGGTACTCAAGCAAGAAAGAAAGTGTTAGCCTTAAAGTTTTGTCATAGGTCGGAATTGCATAGTTTGTAAATACGAGGACTAGTCTTGCCAATAAGGCAAAGATATCTTTGTATAAATACCCTCCTAGTTGTGTAGGAGGGTTTGGGGATTCACAGGTTATTCTTTTGGAGGTGTATATGTTTTCTCTGCTTCTCTCACTAGAAAACATATACACCTCCGCCAATCTATTAATAAGATCATGCTTAATCGTTATCTAGTGTTTTCCCCACCTCCATGTCATGGATCTTGGTCTCTACAATTGGTATCAAGAGCTAACCGGGGAGCGAATCGTGGTGTTCTTGAGGTAAAAATGTGATTCGTGGTGTGTTTTTATATTTTTTGTGTTCGGTTTTTGTTCATAAATTCCCAGCAGCTATGCTAGTTGATGTGTTTTCTGGGAATCGAATATCAAAAAATAATGTGTAAGGTTGTGTTTGTTCTTGGTTTTGCGACTTAGTTTTGTGACTGAGTGATTATTCTTGGTTAAAAGGCTGCATTCACTTTGGTGTTCTTAGCCTTTTTGATCGAAAATGTTCAAGAATGAATCACGTTATGTGTTTTTGGATATTTTAATTGGATTAATATTTGTTTAGTCCAAGTTGGTACAAGTTGGTGTAAATTGTCAGGAAAGTGGGCAAATGGGTGAAAGTTGTCAGTGGGAAGCGTGGGCTTGTAAGAGAAAAGGACGGAAAGTTAGTATTTTCTGCACTTCTTTCGAAATACAGAAAGTCAACATAAGTTTCGAAATTGCCAGAGTCTCGCAATTGCTTCACATTTCTCGCAATTGCTGCTGGACTCTCGCATTTACTGCTGCTTCGCAATTGTGTCTCGCAATTCAGGGTAGTATCGCAATTGCTTCACAGTTTCGGAATTGGTCTCGCAATTCAGTCTCGGAATTCATTTCGCAATTGAAGTTGCTCTCGCAATTCATGACTGTCTCGCAATTCAAGTTAATCTCGCAATTCCTTCTTCTTTCGCAATTCAAGTGTGTTTCGCAATTGTACCAATGTTTCGCAATTCCAGAACCTTTCGCAATTGTAGCTTCATCTCGCAATTGCAAAAAAGAATTAAAAAAAAATAATAAATTTGAGGAATGACTTAACGGTCAGTTTTTTCGCGAGATTCAAATTCTGGTTCAAGAGTAAAAATTTTGGCCCAAAATTCAAATTTTTTGGCCAAAATTCGAATTTTTCGGGGAAAGTTGAGTAAAATTTAAATTTGAGGAATGACTTAACGGTCAGTTTTTACGCGAGATTCAAATTCTGGTTCAAGAGTGAAAATTTTGGCCCAAAATTCAAATTTTTTGGCCAAAATTCGAATTTTTCGGGGAATTTTCGGCGTAAAAATTTCTAAAACTCAAATTTTTCCAGCATCATTAGAATGTCATTTTATGGCATTTTTCACACCAAAATCACAAATGAAATTATCGGACTGCACCTTCAACATCACCACGTATAGCCGAAAAGATCCTGATCAAGATTCACAATCAGATGACAATGGTCAAATTATCAGCTGTGGCTACAAGAATGATGATTCATTATTACTTATTTGAAGTTGAAGTGGAATATCTCGGGTACGTGTACTTAGTATCTTGAAGATATCGGGGTTGGTTGGATGCATGATTCTTCGAGATCCTTGTTTAGGCACTCATGGGAATAGTGATTAAGTCTTGGGTTATCTAGTTTTCATAGGTCAAGGGGAGGATGGACGAAGACCTAGTTAACTATCACTTAAAGTAGATACGTTGTAGTACTCAGTGTCACACAAAGATGTGGATAATTCAAGAGATGTTCATATACTGTTAAGGAAGGATGGATGGGTATATGAAACGACCTATGCTATAAGGAGTTACGTTGTAGTGCTCAGTATAGGTTCTTAGTCACACGTTCGTGCAAGTTTAAGTCACAAGTCTGGGTTATTTTACTTCAGTCTCAAGTTCGTAATAGTGGGTTTTCTCCATCAGTAGTCACTACATAAAGCCGTTGTTGTTGATTCAGGAGGTTAGATTGGGTTTATCTACATCTTCTCCCGGATTACATGAAGTGCTTCCAGTTCATACTTCACGTGCACATAATATGCTGATTCCGATCAATCGTAACCAGCAGGGGAGAGAAATGTGCGGGCTGATCTCTCATGGGAAAAATAACTGGGATGCATTTGGTGAGATGAAGATGTTGATAATGTATTCCCCCGAACGGACTTCAGATACAGGGCAATCATAAGAGAGGTTGTCAGTTTGGGGGAGAGCACTAATTAGGGGAGAGCACGGGGAGAGCACTCAGGGCACTCTATATTAAACCCTAATTAGATTTGCTCACATGGTTCGTCTGCAAGTAAAGAAATAAAAGCTGAGAAGATTCTGCAAGCTGAACGAAGTAATGAAGTTTGAAGATTATTCTCTATACTTACTGTTTATATTTTACTTGTAGGGAACGTTGAAAGCAATTCTCATATGACATCACTTTGGGAGAGATTGTTAGCCTTAAAGTTTTGTCATATGTCGGAATTGCATAGTTTGTAAATACGAGGACTAGTATTGCCAATAAGGCAAAGATATCTTTGTATAAATACCCTCCTAGTTGTGTAGGAGGGTTTGGGATTCACAGGTTATTCTTTTGGAGGTGTATATGTTTTCTCTGCTTCTCTCACTAGAAAACATATACACCTCCGCCAATCTATTAATAAGATCATGCTTAATCGTTATCTAG
The DNA here is from genome assembly GCA_021014915.2 of Artemisia tridentata subsp. tridentata. Lineage (NCBI taxonomy): Eukaryota > Viridiplantae > Streptophyta > Magnoliopsida > Asterales > Asteraceae > Artemisia > Artemisia tridentata. Next base: position 468,469,510 of record CP139507.1, read on the forward strand.
TGTTTTCCCCACCTCCATGTCATGGATCTTGGTCTCAAGCAATACAGAAAGAATATGTGTGTCGAATGTATGTATATAAAAATGATCGTGTATTAGCTTAAAGAAAAAGGAAACATACAAAAGCATAAAACACACACACTCCCACCTATACTACTCTTGAGGCACACTAACTAATGAGGTGGGAGTGGGTATTTATAGATACAAAGTGGGACGCCCTAGGCTTTTCCATGGGCTCGTTGTGGGCTTTTGTGAGTTGGACTAGTCTTTTACATTAAGTGTAACATATTAGCTTAGCAAAAGCCCACTCTCCTAGACTAGTTGAACACACGACACAAAGTTTAAATAATGCAAATGACCATCACTTTTAAATCAATGCTAACAATCTCCTCCTAAGGGATGGTCATTCAAATGATGCTCCCAGTGATTTAGGTCTTTCGTCTTCGTTGTCTTGAACTTTGTGTGTCGTTGTAGAATAGTCTTCATTCCTTGTTCCTTCATGCTATGTGATCTTCAAAGTAATCGTCTTTTGGTTGTTTTTGCCTTGATCAACATCTTCATGTGTTTACAGCGTCGTATCCTCCAACATACTCATACCCTTTTAAAATTCATACTTATGTCTTCCTCGTTTGATACATGAACTTGTTCTTGACTTCGTATCCTCCAACATACTCATACCCTTTTACAGCGTCGTATCCTCCAACATACTCATACCAATCTGAAACCTTGTAGCATATCCCTGCTGATTCCCATAAACTCCAACCATTTGTCCTTGTTGACCCATATTGAACCTCGGCTGTGCAATCTGCCTGTTGCGAGTGTTCGACGAAATTCTTTGATTGTTGTTAGTTGGAGTAGAATAGTGTCCTTGGAATGCCTTTGACAAGAGAACAAATGCTTGAGACAGAGCAGCAGTGGCCTCATCATTGTCAATGAATTCTGGTTCTTGGAATTAAGGGTATTGTGGTTATGGAATGACGTGATTTTGGGATGATTGAGTCAGGCCCTAGAGGTCCTAGAGGTCAATGGTCTTCGAGTGAGCAGAGAGAAGACTGAATACTTGAGATGTGATTTTGGGATGATCGAGTCAGGCCACCAAGAAGATATGGACATTCGTATCGGTGACCGGATCCTACCACCCAAGGAGTCCTTTAGATATCCGGGATCGATGATTCACAAATCAGGGAGGATAGATGAAGACGTAACCCACCGGATTAGAGCTGGGTGGGCGAGATGGAGGGCGGCGTCGGGAGTCCTTTGTGACAAGAATGTCCCATTAAAGCTGAAGGGTAAATTTTATAAGGTAGCGATTAGACCGGCTATGTTGTACGGGTCTGAGTGCTGGCCTATCTCCAAAGCCCATGCTAACAGGGTCGAGGTGGCGGAACTGAGAATGCTAAGGTGGACTTGCAGTAAGACCTTGCTGGACATGATCCCGAACGGAGTTTTTAGAGCTAAGCTTGAAGTCGAGTCTATTATTTCGAAGATGAGAGAAGGAAGGCTCAGGTGGTTTGGCCATGTGAAGAGGAGGCCACAATCAGCACCCGTAAGAAGAGTCGAAGCGTTAGTGGTGGACGGTGTGAGAAGGAGGGGTAGACCCAAACTGAGATGAGAGGATAGACTTAAGCTCGACATGAAGGAGCTGCTCTTGTCCGAGGACATGACCTCAGATAGGAAGGCGTGGAGAGATAGAATTAGGATTTGCGGGTAGTTCTGGCTAGGTGTGTTGTGTTGCTTTGCCGTAGCTTTAGGCCCAATGCGTTGCCCTGCTTTGTTTTGTTGGGTTGCTTTGCCTTAGCTTTAGGCCCCGTGCGTTGCCTAGCTTTGTTTTGCTTGGTTGCTTCGCCTTAGCTTTAGGCCCCGTGTGTTGCTCTGCTTTGCTTTGTCTTGCCCCCCTTTAGTTGCCTGCTTTTCTTGGTTCTCTGCTCTTTGCTTATTGTGCTTTTGTTTCTTCTATGTCTTTGTGTTTGCTTGTTTGTGCCTGCTCTTTTGCCTGCTTGTTGTTTGATTTGCTTTCTCGGTTGCTTGCCTGCCTCTGCTCTCTCACGCGCACACACGCACTTGCCGGAGGTCTCTTTGGAAGCAGCCTCCCTTCTCCCGGGTTCTCCTGGGGGTAGGGGTATGGTCTGTCTACATTCTACCTCCCCCATACCCTGCCCAGGCGGGATTGGGTTTGTTGTTGTTGTTGTTGTTGTTGTTGTGGTTATGGAATGACGTGTTGTTGTTGTGGGTAGAATTATTGTTGTGGTATGGCAGCAGTTGGTGGAACGTATTATTGTTGCATGTAGTTCTGAGTGGAAGATGATGATGATGGATGAGTATTCACTGTTACAGGTGTTGGTGTTTTAGCAATCAATGCAAGAGGATCATGTTGCTTAGCTCACTTCTCTTTCCTGAATTCATTCGCCTCTGCCTGGTTTTGCTTTAGAAAGTCATAGAGCTGATCATAGTTCACTTGGTGAAGGTCCTTTGTTTGGTTAACAATCGTGACAAATCGTCCCCATTCTTCTGGTAGACTGTTGATGAACTTGATGTTTTGAACAATTTGTCTTGGTGTCAACTTGTTTCTGATTAGCTCGTTCATTAGAGTGCAAAACCTGGTGTAATAAGATTCAATGGGTTCCGCTGGAGGATGTGAACTTCTCCCATTCAGTTAGCAGCTTGTTTTCAACATCTTGTTTTCCAATTTCTGTGCCATGACAAAGCCTTCTAACTCGTTCCCACATATCATAAGCAGTTTCACAACAGTCAACAACAGCAAAGATCTCACGTGGTAAACCAAGTTGAATTAAGTGCATTGCCAAGTCATCAGCTGCAATTTGTTTCCAATCCTCGGCTGTGTAATCATCTTCTCTTTGTTCACGAAGGAATGGTAGAGTAGGAGGTGTTTCATTTGGATTTCTAGGGTCTTGAATTTGACGAGGCTTGAATGGTCCATTCTAGATGGAGTTGAGCAGGAGTTTACCTTGTCCATCAGGTTTGGTTTTGATATAGCGAAGCATACGGCTTGTCCATTGGAGATATCCACCTTTTTCTAGCAAAGGAGCACGGTTTTCTGCACCGGCTGCATGAATGTCTTGTTGAGTAGCCATTGATGATGTTTCGTATGATAAAGATGATGTAGGATCGTTGCAACGAAATAGGAGTTGTGGTTGGTAAAGGTTAAATTCAGTTGTTGTGGTGAAGTCTTGGTCTTTAGCTGAAGATCGTTTGAAGATACTTGCAATTTAGTTAAACTACGACAATTTAGATAAAAGTAGCAATTTAGATAAAGTTACCAATTTCGACAAGACCATAATTTAGACAAGATCAAATGTTTACAATTTCGACAAAGTTATCTAAATTATAATTTAGATAAAATCACAATTTCTATAGAAATCTCAATTTAGACAAAATTATACAATTTTGGCCAAATTTCAATTTAGATAGAAATATGCAATTTAGATAAAAAAAATCTATCTAATTTGTACAAATTAGAAGATGTTTCCCTTGTCGAAGTATTCCTCACACTTGTACATGCACGAGAATACCGAGTTCACGTTTGATATTGTATAAATTAATTACAATACAAATTTAGATAAGTTTAGTAAACTGCGACAGTTTTCTATGAATTGCGATAAAAATCTCAGAATTGCGATAGAAGTCTCAGAATTGCGATAAGAATCTCAGAATTGCGATAAGAATTCAGAATTGCGATAAGAATTCATAATTGTGATAGAAGCCTCGGAATTGCGATAAGAATCCAGAATTGCGATAGAAGCCTCGGAATTGCGATAAGAATCCAGAATTGCGATAAGATGCACAATTTCGATAATCTCCACAATTTCGATAAGTAGCATAATTTCGATATTCACACAATTTCGATAAACCCTTGATTTTATTTAAATTCACCCACAATTTAGATAAACCCTCTTTTATCTAAATTCTTATACAAGAATTTCTATCACTAGTACAAAAATGGGATTTAGTCACACATGCAGTTTTTCGAACGGCCACACAGTAACTTTTTTATGTGACTAAATGCACCCGAATAAAATCAACAGCCACACTTGATCCGACTTGTGTGACCATTTCGGAATTACATCTGAGGCTACAGCCACACATTTGAATATTTTCGTGACTATACATATATGGTAAAAAAAATTTTGATTTTTTAGTCACTTATAATTTGAGACGTGTGACGGATACAAATAAGGTTGAAACATTAGTCACACTATATATATACATATGTGACAAATACATGTCACACAATTGAAAAGTGTGACCAAAATCCATATATGGTCACACGAAATAATTGTGTATGTGGCTAAATCATATACTCAAGTTTGTCACACATTATTTAAACGTGACTGCTAGTTTTTGTTAAAAATTTAGCCACGTATGAATTTGAAATGTGTGACAACTAAAAAGTAAGTTTGAAGCATTAGTCATGATATGCATTTAAAAGTGACAAATATATGTCACACACTTGAACAGTGTGACCAAATGTCATATACGGTCACACTAAACCATAGGCATACATGATTAAGTGTGACCAAATGTTATATAGGGTCACATTTAATTGTAGCATAATAATGTGACTATAGGCTACACAATAGTCGTACCATATCACAAATGTGTATCTAAATTATTTTTATAGCCACATTTTGCTTTTATAGTTCAAATACTATCTTATAAACTTATTTTACAATATTTCTCAAATTTTGATATCTACAACACATATTTTCACTATTCCCGCCCACTTTTTTTCCCAAAAATCAAATTTAGATTTTCATTCCCCTCCAATATTCACATGACCCGCACTTATCTCATCCCCTTTCCCTCTTCTCTGCCGCCAACCACAAACCATCATAAGTCACCTCTCACCACAAGTTAATTTCATCTTTCCGCCACAGAACCTCACCCCCTTTCTAAAACCCTAATTTCACATAGGGTTTTTCAGCCTCCTTTCTTTCATATCTCATAAACCCTAAATTTCTTTACTACTATTATCATGCCTAAATCAAGCAAGAAGTCTGCCGTCAAGGTCTACATGTTATTCTTGTTGATGTTGTTAATTATCATCTTTTTATTGGTTTTTGTGTTTTGATTCTGATGATGTTTTGCTTTTTGGTATTTTTTAGGCCGAGGTTGCTCCTGCTGTTGTGGCTCCTATTAAATCAGGTAAAAAAGGTTTTTTTTTGTTTTTTTTTTTTTTGGGGTTTTAATTAACTTTATATTTTTATTGCTATTTTTTATATGTTTTTATATATGTTATTGGATTATATGAATTTGTTGTGTGATATATGAAATAAAAATGGAAGTTTGATTCATTTATGTAGTTTGTTAATTGATTTATGTTGTTGTTTTTTTGAGGTTGTTATATTATTGGTCTGCTCTGTTGCAAAAAAAAAAAAAAAAGGTTGTTATGAATGAAAAGTTGAAGCTTGTTATAGTTTTTTGATGATTGTATAGATATTAAATTATTTCAGAGAGTAATAGGTGGTGTTCAAATTTGTTGAGAACTGTAATAGTTTTGATTTGCAATTTAGCTTATTGGGTTTGTTGTAGTTTAAGTACCGTGTGTTTGTTTCATTGCGTTTATTCAAATTTGTTGAGAACTTTAATTTTTTCTACTTCAGAAGGAGGCAGAGGTTAATGAAGGGAAAAGCAAAACTGATAATGCCAGAAGCAATCCACTGGGTGATGGAACCGCAAGCAGGTAAATTTTTGTTTTTCTTTAGCATTCGGCTTAATGTGCAAGGGGTACCAACGAAAAGAAATATCATTTTAAACTTTGTATAGACCTTTCTCTTGTCGAGTTCTATCTACAGATGTAAATGTCATGTACTCGTTTATACCCTTTATGATAGTTTGATGACATGTTTTCTTTCTATGTATAGGTATATTATGCACGGCTTAAAATCACGCGAAAAGAATGTGTGGTCAAACACATGCTTTCTATTGATTGAAAGTTATAGAGGTCTTATTTGCCCAAAACACCTGCTCGGTCCATGACTATTCATATGCTTGGACGAGTTTCTGGTACTAATATTAACAAAATTTTCACCTAACTGAAACATGTATCTGTATAATTTGTCTGTTTGCGTGTGTGGTGTAAATCTAACCATATTCTTTTCGTAACTTTTATCTAAACAGACCCCAAGTACCGCACCACCAAGTACAGAAATGGAAGCCAAGGCCTATGAAGGCAAGGAAAAGGCTACAAGTAAAAAGTCTAAGGGAACTTCAGGGAACGGCAATGTCATTGGTGTGAGAACCAGAGAGAGTGGGAAGGCAGCATCAAGTTCAGGGAATGATGGTGCCACCCAAAGGTTTGCAATTATAGGATTATATTTCAGCTTTTAATTGTTTTCCAATATGATTAATGGCGTTATTCTTTTGTCATTATCACAAGGCAAAAGCAACCCTTAATAACTAATTTTTGAACTAAACAGTGCCGACAGTGGAAGTGATGGTTCATCGGATGGAAGTGACGAAAATGACCAACATGTATGTCTTTCACATTAGATGTAGATTGTAAACATGCTTATGATTTTTATCACATTATATAAGATGTTATGTGGTTCGTTATTTCTGTTTTTCCCTTAAAATAGTGAGATAATTGGAATCAAAATCAATTTCAATCAGATAGAATTTGGGTAATTGTTGTATGAAATCAGATAGATATTTATGTTGTTGTGCAGATGCTTTATGTTTGTGTATAGCGAGACATTTGATAGGGTGACCTAAATGTTAGCCAATTACTCAGGCAACCAGTCTTTACTGATGCGAGTTTTATACTATCATGAAAATATTGTTTAACAAGCTGCATTTATGATGTTCACACATACATTGTGATCTACTGATCTTTTACATGTATAACCTGCATGACCTAGAAGCTACCATATAATCTTGAAAATTTGAGTTCAACTTTTAATAGTTACATTTGACATTAGTTGGAGAAGTCATGAATCCTGCAATTCCTCAGAAATCAGGACAACTCAAACTCCAGTCTCCACAGTAGCTTTGTTCATTTAAACCTCTAGTACAACTGCAAGAAATATGAAAAATAACGCTCCATTAGTCATCTCATGGTAGAAGGTAGTGTTTGGATCATTGAATATGCCTCAAGTGATCTAAGTTGTAATAGTAAGCTGCTTCTATTGTTTCTTGTTATTTTGGACCTAACATACCAAATACTATGGTTTTGGTTGAGATAAAGAAAACTACTATCAGAATTAGGCGTGAAGGTCTTTGAGAATAGGTTAAATGCGGAGGTGAATAAGTACTACTGTTTTACCCTTCAATAAATCACTTTGTTCATATCAACTAATTATTAAGATTCTGTTTTTTCCCTTAAAACAGTGAGATAATTGGAAGCAAAATCAATTTCAATCAACACAATTTTGCGAGCTAGTGATTTTCTTATAATAGTGAGATAGCATTTTTCTTTATTTAATTATTAAGGTCACGTTGGCTTTACATGAAGGTATATTAAAAACAATTACATCTTCCTCTCTTTTTTATTCTTCAATATGTAACGGTGTGTCTGTTATATTATGCAGAAGAGCGCCACCTCTAATTCTAGGCTTCCATAAGGGGATGTTTGTTATTTTTGGTACTGCATCTTAATTCTTAAATATTTTGCTGTTCTGACCCGTTATCCAACCCTCTTGACCGGCCATTTTTACCTCCTCTTGTTTAAACTTCACACCACCATATCACTATGGTTAATCTCTTCTTTGATGTAGGACAAAGGAGCAACTTGGGGTTATGTTTCTGTGTGACCGGCCATTTTTACCTCCTCTTGACTGCAGCCCTTGGGTAACATACCAGATATTGGGGTTATGTTTCCGTGTTCAATCTTCTGAATATAGTCCTGTTTATCTGCAAGGGAGAATTGATAAGTTCATCAATGAGATGGACGGATTTTTTGTAAGCACACTCTTGTGATTATCATATTTTATTTCATCTTGACTTCCTTTAAATGCATCCGTTGTACATATGATTGATGTTTGTATGTTATTTTTTGTTTTGTTTGCTGGGATTGCAGAGTGAAGTCGATGATGAATCTTTCCAGAATTTTAAAAGTGGGTTAATCGCAAAGCTCTTAGAAAAAGATCCTTCTCTCGCTTATGAATCCAATAGATACTGGGGACAGATTGTAGACCAGAGGTAAAATTCTGTGCACTTGTTATAATATATTTTACTGCATGTTAACTTTTTTGTTATCTTTACATTACAGCTCTACAACAATCAGCCACATTGTATGGAAGTAAGCTGCAGTTGCAAATCTGGCAAAGGCGAGTTCGGTTCAGACACAGCTGCTTATAAACCTTCAGCGATTACAATAAGGCTTCAGTCAGGTTATTATCATAACCGCTACACAAAACTTACCAAAATTATATTCTTAGTCACACTAGTGTTTTTACTTGATACCAAAATTTCTATCACTTCTTTGACTATTCTGCAGGACTGTGAGTGCTCAAAACGGCATCAAACCTTCACTGCCATTACCTGAGACCAAGACTTCAAAGAAGAATGCCAAGAAACAACTTCAGTTACTTTCATGAATCAGAGAAAAGATAAAAAGGTTGGACGAAGAACGGGAAGCCCTTGAAACTGCTAGTGTATTAGTTACAACTGTTAGTACTGCTAGTGTATTAGTTATAAGTTAGTACTGTTGGTTTATATAGTTAGTACTTCGTATATGATATGTGTTAGTGGTTCTGTTATATACATTTCAATTTTACTGTATTTGAATTTGTTTTGATATATATTGATTTCTTAAATGTGACTAAAAGATGTATATAGTCACACTTATTAGCACTTTTGGCCACTTTATGCTTAATTGTATGTGACTAAATAACCAAAACAAACATACTTTGTGTGACTAAATATTATAAAAGGCCACACAAACTAAAAATTCATGTGACCATTGGATGATCAATAGTCACACAAAATACACATTTCTTCACTTTAAACAGCATATGGTCACACTTATTAGCACTTTTGGCCACTTAATGCTTACTTGTATGTGACTAAATACCCAAAACAAACATGCTTTGTGTGACTAAATATTACAAAAGGCCACACAAACTAAAAATTCATGTGACCATTGGATGATCAATAGTTACACAAAATACACATTTCTTCACTTTAAACAGCATATGGTCACACTTATTAACACTTTTGGCCACTTTATGCTTAATTGTATGTGACTAAATACCCAAAACAAACATGCTTTGTGTGACTAAATATTACAAAATGCCACACAAACTAAAAATTCATGTGACCATTGGATGATCAATAGTCACATGAAATACATATTTATTCACTTTAAACAGCATATGGTCACACTTATTAACACTTTTGGCCACTTTATGCTTAATTGTATGTGACTAAATACCCAAAACAAACATGCTTTGTGTGACTAAATATTACAAAAGGCCACACAAACTAAAAATTCATGTGACCATTGGATGATCAATAGTCACACAAAATACACATTTCTTCACTTTAAACAGCATATGGTCACACTTATTAACACTTTTGGCCACTGTTTTTTAAATTGTATGTGACTAACTCGAAAAAAAACAAAACACGTTGTGTGACTAAATCATCACAAACGTCACATTTATTATATATTCATGTGGCCATAAGATGGGAAATAGTCACACATACTGATAAATCCAACAAAACTTGTGCCTAATTTGTCACACATATTCGGGTTTTGGTCACTCTTTTTCAATGAAAACGGCCACAAACTAAACAATGTGACCGTATGAACCCTATAGTGGCGCGACTTTTCGTCACACACACCCAAAAAAACGTGTGTGACAATATGCATATAGTCACGCATTTTTGGTGTGACGAAAGCCCAGTTTTGTACTAGTGCTATCAGGAGGTCAATATAAACCCTCTTTTATCTAAATTCTTATACAAGAATTTCGATAATGAAACAATTCGATGTAGATCCAAAAGCAAGTCACAAACAACCTTTGAAGCCCTTTTCCACGAACAAATCACTTCAAAAACGTGTAAAAACTTATAAAGATCGAACCTTTATCGCCTTTTTTACTTAGAACAATATTTCGATACAAGATTGAAACTTTTTAACGAGCAGAATCAATTTTTGAAGATGAGATCCGAATGAAAATCAACCAAGAGACACTAAACACCACGTAAAAACTATAAAACCTACAACTTTTTAACCTTAACTTGCGTAAAAATAATAATTTGAAGACAAAGGTGACGTTTTTTTTATGTAAGACACAAAAAGAACGCAACTTTTTAACAATTTTGATCAAAAAAAAAAAAAAACGTAACACTATAACCCCTACAACGTTGTTTGGCTATATGATACCACTTGTAAAACACTAGATCAATCTTTATTACACACTATATAAGCTATATCGAATGGTACTCAAGCAAGAAAGAAAGAATATGTGTGTCGAATGTATGTATATAAAACTGATCGTGTATTAGCTTAAAGAAAAAGGAAACATACAAAAGCATAAACCACACACACTCACACCTATACTACTCTTGAGGCACACTAACTAATGAGGTGGGAGTGGGTATTTATAGATACAAAGTGGGACGCCCTAGGCTTTTGCATGGGCTCGTTGTGGGCTTTTGTGAGTTGGACTAGTCTTTTACATTAAGAGTAACATATTAGCTTAGCAAAAGCCCACTTTCCTAGACTAGTTGAACACACAACACAAAGTTTAAATAATGCAAATGACCATCACTTTTAAATCAATGCTAATACTCCCCAAACCCGCCCCAATCCCCATCGGGGCGCCCCGTCGGGGCGCAATGCTTCCCCAAACCCGCCCCGTATTAATCGGAGATCTTATCAGAGTGTCCTCTTTAGGTGCAATTCTCGACCAAAGCCGCAACATTTCATATTTATTATTATTTTTAAACTGTTAGCAATAACTTGAAGAATTAAGAACCTATTAATAATCATTTATAAAAAAGCCTTATTAAGTTTTCAACGATAGTATTATACATAAATAATGATAAATTATACCGTCGAAAATTAAAAATTAAAAATATAACACTGAACGAGTTTCTATAATCACTACTTTGCAATCTTACAAAGATAAAAAAACTAACAATATTAGTGTAATATATATTTATTACCTAAATACTAAGAAAATAATATATAGGTATAGATATATTTGTATATGTGTATTCATTATTCGGGTGGTTCGGGGCGGGGCGAGGATTCCCCGCTCCTCGCCCCAAACCCAATTAAAATCCCCGTTTAAGCCCCAAACCCGCCCCGTAACCCGATTAGCATGACCCGCCCCGCCCTGCCCCAATTAGTTCGGGTTTCGGATTTCCCCGTCGGGTTAGGGTCTTTTTTGCCATCCGTAATTGAGAGGGGTAGAGCGATAAGATAATATTATGTCACAAATTAAAAATAAGATAGTAAGAACTTCAATTGAGGTAAAGATAATAAATGGAACACACTTTAGAAAGATGGTGATCATAGCGATGTTGAAAATTACTCCGTCTGATAAACGTTTACCGCCTAAAGATCTTAAGGAAACAATATACCATATCCATTTCATTTGCTATGACAATAAACAAGAGCAAGGGTCAATCACTTTCAAAGGTTTGTTTGTATCTGCCATGTTCAGTTTTTACACATGGACAACTATACATTGCCGTTTCGAGAGTCAAAAGCAAAAGATGTTAGAAGGTTGTCATTTTTTATGCAGATGGCAATATCTTGAAAGGTACTACAAATATTGTCCACAAATAAGTACTTCAAGGTTTCTGATCAATTTTCAACAAGTATTTACAACTATAAAACTGACATGGTTTACAACATTTTTTAACTTTATATATACACTTATCAACAATTTTCTTTTAGTTTGACATTTGTTTTTTTAGGTGTTCACAAAATTAAAATTGCCTACTTAAGTGTTTGATGTTGACTCCATACCTATACCTTTGCTTTTCAAGACAATCAAAGTTGGAGAAGACGATACGTGCACGTTTATTTTCTTAATAGTTACAAACCAAGTTGTTTATCGTATCATTGATATATTACTTATTATTATTTTCAAAAAATAATGGAACCTATTTACGTTCATTGATGTTTGTTAATTCATTCACACTTGTGACTCTTTAATAAATAATCCCTTTCAAAATCCCTGTGATTCCACGAGTCTATAGACGAGATATGGGAATTTGAAGAATGGATATTGAAAATAGATACGGAGAGGTCGGAGATGTAAACGATGGAGATACCCAAAGACATTCTAATAGATCAGGCTTCTGACCCGGTCACATCTATTATTGATCTTACTTATCCAAACCTTTTGAATCACAAACACGATCCATCATACTTTCAAGAAAAGGCCATTCTTGCTCCTACGAATGAAGTGGTCGACACTATAAATGATCATTTGCTTAAGACATTTCCAGGTAAGGAAATATTGATAAAGCTAATCGTGGCAGATCAATTGATGAATCTGTTTTCTCACCACAATTTTATCAACCGATTGAAATTCTCAAGTGTTCCAAACCATAGGCTTGTGTTAAAAGTAGGTGTCCTGATAATGTTGTTGATAAATATTGATCAATCAAATGGATTATGTAATGGGACACGACTTCAAGTTGTTCAATTACCAAGAACTTCTATTCAAGCACAAATAATTAATCGGACACATTTTGGAAATAATGTTATCATAGCAAGGTTAAGAATTACTCTGTCTGATAATCTTTTACCTCTAAAGATCGTAAGGAAACAATATCCTGTGTCGGTGCCATTTTCCATGACAATAAACAAGAGATAAGGGCAACCGCTTTCAAAAGTGGGATTGTATTTGTCACGTCCTGTTTCCACACATGGACAACTATACGTGGCTCTTTCATGTGTCAAAAGCAAAAAGGGGTTGAATGTTGTTGTTTCAGATGCGGATGGTAACCTATCAAAAACTACTATAAATGTAGTATATAAAGAAGTTCTTCAAGGTATATGATCAACGATGAATAGGTACGTACAATATACATATGACATGTTTTATGCCATTTTTTTTTATTTACACTTATTATAAATCGAACACTTCTTTTACTTACACATTTTTAAAACTTATTAGGTGTTCACGTAATGGACCTTTTGTTGAAGCGTTACAATTATCACTACATATATTTGCTTCTGAAGACCATCAAAATTGGAGATCACAAGGTAATGAACGTTTATTACATAGATATTTACAAGCATTGTATTTTATACTATCATTGAATTATAACTTATTATTTCGTTACAAGAAAATTTCATACCGTTTATGTTCGTTGTTTTTTCTTACTTTATTCATGTACTTTATTTTTTGATGCATAAACCCTCTAAAAACCCCGTGATTCTACGGGGCTATAAGATAGTAGATATGATAAACCGTATAGAGGGGTCAATGTCATAAAATAGACACATATGTTTTGCTCTGGAACATTTTAGTAATGTTCTATAAGTTACACGATGTTGACATGTTTTGATGTTTTTCGTTGATGTGCTATGGAAACGGGCCAAAAAGAAGGAAGTACGTACAAGTATGTATAATTTATCCCATTTTCTTATCATGTCCGCAAAATTGTGTCAACATTCGAGTGTAATTCATGACATGTTAGGCAACTTGGCAGGTTATATTCGTTTCGTTGTCGAAAAATAAACGGTCTAAAAAAAGTTTAGTTATTAAAATGATACAATAAAAAGGTACATGTTTATTATACGACATTAACCATCATTTTTGAATTCATAAACTTTGTTTAATACTAAAAAGGACACTTTTCAATAAAATACTAAAATGATACAATAAAAAAGGAAACTTTTCAATAAAATACTAAAATGATACAATAAAAAAGGACACTTTTCAATAAAATACTAAAAAGATAATTGCTCCAAAGAAGACATTACATTGGTTAATTCCAAATAAGAGCACTCAACGACTTTCTTCTTTGAGCCTTCATCGTACTAGCCTCAAGATAGAAATTAGTAAGCTTTCTATCTCTAAGTATATGATCTGACTATCTTGTCTTTTTCCCCTAATATATATAGAAAAAAAATGATTTTAAAGATGGTTAATCTTTGATTTACGAAAATGGTTTCTACATTGAGCATAGTTTTTTGTTAACTCAGATTAAAGCGTGCAGTGGACGTACTGAGTCGTAGTAGAAACCTTAGCAACTATGGGTAGAGGAAAGATCGCGATTCAGAGGATCGACAACGTGACTAGTAGGCAAGTAACTTTCTCGAAAAGAAGTCGTGGATTGTTGAAGAAGGCGAAAGAGTTGGCAGTCCTTTGTGACGCTGAAGTTGGACTTGTGATCTTCTCTAGTACCGGGAGACTACATGAATATGCTAGTTCAAGGTTTTGTTAGCTTTCATAACCTCTCTTTATTGAGATATATGCATATGTTTTACTTCTGTGATAATATATATTCCTTTAAGCGAAACCAATAAGTGGAATGACATTTTTGTTCCCAAGATATATGAGTTTGATTTCTATTTTTGGAGATCTTGCTTAATTTGTAAAGTCAACCACCACCGGTTAATCGGATCCATAAGTAGTTGAACGTTTTTTTATTCAATAGAGCTAAATATCCATGTATAGTGAGCGCTGATGAATTCAAGGGTTTTGTGGAAATGGATAAAAATGAAATTAAGAAAGGGTTTTGATCAAATGAATCTGTGGAAAAAGATAAGCAGTGCACCAAAAAAAAGATCAGGACACTGAAACTTTTTGACTTAGTAAGGTGATATTTTTTTAACAGGATAGATTATTAAAACAACCTATAAGGGTGCTAGGAAACAAAATTACACAATAGGAGAAAAAGCATTACAAGGATTGCTAAACCATTCTATCGAGTTAAGCGAGTATTTCTTAGCTCTAGTAGAAATTTAAGAGAAGGAACGAATTAAAGATGTTTAGCCGGTGGCTTTGGCCAAAATCTCTTTAACCTAGCGATACCTACAAAAGGTGTGTCTATCATCACACAAAATATAGGTTGTGCTCATCAAACGCGTGTGTGATAGTATTAGGTTGTCGTTGTGATCTCTTAACATACTGCACTAAAATCTCTCAGCTCTAATCTTTTGGGGTCTCCTCTTAACTTCTTCATTTCATTGGATGAATACATGACCCTTAAATATAAGATCGCTTATCTCTATGACAGTTAGCAAATACAGATTATATTCTTAGTGACTACTTCAGTCTCAACAAATTGGTGGATTGGATCGACCTGTTACCCCATATATTTTTTTCGAACAGCAATTTGATTAAAAACTAGCAAGGAGCTAGAAAAACATAGTTACAAAGTGGAGAATAGAGTGTTACAAGGATTGCAAAACCACCCCATATATAGCTGCATGTTATTAGGTGTGTTAAGGGGCATGATGCTTTGTGGCTACTTGCCTTCTCTATTTTGGTGTTTAACCCTTGTTGGGTTTGGTTCCCATTGCTAGTGTCTCACTAGCTTTTGCAATATAATTATGGATCAACCCTCTTAACTATCTTGGAGCTCCCATCACCAACCCCACGCATTCATTCTAAACCATATGTTACCGCCTCATGAGTCCAACCCACAGTGATAACCGTTAAATTTCTAAACTAATTCCTCTTGGTGTTCCCTGTAGCACACAACCGCGGCTTAGCTTCCATAAGCGGATTAATTAAGTATTAGGATAGCTAGTTAACCCACATGTCCAACATACAGTCTCACTTTAAACCAATTTGACAACAGAGAGAGTAGCCATCAAGTTGAATGTTGACATTTATTAATTAATTTCTTGTTTCAATGTCAGATTGAGTTTGTACCTAATAATAAGTCTGGCAGGTCTATATGAGGTGCATGAATCCTTTAGATTTGTAAGTGATCCATTTTTTAAGTGATGTCATGGTACTAATACATGTTCGTTGAGATGCCACATGCGAATAGTGTAAAGCAGGCCGAGAACATTGAGTTCTACTCCCCCGTCTTAAAATTATTGTCATGAGAGAGAAAATTACAAAGTTTAATAAAAATAAGACCACTATAAATCTCAACCACTCAAAGAGAATATTCCCTTAATATATTATATAGTTTTTACTTAAAAAGGAAAGTGGACAATTATTTTGAGATATCCTAAAAAGGAAATGTGGACTATAATTTTAAGACGGAGGGAGTAATATTTTGATCCTTCATCTTATGGAAATGATTTTATATATGAGCCTCATGTTGCTGTCTTTACCCTAAAACAAGCATGATTTAGGCAAGTTCATAGTCAACAGATGTTTCACGGTTTTGTTTGGGCTCAGTTTGTCGTCTAGCAAACCTTTAGCGACGACATGTCGTCGGTAAAGGTTTTGGTCAATGACGTTCCAAGAAAGTAGCTTTCTTGACGTTTAACGGACCTATAGCAACGACATCCGTCGTCGCTATAAGTGCCCCGTCGCGTGAAGTAAAAAATGGCGTAGTGAGCTTATTCACCATTATTGTGGATTATACTTCAGGGTAATATGTACACACACCAGTTGAGCATCATGATTTGAAGCCAAACCACCTAGGATAACAACTTTGATCCATCAAGGATGATGATGTTGAGAGAGTGTGCATGCATGTGGAATTGTACATGTGGTTGGTTTTTCACCATTATGTTACTCCATTGATTCTACGGTTAAACTAAGATTCTTTGTATACATAATGTTTCTCAGTTATTTTATGTAATAAGTTTAATAACTAATAAGTAATAATGTAGAATTAAAAAGAAAAATAATAATAATAATAATAATAATAATAATAATAATAATAATAATAATAATAATAAGGGCGCTGAACAACTGAGTGAAATCACATGCAGATAAAGTACACTACTAAATTTGCTTATCATATATGGTAAACAAATTCCATTGCAGCATTACTTAGTAGAATTCTCACATCCTTTACAGCATGGAAAAGGTAACAGAACGATACAGAAAAGGGAAGGATGAACATCATCTTCAACTGCTGAATCCTACATCAGAAGTCGAGGTACAGTTTCCCTGTCGTTAATTATTCCTCCGAATGTTTGTTAACTGCATTCATACAGAAAGATAGCTTCAGATTTGCTGACTTTTAGCCATCACTATGAAGTAAATTAAAAACCCTACCAAGTTGTAGCTTACACGAACTGTTGTACCAACAATTTAGGCACGGACCCATAGTAATTAGTACATGCACGCTTCTTGGCTTCGTGAGGGGTTGAAGAGATTGAATCCATTGTATGCAGCTTACACTTTCAGTTTGGCTGAAACATTTAAGAATTTTGTTGTCCCAGTAGGATCAAAGAAACAGGAAATATATGTAATAATTTCTTTATTATTGAATCTGAATTGTTATTACATTTACACACGTACATATCCTATATATACATTATGAAACGGTGCCAATTGGTGGTTATACCGTTTCAGACTAACGGTTATAATGTTTGACTTTTCATTTGTCAACCATGCCATTTCATCTATATCTTATTTACATAATAATCCTTCTAATTACATACTAATTATAATCATGTCCTATAAGTCTTCGTTGTTAACTATGTCAATGGCTAACTTCCAACATTCTCCCCCTTAAGCATTGACGTAGTTAATCTTCAATTTTGATCTTGTCTTTATTTGTACTTTGAATTCCCTTTCATCTTATGTTTGATCTTTTGAACCAACTTTGAAGTAATAGTGCTCCAAAAGCGTTTCTTAAATTTAGGCTTTCTTCCTTCATCATAAGTATCATTTTCTTTGACTTGTTGATCTTCCATGCTTGGTTCTTCATAATCTTCTTTTGTTTCATGCTCTTGATCATCAATTCCTTCATCTTTATCTGGTACAAATTTTCCCAATTTTGAGAGTTCATCATTGTAGAATTTTTCAAACCAATTGCTTTTGTTCGTTATCGTATCCTTGCTAGCTTTTCCTTGAGTATTGTTGAAGCTTGTGGATGTCATTAATAGTTGTGGTTCCAAATCTTCTTCCACAAGGTTCAATCCTTCTTGTCTTTGTTGCCTTTGAGATCTTTGTCGACAGTTTGAGGCATAATGTCCAATCTTGTTGCAATTATAACATCTTACTTCACTTCTATTCCTTGGCAATTCTTCTTGATCTTGAGAGAATTTCCTTTCTTCATTATAACTCTTGAATGTATCTTTCGAGTGATTCTCGTTTCTTTCATGTTGTCCGGTATTGTCATAACCTCGTTTATATGGTGGAACATATCTTCCTCTTCCTTGATTATCATAGTGATGTCTTCGACCATTATTGTTGTCATGTCTTGTAAATAATAGTTTATCTTGATGATCGACGATCTTTCCTTTCTTAACCTTTATCCTTTCTTCGAAGGTCTTTAATCTTCCAATAGCTTCGTCTAGAGTCAATATATCTAGATCGGAGTATTGCTCAATTGATGCGACAATTTGAATGAACCTCTCGGGTACGGAATTTAGCAGTTTTCGTACACGGGTTGATTCATCAAGTGTTGATCCTAGACTTTTCATCTTTGATGTAATACTTGTCATTTTCGCGGTGAATGAATCAATAGTTTCATCTTCCTCCATTTGTAACATCTCAAATTCGGATTTGAGAGTTTGTAATTTTGCCTTTTGTACTCGATCTACTCCAATATTTCGAGTCTTTAATGTATCCCAAACTTCTTTTGCATTTTTGCTATTTGCTACTTGCAATATCATATCTTCGGGTAATCCTTGAAATAGATACCCAATTGCGGTCTTATCTCGCTTTTCATCAACTTGAGTTTTAGCGGTGGATTCGACCATTTCCCATAGACCATTTGCTTGTAAAATGATCTTCATTCTTATTGACCATATCGTATAGTTTGTTGTTGTCAACAAGGGACATTGAAAATAGTGTGTTGATCCTATTCCCTTATTATTATTCGAACTTTCCCCATCTTCTTTTCCCATAATTATTTTATAAAAATGTCTAACACAATTTTATTTTAAACTATATAAAATAAAATTTTAATCACAATTTTAAAAAACCTTTTTCTAATAATAAGACCTTTTAAAAAAAACAATACGTAAATATCTTGTTTCAAAATGAAAATGCAGATTTAAAAACAATACGTAGAGTAAATAAAAAATATCTAAAAAACAATCTTATCACTGGTTTCTTACTTTCTTATCTAAACATATACTCCATAGAAAACAGTATATATAATTAATATCACTAAAACAGTAAAACTTATCTCTTTGGTTCCTTTACACTTTATTCCTCGGTTCTTGCTCTGGGTAGATGGCTACGATCAGAAGTTCTCCCTTTTTTTCAATAATCCAATAATAGTTCTTCTTCTTCAAACTCAATTGACTCAAAAAAAGGCCCAAAAACTAGGGTTCGTCACTTCCGGCAAAAACTCCGGTCAAAATTCCTTTCCTTTCTTCTACAAGCAATTTAGGCAAAACAATCGGCCCTTCTTCTTTCTTCTATTTTTGTTCTGATTGAAACAAAAGTTTCAATTTTTGTATACTGATCGAAAAAATTTCGATATTTCTGTGTTCGGTAACGGCGAACAAATTTTCTGATAGGCTGTATAAGCGGCGATTGAAGCGGCAATCGAAAAAAAGGGCAATCGGAAACGGCGATTGGATAAAACGGCGATTGAATAATCGGCAATCGAAAAAACGGCAATCGGAAACGGTGATTGGATAAAACGGCGATTGAATAATCGGTATGTAATCTGATTTTGTAACTGGTGATTTGGGGTTGATACAAATCACAAAAGGCTGTGCTCTGATGCCACTGTTGTCCCAGTAGGATCAAAGAAACATGAAATATATGTAATAATTTCTTTATTATCGAATATGAATTGTTATTACATTTACACACGTACATATCCTATATATACATTATGAAACGGTGCCAATTGGTGGTTATACCGTTTCAGACTAACGGTTATAATGTTTGACTTTTCATTTGTCAACCATGCCGTTTCATCTATATCTTATTTACATAATAATCCTTCTAATTACATACTAATTATAATCATGTCCTATAAGTCTTCGTTGTTAACTATGTCAATGGTTAACTTCCAACAAATTTAGACACAAGATCTTTCTTTAATTTTTTCTAACGGAAATTGAAACTTTATATTAAGACCCCAATATCTTTTGGACTTATAAGCGCAACACTCTAACAAATTTATCAAATGAATATGATGATATAACTCATACTTGAAACACTGCAAAAAACTTCCAAACATAGCTTTTTTCAAGCAACTTATAAGTACTCATTAAGCATAATTAAAATAAGCAATCACAAGCACCCCCTAAGACTGAAGTAATAATACCTTACAATTATCTTTGAATCATTAGTTATGGCGAGGCGAAGTAATGCGATTAAGGACACAACTTCAAGATTTACAACAAAGCCACAGGTATGTTTATTTCTTAATTTTAAAATTTAAATTAACCGTATAAATGTCTAACAATGGGAGCACTAGGAAAAAAACTACACATAGACCCAACGAAGAGTCTCAGACATGCATGTCACATTGTCACAATAAAATTCCACATATGTCACTTTGACGGATTGATATATCCTCTCAAGTTAGCATAAGCATTACCGGTCATGTTTTTTCACAAACAAAATAGAAATGCTTACGAGTGACCCAATATTTCTTTAAAACAAGGCACATACTGTTTTGTTTGTGAGAGAACATTACCGGTCATGTTATCCCAACTTGACGAATACTCTTCTTATTGATATACTATACCTTATGCATAATGATTAATATAATACTCTTACTAATGATATTAATATGGCTTATACAAGTTAGTACACATGAAAATTATGGTTAGACTTCTTTCTAGGATAAATTATATATTGGTTCAGATGCAACCGGCCTTTTCTTTCAAGAGAAAAGGGTTGTCTGAAACATGGTTAATTATCTGAGCAACTCTGTCACATGAAACAAGTAGTATAAACGAACTTTGGTGCAAATGTATTTTCAAGAAGTAGAAGATGATGTATACATGGGTAGTTGAAAATAAAAGGCTTTAACAAAGAAAAAAATAATATAGATTAATTTGGCCAAAAAACATTAGTTTTCCTTCAACATTTGGAGCTGGTTTGCATTAGTAGACCTTCAGTGGTATACTGGTTTTGTAAATAGTTATTTATATTGCCAGGCAGCTATCAGGACAAGAACTTAATGGCTTGAACGCCGAGAATCTACAAAATCTGGAAGACCAACTAGAAACTAGTCTAAAACACGTGAGGAAGACTAAGGTAGTTGTTCATCTACTGTATCAAGTCATCTATTGGAACACTACATTGCTGATGCTAACTGCACCTAACGTTTCCTGCAGGAACAAATTCTTACCGACGAATTAAAAGAACTACACTGGAAGGTATGTAAGTAATAAAGCCGTTTATTTTTCATAGAATTGAGGTCTCTGATTTATACTATTGCAGAAAAGTCTTGTGGTTCATGAAAATAAAGAACTACACAAGAAGATAAACCTTTTGCATCAACAAAGAGCAGAACAGCAGAAGAAGGTACTGCCATATATATATATATATATATATAGAGATCCAAAACAACATAATCACATCTTCATTACCACTGAAAATGTCATGCCAAATAGCCAAGCCTAATCCTAAGATTTGCAACGTAGATTTATGGATCGTGGAGCTCAGATGAAGTAAACAGAAACGCAAATGCCTTATGTTCCCTTAGCAGTAATAACAATCTAAAGGCACCACAGTTAAGCCAACAACCACAGAATAATGACATACCAGAAGAAGCCATGAACTTAAGGTCAGTACTCAGCATCACACACTCAACAAAATCCCATTGATTCCAAATATACACAATTTAGCATGATGTTTAATATATTGATTATTGACATAATGAATTGTATGACAGATTATAATCCCAAGGCCAAATCAACTTGATACATATATATTCGCAAGGTGCCAAGAAGATGTTATTATCCTACTTTTACAAGTTACAAGATCCGGAACACAGTAAAAAGAGTGTGATTAAACTATACAAGTTTCATTATTTAAGGGAACCACTAGATTTGAGGAGTGTGATTAAAGGTGTCCTAATTTTTTCATTCCGAGACTTAATTAAGCATGTATTATATAATATAATCAACATATAACCAGATACGTTAAAACTGGATGTCAAGAGTCAAGATACTCGAATTTGGTGACACCTAGCTACTGCTTCATCAAGCACAAAATTCATCATTGCCACTCAAGATTAAGAATAAGACACTGCAACACTTGAGCACTATCACATGCAATTTATGTACAGCAGTACAGGCAAGCAGATGGAGTTTGCATGTTGATGCATTTTATTCCCCTTCTTATATTGCAATCAAATAAGACTATAATTGTTGTGTGTGTTTTGGATACGTTATTGAATGACTTTTTTCAAACTGGTCGTTTACCTTTAACTTCTATTATTTAGTTTTATCAATTACGGCAGAGTGTGCCATACTTGGGGACAAAACTGAACAAAAAACACATTGAACCAGTGTTGATTTATATGGCACCACATGTGTTTTAAATTGTATAGTTACGTAGTAAGGTTCCTGGTTCTATAGGTGCCCATCCGAACCATGTTTTAGGTTAGGGTTTTAATTTGCTTGCATCGTTTTCTTTTGTAATCGCTGAGTACTGCTTAGTGTGATGGTTGGTGGTTCATGATGTTGAGTTTTCCCTGTTTTGCCTACATACGACTTGGATTTGTGATGAACATATTATGATTGTTTGAGTATGCACATCATGTGCAGTGATTCTTGGAACAGACGGTGGGAAAGTTTGATAAAACACACACAAACTATATTATTTCCACACATTTACAAATGATACATAAGAGGGTATTTATACATACATAATGACGGTTGACACATCATAACCGACATATAACTAAACTATAACCGACAGGTCTCACTGCAAGAAAACATAGAACGGGCGACGTGCACTATGCCGACGACACAATGTCGTCGGCATATCACACTAAACTACAAAAAACTGGCTTGACCGAGCCAAGGGTGCGTTGAATTTTTAAGTTGGTTAAATACCGACGACACGTCGTCGATATAATGATGCAAATGTTTGACTTTCCAAAACCTGGTGAAAACCTGGGCGGGAGTTTGACCCGCCAATATTATGTCGACGACATGTCGTTGGCAGTATATAAACAAAAAAATAATTGTGATTAGCGTGGGATTAGCGATTGATTAAGAATTATTTTGCCGTTATTGTTATTGTACCGACGACATGTCATCGGTAATTATTTAGGTCAAAATTTTGACTTTACCCGCGTGTGAATAATAGCGAATAATTGTCCGGGGTTTTTTCCCGCCTTTATGACGCCGACGACACGTCGACGGTAATATTTCCCGCCAAAATTTCCTTTTACCCTGCCAATTTTTTACTTATATATATCGTATAATAACATTATCACAAAACACGTAAATTCTCACAAAAAACACACATAACAATGGATGGTTTAACGCCGGAATAGGAATGGTCAAAGGCTTTATCACACGAGCTCCTGTATAATGAAATTATACTTCATTGGGGCTGAGAAATTTTTGATGAATATGGTTCTTATGCGAACTGTGCACCGTGGTAGAGAGACAAGATTCTGGAATGGTTGAGGAGAAAGCCGTACTATAGAGAGTATTTGGAAGAGCTAGATGTTGTTGAAGCTCAACGTGCTGCTGAAGCTCAAGCTGCTGCTGTTGGAGGTGACGATGAAGCTGAAAGCACGTTGGACCTCGACACCGAATTTGGTAATATGGAAAATAGAGTAACAAATCTCGAAGCTACGTTTGCACATTTCAAGGAAATGAGAGCAAGGAGGGGAAAAGATGGTGCGAGTTCCAGCAAAGCGGGAAGTAGCCGCAAAAAAAAAATAAACGGGTTGTTTCGTTTGATCTATTTCGTTTGGTTGTCGAGTTGTTTAGTTTGAGTTGTTTAGTTTGATCTGTTTCGTTTGCTTGTCGAGTTATTTCGTTTGATTCTGTATGAAATGTATGTGGTTGAGAACTCTTGTGTGTTTTAAATAAACGGTTTGCCTTCGTGTTTGTTATTTGTGATATTGTTCCTTCAGTTCCATTCTTCGACACCTCCGACATTCTTTGTGCATATGTAATTTAAAACATACGTATTACTCCAACATTAAAGCGTACGAATTAAAAATATAAAGCACGTTCGACATCAATTTTCACAACAACAACAACATTTTATTAAACAACAAACAACAACAACAAACAACAACAACGACAACAGCAGCAACAATAACACAACAAACAACAACAACAACGACAATAACAGCAACAACAACAACAATAACAGCAACAACAACAACCTACATACCAAGATTTCCCATATCACCTAGCATGTCATTATAAAGTTCGTGAAATAAGGCAGCTGAATCAATTGTGTGTTTGTTTGGATGCATATACACTTCTAGCATTTTATTGAGTACCATTATCTGGTGATTCAGTTTGATGCAGTTTGAGCACTCTGTATTTCCAGGACTCGATGATGAAGGTCCTGCAGTGTAACGAGTTGGAGTTATGGATGGTCCTGCGGAATGAGTTGGAGGCGTTGAAGCTCCAAGAGAACCGGTCATTTTGGCGAGTCGTTCCTCCTTCCATAAAAAAAAATCGCATCCAAACTCCTTTGTCCCACCCTGTTAAAGAGTAAAAACTATTATTTTTAACAACTAACCAAATTATTTATATAACACACAAAAAAATATGTAATTGTTCACCTTTGATAAAGGACACGCATAGTATTGTTTACCAAGGGAGTAAGGTTTATGCGATTCTCGCAGAATTACGTCTCCTCGTTTACAAGGACAAGCAAAAGCTTCAAATTCCGCCATCTTCACCATGATAACTGCTAGGATCCTGGACACATGATTAAGGTGGTTAAACCTTGTGACTTTGTGTGTATGATATGTTGTGTTAAAATGATTAAGTGCGCGGAATTCACTCAACCAAACTTAGAAGGTTGTGTATGTTATGGAAATGGAATTGTTATGTTTGTTAGTTAGCAATGAACACATAAAGATTATCACCAAACGATTCAATATTATTAATGATAATAATACGAGTGATCTTGAAATATCACTAGGGTTACAACCTTGAATCTTAAGTTTTTCTAACTTGTGATATATTTGTGTTTGTTCTTATCTAACAGTTATATGTTCTTACAATAACACATATGCATGGACACACTTGATTACTACACTAAAACACAAGTCTAAGATCTCTTTTATAGTCCAAGAGATCTATTACAATATTGCTTAAAGTCTTTAGCCGACTTACTTTGTTAACTTATCTCTTGAGTGTGTCAGTACATAAGATACAACATGTATCTGTGTACACAACTTGTTAACTAAGCACATGGGGTAAGATATTATCTACCGTATATTGTTGACCAAAATACAATAAATATCTTTTCAATCTTATCCACTCAGCAGCAGAATGACTCACTGATCAGCAGTACCATTTTGAACTAGCCGTTCCTTTGAACTTGTACTAGCAGTACCTTCCTTGATCTTGTTCTAGCAGTACCTTTCTTGCTCTAGCAGTATCTTGACTTTGAACTAGCAGTACCTTTATCTTAGATACTCTAACTTCAGAATATTTAATTCCCAACAATCCTCCCCTAAACATGTGAACCATTTCAAACATGTTTTCTGAATTAAATGAGGACTTGTGAAGATCTTTCAAACACTTCATGAATTTGAACTATTCTTCTATTCTGAACTAATCTGCTTTGTTCTTCTTTTGACTTTAGCAATATCAAAACATTGCTCCAATCTTGGACTAAAAGATGGTGCAATTTCCTTGGATGGAGGAATTATAAGAGGCAATGATGCTGTGTATCTTGGATGCTTGTTTCAACAAGTGAAATCATCTAACCAGCATGTCTTTGAAGTGAAATTGAAACTTTTCTTCGTTTGACCTAGATAGAACTTTCTCCTTTGGAATGCTTCATCCCTTCTGAATATATATAATACTCCAGAATAAGCTCTATTCTTGTCATTTTCAACCTCCATGTCATCTTGTATGCTCTTGTCTTCTCCTTCCATATATTGGTATTACTTCCATTCTGGGCTATTATTTCCTCCCCTGAGATTGTTACCTCCCCTGAAGCAAATAACTTTTGTTTCCTCCCCTTGTTTGGAAGATCTCACTATGTACCAAAATATATCTTTCCTTATCATCTGATTCATCATATAGAACTTGTTGTCAGACAATATTGTACATGAAGCCATCAATTCCTTAAGAGTTTAAGTTACTGCCCTCATCACTTCTAGGTGTGTTAACTCCTATGAGAGGTGAATCAGTGGACATTTTGATTCATGATCCATCAATGGATGGTTTTTCTGAATCCTGAAAATCCTTTTAAGAGACCTTTTTGACTTAGCAGTATGTTCATGATTTTAGAATTGAAAAATCATACTACTTTCAACCATTTTTGAAGGGATCAAGTGTATAACAGACACGTAATCAAAATTTCGGTTTAAAGCAACCTCTGGTTGTGTGAGAACCAATGTTTTTCAGTTATAAATAACTGCCTGTGTAAAGACAAACTTATTCAAAAGGCTTTCTTGACAGGGTTTCCAGCTCATAGTAATTGTTGCCTCTAACACAAGTGTTAGATTCACTTTCACTAACTGTTCTTTCTATCAGATGTCCTCAGACTTGCACATTATACTTAAAAGTATAAAATGATAGAAAGTGAGTTGCATCAGTTACTATCTGATCAACTAAGTCATCAATTCAATGTGAAATATCATAACTAGATTTCAAGAAAGAAGTTTTAAGGAGTTTTGAATTCCCAAACTCAGTCCATCATAAACCTAAACATGTTAGCAGCCAACATCAGCATTGTGTTGCTTCCATTTCACTTGAAATTTCCTTTGTGTTCACATATTCATACCTGAAAAAGTTAGTCTAAAACAAAAGAACAATGTACAAAGTACTTGTCTTGCATTAGAATAAACATAGGACTAACCGTATGAATAACACAATTTACATTTGTACTAGCAGCACCTTGTGTGCTTAGCAGTACCTTATGATACATTAGCAGTACCTTATAAATCCAGCAGTACCAACAAAAATTTATTTACATAAACACATTATTTGAAAAATTTAAAGATTAAGCATTCCAATACTTGCTACCAAGTACTGAAACCTTCCAACATCAAAAGCTTTTGTAAGCAGATCTGCAAAATTATGTTCTGAAGCAATTTTCATTACTTGAATTAATCTTTTCTCATTGCAATCTCTAATAAAGTGATGTCTAATTTCAATGTGTTTTGTTTTAGAATGTTGCACTGGATTTTTAATAATACAAATTGTACTACTATTATCAATATGAATAACAGTGTTTAAGAAATTGTACCCATAATCAAGAAGTTGGTTTTGAAGCCATAGAACTTGACTAGAGCAACTTGCAGCAGCTATATATTCAGCTTCAGTTGTTGAATTTGCCACACTTGTTTGCTTCTTACACTGCCATGAGACAAGTCTACACCCAAGGAATTGACATCCTCCAGTTGTTGACTTTCTTTCCAAGCTAGCACCAGCATAATCACTATCCGAATATGCTACCAAGTCAAAATGAGATTCCCTAGAATACCATATACCCAACCTTGGTTGACCTTTGAGATATCTAAAAATTCTCTTGACTGCAGTCAAATGAGAAACCTTTGGAGTAACTTGAAATCTTGCACAAACACAAACAGGAAACATGATATCAGGTCTAGATGAGCCTATCATAGATCTGTAAGTGTGTACATCTACACTCTCTCCATCTTCATCTTTCAGAAGGTGCTTCTCAGAGTCCATTGGTGTGCTTGCTATTTTTGAATCAGCAAATTGAAATTTTCTAAGTATCTCTGCAACATATTTGTCTTGACTAATAAATATGCCTTCAGATGATTGCTTAACTTGCAAACCCAAAAAGAATGTAAGTTCTCCCATAGAACTCATCTGAAACTTATCTTTCATAAGCTTCTCAAATTCTAAACACATTTCCTTCCTAGTAGATCCAAAGATAATGTCATCCACATACACCTGCACTAACAGAAGATCCTTCTTGTGCTGTTTGATGAAATGTGTCTGATCAATCTTTCCTCTTTGAAATCCATTTTCTAATAAGTAGGAAGCTAGTGTTGCATACCAAGCTCTTGGTGCCTGATGAAGGCCATATAGAGCTTTCACTACTCTGTACACTTTATTTGGATGTAATGGGTCAATGAAGCCTGGAGGTTGTGAAACATACACCTCTTCTTCAATTGTTCCATATAAAAATGCACTCTTGACATCCATTTGGTAGACTATGAAGCCTAAAAATGAAGCATAAGCTAGAAACAGCCTAATTGCCTCAATCCTTGCTACTGGAGCATAAACCTCATCATAGTCTATCCCTTCTTCTTGTGTGTACCCTTGAGCTACTAATCTAGCTTTATTCTTAATCACAATTCCCCTTTCATCCCTTTTGTTTTTAAAAACCCATCTAGTGCCAATTACCTTCACACCTGTTGGTAAATCAACTAGCACCCAAACCTTTTGAATCTTGAACTGAAGAAGTTCTTCTTGCATAGCTTCTAACCAGCTTGAATCATCTAGGGCTTTCAGAATTGTCTTTGGTTCAGCTTGTGAGAGAAAACATACAAACAAGCAAGAGTTTGAAAGCTCATGCTGTTTTGAAGCATAAAGGGTATCAAGAAGCCCTTGTTGGTCTGAAGTCATCAATTGATGTCTTGTCTTCACACCTGACTGTATATCTCCAATCACATGTTCCAGGGAGTGAACTTTGTGAATTCTTGTTTGTGGAGTGGAAGGAACTTGATAATTTGATGGAAGATTGTTGAAATCCACCTCATCTTCTTGGAAATCTGCATCTTTTGAGTTTGAAGGACCAGCAGTATCTTCAAATGAACTAGCCGTACCTCCAAATATACCAATAGTACCTTTATAGGTACTAGCCGTACCTTGCTCTGTCTCAGCAGTACCATCAACATTTGAAATATTGAGTTGTTCTTTTGTTCCATCATCCTTGTTGTCATCTTCAACATCTCCTGTAGCTTTACTAGAAGAAGATACATCATTTGTTGAAGTTGATTCCACACTTGCATTTGACCATATTGGCATTGTGCAATCATTTTGATCCTTCTCTAACTCTGCCTCATTTGTTGCTTGTGAACCTGAAAAATTATTAGTTTCTACAACAACAGGTATATAATTCACAGAATTGGTTAGATACTCAAGATCAAATATCCATTTTGGTCCTTGACCTACTACATTGGATTTGTTTTCTAAGAACTCCACATGTAGTTCTTCTTGTACTTTCTCAGTTCTTAAGTTATAAACTCTAAAAGCTTTGCTAACAAGAGAATATCCAACTAAGAAACCTTCATCTGCTTTACCATCAAATTTTCCTAAATGGTCTAAGGTATTGAGAATTGTTATATGACACCCAAAAGGTCTAAGAAATCCTATTGCAGGAGTTCTTCCATTAAAGAATTCATATGATGTCTTATTGTGAGGCTGGATAACTAAAACTCTATTTTGAACATAGCAAGCAGTGTTGACTGCTTCAGCCCAAAAGGTTATTGGTAGCTTAGAATCAGCTAACATTGTTCTAGCAGCTTCAATTAGTGTTCTATTCTTTCTTTCAGCTACACCATTCTGTTGTGGTATTCTAGCAACATTAAATTCTCTCCTAATATCTTTTTGTTTGCAGAAGTCATCCATAACTCTATTCTTAAACTCTGTCCCATTATCACATCTAATGACTTTTACTTTCTTGCTTACTTGGTTTTCTATTTGTGTAATGAAATCCTTAAGGATGCTTGATGTCTCATCCTTAGAAGCTAAAAAGAAAACCCATGTAAATCTACTATAGTCATCAGTAATAACTAGACAATATCTCTTATGCATTATGCTCATTACTGAAACAGGTCCAAATAAGTCCATATGAAGCATAAACAAAGACTGATTGATAGAGTTAAAAATCTTGGGCTTACAAGTGGCTTTGTGTTGTTTGCCTTTTAGACAAGCAATGCATGTTTGATCATTTTCAAATCTTTTGTGAGGTAAACCTCTTACCAAACCATTCTTAACAATTTTATTTATGGTTTTGAAATTAATATGACCAAGCCTTCTATGCCATTTCATTGATTCATCCAATGTGGCCTTTGCAACAAGACAAGTTAAATTCTTTTTAGGAATAATGTTCTTCATGTCTACACTGTACATATTGCCCTTTCTAGGAATTCTAAGAAGTACTTGACTTTCATCAGGCATCTTAAAATCAGGAGAAAGTACAAGATATTCAGTCTCACAGAAAAGAACATTGTTCTTTTTGTCACACATTTGTGAGACACTAAAAAGATTATAATTTAGCTCTTTTACATAGTACACATCTTCAAAATCTAAATTTCCGGTTTTGATTGTACATTTACCAGAAATTTTGCCACGAACACCCCCTCCAAAGGTAACATATCCTCCATTGAAAGCTTCAAAATCTGAGAGATAAGACATGTTGCCTGTCATGTGCCTTGAACATCCACTATCTGAGTATCCTTGATCCTCTTGGTTATCACTTGAATGTTCCTGCACATAAATAAGAGTGTTAGTTTCTTTTGGAGATCCAAGCCATTACTGACTTGGATCTGCCTCTTGCATCAATGAAGTGAAATCTTTTGAGGACAGTAGATGCAACATTGGATTTGAGAATCCAACATGCTGAGGCCTTAACAGCATTTGCCCTTTTTCCCTTAGCAGCAGAGTGAACCACATGCTTAGTAGCAGAGTCTGCTAACTTTGTAGTTGAACTCTTTGGTCTCCAAATTTGTTTATGGACCACTGCCTTTGTTTGAATGGGCCTTAGAACAGTTGTAGATGCATGTTTGAAAGTTGTTTTTGCATCCTTAGCTGTTGGTTTTGGGTTAACAGTCATCAATGGTCTAACCATACCTTTTGTTCTACCCGTACCTTCTATTTGTACTGGCAGTACCTTTTTGTCTGTGCTAGCAGGACCTTTTGGTCCAGACTTGTTTGAGACTGTTCTGGGCTTTGTTCTATGAGTGTTAGAGTGAGAGTGAGTTTGAGGAGTTTACCTTTTGTAGTTCACCCTATTGTTTTCATTCCCAGATACCCATTGGTTGCAGAAAGCTGCAAGATGGTCAAAACTACCACATGTTTAACAAGCTTTATTATAAAAAGCAAAGTCATCACCTAGTTGGTGAGACTTAAGGCCATTCCAATTCCTTTGGTTGCCTTTGGGCTTGTTAGTAGTTCTATATTGTTCACAATATCTAACTGATTGCCTAACATGTTAAACATTGTTCTTAGGCCTGTTAGTGTTGTGATTGACTATCTTAGGAACCTTTGTTCCTACTTTCTTAACCACTACAGGTTTAGACATAACCTGATCTTCTTCATCATCACTATCAGTTGTACAATCTTCAACAACTATAGTTTCTCATTTCTTAGCAAAGGACACCTTGTCCTGAAAAAGTAAAGTTTTATCTAAACTTTTACTTATCTTTTCTACCTTAAGACTCTTACTAGCCTTAGAACCATATTCCATGATTGGTTCTTGAAACTCAGCTAAACCTGTATGTGCTAGGTCAACACCTGGAGGTGAAGGAACACCTCTATATGGTGGAGGGACAGTTTTGTAACCTACACCTGAATTAGCTTTATCAATTACTTGAGCTTCCCAAATTTTGTTCATTCCTTCTGAGGCATGTGCTAAAGTATCTATAGTAACCTTAACATTTTCTTTTTCCTTTTTGACTTCAGATAAACGTCTACTTTGATCATTAAGTAATTCATCTCTAAATGCTATTCCTCTTTTTAAAGCATTTAAGTCATCAGTAAACGTAGATTCATTCTTTTTAAAATGTTGTATTTGTTTTTCTAAAACTCCTACACACCTCTTATGATTAGCTAAATTATGAAGGGCATCAATTAACTCTTATCTAAAAGCATCAAATCTCTTTTTAATGTCTTCATAATTTTTAAGATTAGGACATGAATTAGTACAAGTAGGAATGGTATCTACCTCTGAATCAGAAGAGGCCATTAGAGCAATCTCATCGACAACAAGAGCAGCATTTGGTGGTGCATCCTCTTCATTAGCCATAGAGCTCCAATCGTATCCAATAACATCAATAGCCAGCATAGCCTTTGGCTCTTCCACCAGTACTTCCTTATTCCTCTCTTGTTTATACCATGTGTTCCTATTATCCTGCTTCCTTGGGCTTCTACATTCTTTAGCAAAGTGTCCCAACCTATGACAGTTAAAACATTTCACTTGCTTCTTATCGAACCCAGCAGTATCATTACCATTTATGGTAATTTGCTTTCCAGTTTTCTGCCAAAACTTCTTAGCCCTCATGCTAAGTAAAGCAACTTGCCACTTAATATCCATCTCTTCCAAATCATCACCATCTACCTGCTCAAGGTCTTCATGACTTAGAGGAGAACCACTAGATTGACTGGTTATAAAGGCATAAAATGTTGGATCTCCAAGTCCAGCGACATCCTTTTGTAAACTAGTAGAAGGACCACCATAAGTAGCATTAGAAACACTTTCAAATTCATCTACCTCTTCTGAATGACTAACACTAGGAACTGACAAGAGTGCAGCATTCCCAGAACTAGTACCATAATTTCCACCCCTCTTTAGACTTTGTTCAACAATTTTAAAGTTATTGAACAAATCATTAAGTTTCATTGTTTCAATTTTTGGTTTGTTCATCCAGACAATAACATGAGTATGGAATTCATCAGGTAGACTTTTCAAGAACTTCATGTTGAGATCTTCCTTCTCTGTCTCAACACCCAACACAGCTAACTGACTTACAAGCTTGTGTAGTCTTGAAAATTGCTTATCAAGTGACTCATTACTAAAAGCAGTAAAGTTTTCAAATTGTTGCTTTAGTAATGTCTTCTGTGTCTTTTTGGTAGTTTCATTACCACCAAACCATGCACAAATCTCTTCAAAAAGAGTTTTTGCATCAAGATATTTGCTAAAAGATAGCATCTGCTCACCAGGAATGGTCATAAGCAACAAGTTTCTTGCTTTCTGATCATTTCTCTTTTGTATCTTTTCATCATTGGAAACTGGTCCAGTATTTCTTTTTCTAACTGTTTTCCCTTCAACAAGAACATCTGAATAGCCTAAAGTGAAGGAATCACCATACTGAATTATGTCCCAAAGAGCATAATCTTGAACCATAAAATATTGCTCAACTCTCATCCTCCATAACTCAAACTCGTTTGGTTTGATCATGGGCAACTTTGCAGCAACATTTGTTTGAACATCTTGTACATCCATTTCTTGTTTCTTCTAAAAACAACAATATCAGCCTGAGCTCTTATACCACTTGCTAGGATCCTGGACACACGATTAAGGTGGTTAAACCTTGTGACTTTGTGTGTATGATATGTTGTGTTAAAATGATTAAGTGCGCGGAATTCACTCAACCAAACTTAGAAGGTTGTGTATGTTATGGAAATGGAATTGTTATGTTTGTTAGTTAGCAATGAACACATAAAGATTATCACCAAACGATTCAATATTATTAATGATAATAATACGAGTGATCTTGAAATATCACTAGGGTTACAACCTTGAATCTTAAGTTTTTCTAACTTGTGATATATTTGTGTTTGTTCTTATCTAACAGTTATATGTTCTTACAATAACACATATGCATGGACACACTTGATTACTACACTAAAACACAAGTCTAAGATCTCTTTTATAGTCCAAGAGATCTATTACAATATTGCTTAAAGTCTTTAGCCGACTTATTTTGTTAACTTATCTCTTGAGTGTGTCAGTACATAAGATACAACATGTATCTGTGTACACAACTTATTAACTAAGCACATGGGGTAAGATATTATCTACCGTATATTATTGACCAAAATACAATAAATATCTTTTCAATCTTATCCACTCAGCAGCCGAATGACTCACTGATCAGTAGTACCATTTTGAACTAGCCGTTCCTTTGAACTTGTACTAGCAGTACCTTCCTTGATCTTGGTCTAGCAGTACCTTTCTTGCTCTAGCAGTACCTCGACTTTGAACTAGTAGTACCTTTATCTTAGATACTCTAACTTCAGAATATTTAATTCCCAACAATAACAGTGTGTGTTTGTGGTTGTGAGGTTAAGTGGTTTTGAGTATAAGAGGTTGTGAAGTTGTGTGGATAAGATGTTAGTATATAAGAGCAGATCTTGGTGGGAAATTTTTGGTGGGAAAGTTTTGGTGGGAGATTTTGGTGGGAAGTGTTTTGTTGACAGATGGTGTGATATTATCTAGGGTTTCTTGTGTATAACATCTCGTGTAGAACCATACCATCTTGGCTCATTCGTTTAACATCTCATGTAGAACCATATCAAATGAAACAACTCGACAAGCAAACGAAACAACTCGACAAGCAAACGAAACAACTCGACAAGCAAACGAAACAACTCGGCAAGCAAATGAAACAACTCGACAAGCAAATGAAACAACTCAGCTCATTAGTTAGGAATTGCATCTTTCAAACTAGAACAAGATAAGCTGGAACTTTGTTGTTGAGCACGAGTTCCATAATTGCTCGGATCATTCGTTTAACATCTCGTGTAGAACCATATCAAACGAAACAACTCGACAAGCAAACGAAACAACTCGACAAGCAAACGAAACAACTCGACAAGCAAATGAAACAACTCGACAAGCAAATGAAACAACTCGGCTCATTAGTTAGGAATTGCATCTTTCAAACT
This sequence comes from Artemisia tridentata subsp. tridentata, assembly GCA_021014915.2. Lineage (NCBI taxonomy): Eukaryota > Viridiplantae > Streptophyta > Magnoliopsida > Asterales > Asteraceae > Artemisia > Artemisia tridentata. The sequence continues at coordinate 468,504,314 of CP139507.1, forward strand.
AGAACAAGATAAGCTGGAACTTTGTTGTTGAGCACGAGTTCCATAATTGCTCGGATCATTCGTTTAACATCTCGTGTAGAACCATATCAAACGAAACAACTCGACAAGCAAACGAAACAACTCGATAAGCAAACGAAACAACTCGACAAGCAAACGAAACAACTCGGCAAGCAAATGAAACATCTCGACTAGCAAATGAAACAACTCAGCTCATTAGTTAGGAATTGCATCTTTCAAACTAGAACAAGATAAGCTGCAACTTTGTTGTTGAGCACGAGTTCCATAATTGCTCGGATCATTCGTTTAACATCTCGTGTAGAACCATATCAAACGAAACAACTCGACAAGCAAACGAAACAACTCGATAAATAAGTGAAACAACTCGACAAGCAAATGAAACAATTCAGCTCATTAATGAGTTGGTGCTGATGGAGGATGGAGAGAAAGAAAAGAAAAAGTATAGATCGATTTATGAGAGGGATGGAGGGAATATACATATACAGTACACATTCATAGTTAACATCTCGTGAATTGTTATGGCATATATCTCGTGAATTGTTATGGCATATATATAGTACACTTATCTCAATGTTGTAAGCAACCTTAGAACCAATCACATGGACTTTGAACTAGTTAATTATATACTCCCTCCGTCCCATATTAAGTGTCCATAATGGAATCTTGAGATGTCCCAAATTAAGTATCCAGGGAATATTTTCAACCAATGAGAAGAGACTTTAGTGGGTAATAGTGATATTTGATTGGTGGAGAGTGTAGTTGGCCCCACTTTCCTAAAACTTTGTGCATTTGGAAAGTGGACACTTAATATGGGACGGAGGGAGTATTAAATAAAAACATTTAAATTAAATAATTTTTTTTAATTTTATAAAGTATTTAATTTTAAATTAAAGTATTTAATTTTAAATATAAAGTATTTAATTTTAAATATAAAGTATTTAATTTTAATTACATATTAATTAAAAGTATTTATACTAAATAAAAAATTTTAATTATATAAAAGTAATTAATTTTAAATTTAACTAGTTATTTTTTAATTTTATAAAACTATTTTTAATTTTTTTTATTTTATAAAAGTATTTATAATAAATAAAAATTTTTAATTATATAAAAGTAATAATACCGTGGACATGTCGTCGGTATTATAACCGCCAAAATTTTCGCGAAAATTTAATCCGTCCCGCCAAACGAAAAACGACAAATTACCTTTATTATCCCGACGGCATGACGTCGGGACCATTAAAAGATATACCAAAACCAGATCTAGGTCAACACTTAGAAAAAAAAACGCATAAAAGTATTCCTCCTCCTCAATTATTGACGACTGGTGATTTACTCCACCACCACCTCCGACACCACTACCAGTACTCCACCACTACCACAGCTCCACCATCACTACACCACTACCTCCGACGCCACAGCTCCACCTCCGACACCACCACAGCTCCACCACAGCTCCTCTTCCTCCTCCTCTCATGTTTAATTCACTCCTCAACCCCTCCTCCTCCTCTCATGTTTAATTCACTCCTCAACCCCTCCTTTGTTTAATTCTTCTTCTTCCACACTTCTTCTTCTTCTTCTACAAAACAGGTAATTTTGATTTTTGTTAATTTTGATTTTTGTTAAATTTGTTTTTTGTTAATTTTGTTTAATTTTAGTGTTAATTTTATTTTTTTTTTATTTTGTTTATTTTTTTTATACAGCCGAGAGCGAGAGTCGAGAGCTGAGATAGCCGAGAGCGAGAGTCGAGAGCTGAGACAGCCGAGACAGAGGTAATGTGGTCCCTTTTTTATTATTTTTAAACTTTTGGTATCCCGACGACATGTCGCCGACAACAGTTTTTTTTAAAACTTTTTATATACTAATGTGCTCTCTTTTAATATAGCCCGAGCCCGAGACCGCAGCCCGAGACTGCAGCCCGAGACCACAGCCGAGAGCCCGAGACTGCAGCCCGAGACCACAGCCGAGAGCCCGAGACCACAGCCGAGACAGTATGTTGTTATTTTTTTTCATATCCGTATTATTTTTTACATATCAGTATGTTTGTGAAATGTTGCGTGACTGATATAGGGGTATTTTTGTAGATTCCAGTGCGGTTTAGGATTTTTGTAATGTACTCGATTATATGTGTTTACGTGAGAAAGCGTTACATGTGTAGGATAGAAGTAGAATATTTGCGGAAAAATCAGTTGGTGGAAAAATCAGTTGAGGAAAAATCAGTTGGTGTAGGATAGAAGTAGAATTTTTGCGTTAGAAGTAGAAACTTTTTACCTTACATAAACTTATCATGACATGATAAACTTATATAAACAAAATAGTTTCAAAATAAGCTTATGAAACATAAGCCGAAAACCAAATCGGCAGTGAATATATTATATCAACGTTTTGTAGTGAATCAATTGCAAAAGTGTAACATGTATTTATATTCTATTAATTGTTTAACTTAAAATAGTCGATTTGTGTATTATTGTTAGACTTTTGTGAATGTTTTAGGATTTTAGTGATTAATTTCGGAAAGTCCCCGTCCGAAGTTAATCATCCTATAGAAAACCCATCTGGAATTAATTTATTAGAAATTAATTTCGGAAAGTCCCCTGTTTGGGACTGCTTTTTGAATGTTTTGTCTCATTTAGGATATGGATGTGTATAACTGATTTACTATTTGAGATGATTTCGACAGTGTTTCTCCTTTACTCCTACGAATATGTCCTTAATGCACATATTTGGGGAGTTGAGGGGAAATGCTGCCGAAATTTTCTCAAATAGTAAATCAGTTATACGCATTCATATATGAGACGAATCATTCAAAGAGTGGGTTAGGATTGCCTTCCATAGTTGCGCTAGGTGAACAAAACAACTCGTAATCATTAATTAAGTGCATATAATAACCGATTGCATCATAAAAATGTAGTTATGATAATTGATAAGAGTTGGACCCGTATAGAGCATCGTGGTTCAAAAGAATTTCTTGATGGTCTTGCCGCCTTCCTCGATCATTGCAAACCGTTATTGAATAGTTACAGAAACATAAAATGTCCATGTCGTCGTAGTTGTAATGTTCCATGGGTATCTCTCGAAGGTCTTAAAAGCCACATAGGTCAAAATGGGTGGGACCCAACTTGTAAAACCCCAAAATTTACCACAATCTGAAATGACTAAAATACCCTCTAATTTTGAAATTTTAAGAACTTATAAAATTCATATAAGTAACATTATATGTACTTAACCTAAGATAATTAATATTCTAAGTTATCAAATGAATTAAGCTACAAATGAAACTTTGCATTTAATTCAAAGTCCAACTAAACAATATTCCGAAATGCAAGTCTATGCTAGTCGACTTTTTAATGTGTCACAAACTCAAAACTTTCGGCCAAGGATCAAAAAGAAGAGATAAACATGCATTGAAGTTATATTGATAACAATTCCACAAATTTTAGGCTCTTCCTTTTATATCTCAATCAATACACGGTTTCCCCATTTATTTTAAATATCAAACATATTTTTTTCCCTTACTTTACAAACCCTAAAAACAAAAGAAACAACAAGCTCGGCTGCTACCCTTCTCCCCTTCCTGTTCGATCCAAATCACAGCAGCAAGGAGGGGCTTTTGTGCTTCTTTTGGTGGTCCTATCGTGGTACTCCAGTAGGTACGAGGTGGTGATTGATCGGGGTGTATTTTGTCCGAGAGAGGTGGTCTACGGGTATAGTGAATCGGTTCCCTTGGTGTTCTTGATTCTTCGTGTTGATCTTCAAGGGTAACGCATATCGTTCTATTTTGTTTTCTCCGTTTTGATCTTGTGTTTAACGTGTGTATGTCACCATGAATCTCATATTGATCGGCTAAATAATTAACATATAAATCGGCCAAATAAGATGTTACATAAAATCATAGAAAAGCTCACATAAAATCATAAGAATTCACATGAAATAACGAATTAGGGTTAGGGATCTTGATGGGATTTTCGTGGCTAATCCTTGTGGGACTTTGAGAACATGTTAATGAATGTCTAGAATACAACTCGTATGAATTATGAGGGCCATGGATGCGTTTGGGTGCGTTAAATAGGTGTTATGCGGTCTAATATAAACCCTAGCTACTGTTCAGAATTTTAGGTCGAATTGAAGTGGGTAAATCTTGATGATACCAACGTATTTTTGAGTGATTCTTGGGTCTAAAATCAAGTTCAAGAAAAGAGCTTTCTGAATATACAAGCCTTGTAATTTTTAGAGGTTGGGAAGATACATTTTCTGATTTTACAAGTTCAAGTGTCAAAACTGAATTCGGAATTTTGAAAATCAGTCCACTTGGTCGATTTTTCATTTTCAAACCATGAGGAGTTGGGTCATGAAATTCTCCAGTATGTAACTTCTATATTTTTAGTAGTGTCATGAATTTTTGTAGATTTTTCCTGGAAGTATTGGTGGGTAAACCAAGTGGATACTTTTTGGGTACTGCAGCATATACGTTTTCTGGGTAGTCTGGGTTGGAGCATTTTTCTTGTGGGGTTAAACTAATCAATAAATTCTGGTAAAATTCGTGTGAGTTCTAAAGACATGAAAGTACCTGTGTGAATTTTTGTGGATTTTATTTTGGAGTCTTGATGTGGTAGAGAAATTCGTATAGTTGTGACCTGTTAATGATTAAAAGCTGATAAAAGTCTAAAAGGGCTAAATAAGAGTTTTAAACCTAATTGTTACTAATGTGCTTTAACATAAAGGTACCTTATCATTAATATGACCTTTAAATGTGTAATTAAGATACCTTAATACTTCATAACCTAAATTGGCCTATGACATGATTTATACATGTATTAAAAGTTAAACCTATGATTAAAACCTTAATTAAGATAAAAGTAACCCTAAGATAGTAATTATGGAAACCTACTAATTTTGGAAGTTACTTAAACTGGGTTAACTTACTTAAAGCGAAAACTTACTATCTTTGGAAAATTACTATTTTTGGAAAACTACTATAAATAGAAGATTACTTAAAATGGAAGAGTCGACTAAAATAAGTAATCTGATTTAAAATAAGTCATTAATCAGACGATCATAAATTCGTGTAGATTCACTGAAGATGGAGTTTACTTTCGATCTTTTCGTTTCTAGTTGTGCTTTCACTTGCGGTCTAAGGTACAGATATTCTACCCTTTTTCAGTAAGGGTGTTTTCATCCTCATGACTCCTTGATCTTGATCTTTGATTCGTTATAAGATACCCTTAAGCCATTGCTATGATTCCCTGTACTTTGATTCATTCGTTTGATATGCTTCGTTGTTATGATGATCCATTTGACATTCGTTCATTATGACCCTTGTGATATGATACTTGGCATAATTCATTCGTTACCCTATGACATGAGTATTCGAATCACTTGATGCTTTGAAGGTTCATTTGATATTGTAACTAGATGTGAAAACCTTTCTTAATTGTATCATGGAAATGTTTTGAGAAAAACCATTTTTAAAACAATGTTATGAGCATGATGCGCTACCATTTTTATATAGAATCTTGCTAACTTTTATGAAAACTACTTTTAAAGACTACCTTTAAGAAAACCATTTTAAAGATCATTTTTATGAAAACCACTATTAAAAGATTTCTTTAAATGAACCTTTGATAGAAACCTTTGAATTGAACCTTGCTATGAACCATTTGATTTCGAACCTTTGATTATGAACCCTTGAGATCCTATGCCTGATATGATTCCCTTATTTGATTCATGACTTTCATTGTATGATTGTCATTCTTATTGATTCATTCTGAAATTTATTTAAATGTCTCTGCTATGCTATGCTTATGTTTTGCCATGCTAGTATGTTATTGTTGTATGCTATGATATAATAGATCTGTGCCTGAGCTTAACCTAGTTGTGGAGGTACCATGACCATGTCTTGGATGGCACCCTAGGCATGACACTCCCGTAGAGGTGTGATATATCTACGGCGTTCCCTCTTATGTTATGATTTTGTGTACACTATTGGCCAACTTTATATGTGTGACCAGTCTAGTACTGACATACATACTTATGTGAGGGAGCGTATGGATGCATCCTAGGTTTTTTATGTTTATATGATTATGGTGACCAGGTGGTATGTGCCTTACACTCCTTCTCACACTTTTATTACTTAGAGGTCTCCCCTCTTCGTACACTTGTATTGATTTAGTATGATTTGACGGATTATGTATGTAGTTCCTATGGCACATCCTTATATGAAATTTTCCCTTATTTCATTATTTCTCTTGATTCATATCTTATTCAGTTCTCTTTAAAATTCGTATGACTTTCATGATTATGCTTCGTTTTGTATTCTTATTCCTTCGTTGCTTATGCTTATTTATTGTTATGTTATGTTATATATATCTGTTCACTGGGCTTTTGAAGCTCAGCCGCATTTCTTTCCATGCGGCATGTTTTAGTTGGAAGCTGGGTTATGAGTGAAGTGCTTTGAGCTTAAAAGACTATGCTTAGATTGCTATCCTGGAGTTAGAGATGATTAGAAGAGATATGCATATCAGACTTAGTATTTTGTTATTATTCTCATTTGTAACCTTGTAGTTTCAGATTTTCCCTTTGTAACCTTCAAAGTTCAATTGTATTATTTAAGTCTTATGCTTGTGTTTGCTTTGATATGTCACCATAACGTAGTACTTCTACCCTTATCGGGTTGGGGTGTTACACAACTTATACACAATATCAATGGAAGGATCACGGTGAACCGGATCCTCCGAATAATGATCAAAATGATATTCTTGATACCACAACACAACGTGAGATGAGTGACATAGGTGCGTGCATTAATGATATTCTTGATATTCCTCCGAATAATGATCAAAATGATATTCTTGATATTCCTTCGAATAATGAGCCGACTCATGGAAATATTGGCGAGACAAGTAACGAGCCGACTCAAGCAACGACACCTCCTCTGCGTAAAGAGTTTGAAGAGTTACTTGCAAGTTCCAACCAGGCTCTGTACCCGGGTTGTGACTTTATGACAACATTGGATTTTATGGCAAAGTTTACACATCTTAAGGTCAGCGGTAAATGGAGTGATACTTCATTTAACAAAACGCTAAAATTTCTCCAGGAGGTATTTCCGCCCAGGTTAGGTTACAATCTCCCACCGTCATACTATCATATAAAGAAGACATTTAAAAAGATGGGGTTAGGGTACGAGTCTATACATGCTTGTGAAAATGATTGCTTTCTATATCGGGGGGATGATGGCGAAGATTTCGAGTATTGTCCGGTCTGCAAAACGAGTAGATGGAAAGACAAGAACGCAACGGGGAAGAAAGTTCCTAACAAGGTGTTGTGTTACTTTCCTATCATTCCTAGACTACAACGTTTGTACAAGTCTATTCACACTGCAAAACATATGACTTGGCATGCTACTGGAAAGTCTACGGACGGTAAGATGCAACACCCGGTTGATGGTAAAGCATGGCAGAAGTTTGACAATAAGTATTCGGATTTTGCTATAGAACCAAGAAACGTTCGATTAGGGTTGGCTGCTGATGGTTTCAATCCGTTCGGCAACCTTAGTCAGACTTACAGCATGTGGCCGGTTATATTAACAACATACAACTTGCCTCCGTGGTTATGCATGAAAGAGACTTCTTTGATGCTGACGTTGTTGATTCCTGGCCCTAAATCACCGGCGAAGGGCATTGATGTTTACTTGAAGCCCTTGATTGATGACCTTGTGGAATTATGGAAAAAACCAGGTATCTTGACTATGGACGCTGCTACAGGCACTCAATTTCACATGAGAGCGATGCTTTTATGGACCATTAATGATTTTCCTGCTCGAAGTAGTTTGTCTGGTTGGCAAGGGCAAGGTTACTACGCTTGCCCTACATGCAAAGTAGACACTCCGGCTACGCGTGTGATAAGTAAAACAGCTTATGTTGGTCATAGAAGATTCTTAAAAAAAACCATAAATGGAGGAGGGACTGTACGACATTCAATGGTGAAATCGATTATAGAGATCCTCCTAGAAAAGATACCATTGCTGATATCTTGACTCAACTTGCGACATTGCCCACATGTGTGCCGGGGAAACATCCGGATTATAGGGGTGGGAAGATAAAACGTAATCATACAGTCGAGCTGAACTGGACTAAACGGTCTATCTTCTACGATCTCTTGAATATTGGTCTTTTCTTTCTCTACCACACAATTTAGATGTCATGCATATCGAAAAAAATGTGTTGGAGAGTATCTTGAACACCTTGTAATGAATGACAAATCTAAAGACACCGCTAAGGCAAGACAAGATTTGCAAGCTCTGGACATTCGACAGGAGTTGTGGCTCGGAAACAAACAAAATGGGAAGTGCTCGAAGCCTCATGCTAAGTACTCCTTCACACCCGATAAAAGAAAACTCTTCTGTCAATACATCAAAACAGTTAAACAACCAGATGGGTTCGGATCCAAGTTCAAGTCAAAAGTGACCAAAGATGATAACAGTATAACGGGCATGAAGTCTCATGAGTGTCATATAATGATGCAACGGTTACTTCCTTATGGACTTCAGAAATACTTGGACGCACAGACTTATACACCCTTGATCGAGCTTTGTTTCTTCTTTAAGCAAATTTGCACCCGAACTTTGATGGTGAAAGACATGGTGAAAGCTAAAGACCAGTTGATCAATATTTTGTGCAGTCTCGAGCAAATATATCCTCCTGCTTTTTTTGACATTATGATTCACTTGGTTATGCATTTACCTGAAGAGGCTATTGAAGGCGGGTCTGTTTCATTCCGGTGGATGTATCCATTTGAAAGATACATGAAGAAGCTTAAAAACTATGTCCGTATGTCCGAAATAAAGCTAAGCCGGAGGGTTCAATAGCGGAGGGTTATGTTGTAGATGAAGCATTAACTTTCTGTTCTCGTTATTTTCGTGGTGTTGGGACAAAATTTAATCATCCCGCTACATCTCAGGACCGTCCTCGCCCAACAAGTGATTTCCAGGTGTTCCGATCACTATGAACCAATTCTGGTAAAGAGACATTGATTGGGTTAGGTCTCCAAGAAATGAAGAGAGTGATATGGTATGTACTTCATAACTGTCCTGAGATCGACACGTACATGGACGAGTTCGAGAGGTATGCATTTATATTTTGAAATTTCTTTTTCCTAAGTTATCTTTTCAATTTATTCTAATATCATGAACATTTTCAGGGAATTTCCTGATATCGACCTGCAACAAGCATTTCCGAGCTGGTTTGAGACGAAGGTAAACTTATTGTATGTATTTCCAGGTATAAATAACAACTATTACTCATCTCCATCTATTCTTATCTTTTTTCATAGATCCGTAAACTTTACATAGCCGATGACCCAAGCTGTACTCCCGACTTATTCGCTTTGGCTTGTGGACCATCACCGACCCCAATCTCAGTCAACTCTTGCGTAGTCAACGGTGTGAGGTTTGTCGTACACAGCCGCGATATAAAATGTACAACTCAGAATAGCGGAATTTGTTCACATTGTGAGATGGGGGGAGAAATCTATTATGGTCAGCTAGAAGAAATTCTGGAGTTCGCATATTCCCAGTTCAAAGTTGTGTTGTTTTGAGTTAAGTGGTTCGACTTAAGCAAAAAAAAACCGTAGAGTCCAACGTTTTACCACTAGAACCAACATGACACAAATTTTGGCATGTAGCTATGCGTTCGAAGATCAACCTTACATTCTCGCAACACAAGCAAAACAAGTCTTCTACCTTGAATATCCTGCCAGAAGACCACTCCATTGGAAGGTCGTCCAAGAAGTAAATCACAACACAACCTGGGATGTCATCGTGGTAGAAGACGATAATGATGTGATACATGGCAACAACTCATCCGATCTCCAACTGTCTGCTAATTTGAATGATTTGAAACTTGAAACCTTAAATATCGATGGTGAATCAATGATCCATGCTAAAGTACGTATATAATATCAGACGGATACACGTGATACGCGGGAATAGACAAATCAACCCTTTATGAAAAAGGTTAACTTGCAAAAACTCACGCTTGTGATATGTGTGATACCGGGCAAGTGTTACCCGGGTCGTGTCCCAGCGAGGTTAGAATCGAAAATATCATGTAAGGTTTGGAATTAGAGTGACTGATGATTTGAAATATAGAATTTTGTATTTTTTTAATTCTAACAAAGAAATGAGAAACAAATTCTCAAGGGAAAATTAAAATTAAAACAATTTAAACTAAAAACGTGATACGGGAATTCTAAAAACGGGTTTAAAAACTAAAATATATGAAAATCTAATCTTACAAGTGTACTTTTATTTTTCCTAAGTTATATATGACAAAAGAAAATTTTAGAAAAAAGATTTATATTTTTTATTATGAATTAAAAACTGTTTTAAAAAGAAAAATGCATAAAAAATATTAAAACTATTCTAAAAATTCTGAAACTTTTTGTGAAATTACTTAACACTAAAACAAGCCTAGGAAAAATATTACAAAGGTGCCAGCTTATTGGGATAAGCTGGTAATAAGCTAAAATGGTTCGGATAGCTTAAATGAAAAAGTGGGTTAAATATAGAAGGGTGTAGAGTTTAACTGGAAAAGACCCAAGGGCAGTTGGTGAGGTGTGTGGTGTGTGAGTCAAGAGACTAGGGTTTGAATCCCAGTTTTGACTTTTTTGCTTTTTTTTTTTTTTTTTTTTTTTTTTTTTTTTTTTTTTTTTTTTTTTTTTGATTTTTATGATTGAAACTGATTAAGCACAAGAAGATAAGCAATTTTTGTAACTACCACTTATTATGAAAAACTCAAATAAGCCCAGAAATAAGCCAAAGTTGGCTGATCAGAGGCTAAAAAAAGAGAATAAGCCCAAGGCCAATCAAAATAACTGATAAGCTATCAAATAAGCTAAAGCAAACTGGAAATAAGCTAAGTAACCAATAATAAGCTAAATTGAAAACTGAAAAAGCCACAAGTAGTACAAATAAGCACTTAACAAAACAAATAAGCACAAAGGTGACTGATGCACAAGGCAAATTCAGTCAACCAAGGCAAATTCAAGCTTAATTTAAAGCACTTAAATAATTACTAAACACCACAAAAGCTTATAACACTTAAAGTTCACCTACTGAGGATCTTATAAACCAATTTTCAAACCAAGATAAGCTTAATTTGTTGCTTAAAAATAAACTGGAAAAATGGCTCTTCTAGACAAGTATGCACTGAATTCTCAATGTATGCTTATATAGATAGGGTATTTTTTAGCTTAATTTAAAGCTTAAATAAGCTATACTAAGGGCTGATAACTGGACTAAGCAAAGACAACCTCGCAAACTACTGAGAAACCAAAAATTCAGGCATTAAACATGACAAATAAGCAATTGATGAAATCTAGAAAATTGATGCAGACTGCTGATATGGATTTCTATTGTGCAGAGAAGATTTTTAAGTCCAAAACCTCAATTCTATAATGAAACTAATTCAACTCTTGATTACTGGTTTAATATGTTAACTTGAACTTAGATATGCCAAAAACTAAGACCAAAACTGCTTATCTCTAAGATAAGCAGTTAGAAGAAGTTTTGAGCCACAATGAGTACCTCACTAACTCAAACCAAGAATTTCCTTAAAAACAGCTTAGAAGAAGGTACCAACAGCTTATCTAAGTAACTTTAAGCTAGATAGAACTAACCAAGATTGCAAATGAACAGTGATCTCCTATTTTGACCCATTTTCCCTTTTAACCCAAACAGTCCTTATAAGGGACTGATATGTGATTTTCAAAGGCAACAGTCAATTTTAACAATGATTCTTGTTTATTACTGATTCACTAACTTATTTTAACTCTAATAAGTAACTTCTAATGTGGAAATAAGCATTAACTTAAGCTGAACTAGTTATGGCTAATATGGACTGATTTTAACTTTAAAAGTGAAAATGAGATTTTAACCTTATACTGATTATCAAACTAGCTTAACTTAACTCTAATAACATAAATAAGTACTGAGAAACAAAGAAGCACACAAATAAGCACTTGTACAGTGAAACATGAAATTTGGAAATTGCTTACAAATTTGCTCAAGCTCCAAACAAGGACTGATTATAAATCACCACATCATCCTATTGCTTCCCAAGAAGCTCTAAACCATGGGCTTCCATAATCTACCATGCTCCAGCTTATGTTGCACAACAGCTTATTTTTTTTAGCTTATATTGACTTTTTTTGACTTTTTTGGAATTTTTAGGATTAAGACTGAATTAAACCAACATAAACTTATCAAAAGCTATAGTGAGCTTATGTAAGCTTATAGAAGCAGAAAAGAAACTATTTTCAATAACACTTAACTTAATTCGAATTCTCAGTAAAACATAGAAACTTGATAACTTGGAATTTTCATTAACTTTTGGAATTTGCACAAGATTAATGTTAAACAGACTAAAAACAACTTGTAAAGATAACTGGAAATTGAAATTGATAAAACTTTAAACAATAAAAATACAATACGATTAAGGAAATTAACTACTTGCCAATTAAGGCTTACAATGACTCCTATTTATACTAAACTGAGGTGGGTTCTTCTTCCTATCTTCCTCTGAACCTTTTCCAGCCCTTGGATAGGTGTGAAATGATCTCAGCCCTCTAAACCAGTTTTGGCGCCAAAATGGTCAAAGTGGGAAAAACCACTTGACTGGTTATTTGTGATGATAACGAAGCAATTAATGCTTCTTGGTTTGTTAAGAAGTGTATAGAATAAGCTAGGAGGGGGGTGGATGTGTCAGGGATACGGTTTGGCTATGGTGGTATGGTTTTGGGTTTAGGCGGCAAGTGGTATAGAAGAAGGGTGGTTTGACTGATATTTTGACCTCGGTATTAGCTTAGAAAAGGTGGGTCGGATTGTTGGGTTATTTGGTGGATTGGGCTAGGTTTGTAGCTGGGTTTATTATTTAGGATAGAAATGGGTTGGTTAATTTAGGATAGAAATGGGTTGATGACGACGATGATTTTATTGATGATGAAGACGACGATCCTTATGATTTAGCAGCTTCTGATAAGGAAGTCGCAAACAATTCTGATGATGAAGTTGAAGTTGCGACGAATATTGTTTATGATAGTGATTGTGATTGTGCAGATTGATCTTAAAATGTAACTTGTAAAACGACAATTATTTTAATGAAATTGTTATGGATTGTTTAAAAGTGTATATTTATTTTGAATGTGTATGTATTTGAATGTGTGCATGCTTATGTTACTTTGTTCCCGAATTTCTATATGTTATTCAACTTGTAATTTTACAGATGGCAGCAGCAGTTGCGCGCAGTCATGGTGGTGACGGTACCGGTGAGCCACCACCTTCCCCTACCCGTCAGATTGAGAGCGGGTGCCGTGATGGTGGTAAGAATTTCTAGATTACATATATATGTATATATATACACATATATGTATATATATATATATATATATATATATTATATATTATATATATATATATAAGTTACTTTATGACGTTTTCACTCACTCCAATTGCAGGATCAAGGCGACCCCGCCGAGGAGGTAGGGCCAGGGGGGAGGCAGGGGTAGGGGAGGTCGGGATGGCGGCAGGCCGCGAGTATGCCAAGAAAATAAGAATGTGGTGCTCAAGAAAGCCGTGAAAATAGCGGCCCACAGTCGATTGAGTTTGAGATTGGTGATCAGGGGACTTTTGTCATGTCGGCAAGAACCAAAAGTGTTTACAATTACGTCGGCGAGCTCATTTGGCAGCTGCCGCTAAGCTATGGCTCTGGTACGATATGAACCGGAGAAGACGGCTAACTTCTTCCACAGCTCGGGGTCAGTTATTTCATTTTCCTTTTATATTGTTATGTTATCGTGTTTATTTATTTAAATGTGCATATTTATTTAAATTTGTTTATTTATTTATATCTCTATATTTAATTATTTGAATGTGTACATTTATTAAATTTTTTTTTATTTATTTATATCTTTATATTAATTTTAACTATATTTGATTGCAGCGTATGTTCAATTTGGAACGCCACAGGCGAGACCGAATGGTGGACATTCGGGCGGCGCTCACCAGTATTTCGCTAAACGATATTCGGACAACAAATATGATATGAAACGCGATTACTTTACCAAACAGGGTGGGGCTGCGAGAGTGGAAGAGATCAGAAGAAATCCTCCTCCGAACATGGAGCAGGCTGAGTGGGAGATGCATGTCGAGTTGTACATGTGGAGAAGGCACAGAAACGATCGGCTATGAACAAAGAGAATCGAAAGAAGAACAAGATTCACAGCCACCACGGTTCGAAATCATTGGCCGCATCTCGACACGAATATGTAAGACACATTTTATTTTTATAAGATTATTTAATTTTAATAATATATTAATTAAAAGTATTTATACTAAATAAAATATATATGGTGTTTGATTTGTCATTTTAATTTGTTTCATCCTATATGCATGTGTATATATATACAGTTCGAGAACAGCGAGGACCATCAGTACCCGTCCCTGTTCGATACCTATCTTGACACCCACTGCAAGAATGGTGTTTGGTTGCAGGATGAGGCTCGTGCTCAGTTTGTAAGTATCGTTATTTATTTATTTATTTATTTTTTCAAACACGCACTTAATGATTTATTGAAACATAATCTAGTAATTAACCCGACTAATATATTAATTTTCTCACTTTTTTTCAACTACATAGGAAGAGATGGTCAGGCTAAGGGAGCCGAGATCCGATATGCCGACAGAGGAGGCGTGCCTCACGGAGGAGCAGATACTTGCCCGGGTAATCGAGGGCAAGCAGCGTGGTCACATAGCCGGCAGGGGCAGGGTGCCCCCGGCTTGAAGAGGCCACGGGTAGAAGACATCCCGCCTCCCCCGCCTCCAGCTCCAGGTATGTACAGTTGGATAATATTAAATGACTCATCTTACGTATTGAAATGACCATTTTTAAATTTTGATTATTTCGTTTATAGGTACGGCCGAGATCGATGAGAAGCTTGCTGAAGCTCAGAAGAAGCTTGATGAAGCTCAGAAGAAGCTCGATGAAGCTGACAAGAAGGGCAAAAAAGCTGAGAAGATTTGTAGAGAAGCTAAGAAGGAGAGCAGAAGAGCTAAGAAGGAGAGCAGAAGAGCTGAGAAGAAAGCGTTGGAAAATCAGAGGCAGCTCGAGTTGTTGACGTCTTTTGTCTCGACCAACCCGCGATGGCAGGAGTTTATTAGCCAGGTTGGTTCTCGAGGTGACGTAGGAGGTGGCAGCGGGAGTGGCGCGGGAGGGAGCGGCACAGGCGGGAGCGCGAGTGGCTCTGGCAGCGCGAGTGGCTCTCGCAGCGAGAGTGGCTCTGGCTGCGAGAGTGGCTCTCGCAGCGGGAGTGATGATGATCAGGATGATGACGAGGGGCTGTAGAGGTATTATTTTGTGTTGTTTTATCTTTGAAACTATATTTTGACGACCCGAATCTTATTATCTTTGAACATTGCGGATATTGCAACATTTGTAGATATAGTAGCTAGGTTTAGCGATTATAACACTCGTTATGTAAACTTTATGATGTATTTTTAGGGTGTTATAAAGTTTATGGCCGTTTTGTAAAGGTTATTAAGTGTTTAGTGGTTGTATATAACCGTTTTAGCCGTTATAAAGTTTATAGCCGTTTTAGTCGTTGTTTGTATTGGAATGTATTGTATGTAGTGGAAAGCAGGTTAGAAACCAGGATTTTGTAGATTTTTGCTGCAAATTTTTGCGGCAAAAATCTGGGCATTGCAGCTGCAATACAACTTAAATAGCGTGGACATGTCGTCGGTAAAATAAACATATTATTAACTTGTTCATATTCTACCGACGTCATATCGTCGGTATAATACTGAACTTGTTGACTATTGTAAATACTACCGACCACATGACGTCGGTATTATTTACAATTTTGTTGACTTTTCGTTGACTCCACGTTGACTATTGTAAATAATACCGACGACATGTGGTCGGTAGTATTTACAAAGTTGTTGACTGTACGTTGACTATTGTAAATAATACCGACGTAATGTCGTCGGTATTATTTACACATTTATTTGACTTTCGTTGACTCTAATTAGTTTAGCTAATTAAATCGTTAATTATTTAGTATTATACCGACGACTAGTCGTCGGTATAATATTATCTAACCACAAAATGTTTGACCGGAAAATCATGTGGGTCCCATGTTGTTGTCAGCGTTGTTTGTCGGTATTGTCAGTTCCGACGAGGCATTCACGACAAGCTGGTGCCGACTTCATGACGTCGGTACCGTAATATGCTGACATCATGGTGTCGGCACCATACCAAAAAAGTCGCCTGCATTGCTTCTGTTTGTAATAGTGTCTGTGTTTGGCGCCTTTTCTTGGCTGCTTTGACTTTTTTGTTTGACCTTCAATTTAACACTAATTTCTTGATTATTTTCTTTCTAATATTCTCGCCCCTAATCAAGAAATTATGATCTATACTCTGTTCTTGTTCATCCATGTTTATGCAGTCTTCTTCTCCTTCTTTTGTTTGATCTTTTGAACCATTCTTCTAAATCTTCTAAACCTTGATGCATACTAAGTCTTCACGACTGATCCCTTCTTGATCCTCTGATCTTCAAATGCTTCTGTGACTCGCCTGGTCCTAAGCATGATAAGGGAAAGATGGAGAGCACCACGTCCATCTTCTTCTTCTAAAAATGCATCCTTTAATTCGACTTCTCCGAGGCCTTCTGCCTGTATCGAATTTGCTTGGGTTTGATCGCCTTTGCGCTTTAAAACCCCTTGAAATAATCACTATTTCTCTGTTGTAAATGGTTCTTCTTGATTAAAACATGTTTCGGGCTTCGCCGGAACTTTGGCCGGAAAAACGGTTTCTCTCCGTTTGATCTTTAAAAAACTGTTATGGCCCTTTTGACTGCATCTTTCTGATCAATTAATGTTAATAACCAAGTCTGAATTGAACAAACAATCACTAATGTTCGATTCCTTTTCTGGTTGATCTTCCGATTACGGTTGCAAAAACAGGGGATGTAATCGGATTTTTCGCACAGGTTTGTTCTTCGTCTTTATCTTCCCAGGAGCGTCTCGCTCTGATACCATGTTGAGTTTTCCCTGTTTTGCCTACATACGACTTGGATTTGTGATGAACATATTATGATTGTTTGAGTATGCACATCATGTGCAGTGACCCTTGGAACAGAGGGTGGGAAAGTTTGATAAAACACATACAAACTATATTATTTCCACACATTTACAAATGATACATAAGAGGGTATTTATACATACATAATGACGGTTGACACATCATAACCGACATATAACTAAACTATAACCGACAGGTCTGTGTTTGGCGCCTTTTCTTGGCCGATTTGACTTTTCGGTTTAACCTTCAATTTAACACTAATTTCTTGATTATTTTCTTTCTAACACATGAACTGTTTGGCACGTTTTTACAATCCTAAAATCTCTGTTCTAATCGTTTTGATTGGATCTGGTGATTTTTAGGGTTTCTCTTTTTTCTTGACAGTTTGCTTCGTTACTGGTGCTGCAATTTTTATAAAACTCTAATTTTTTAGGGCTTGTTTCTCTACTTGTGGGTTCGTGTGCTTATCAAGAATAATACTATAGGATGAAGAGTAGGTTTTTGAGTTCGGGAGAGAGGGGAGTAAAACAAAAAGAGGCTTCGAATGATGGCAAATTAGCTACAACTAGTGGCATGAATGTTGAGGGTGTGTCAAGTTTAACATGCTCAGATTGGCCTTTGGAGAGTAGTACTCAGAATGATACGAACATAGTGTTTCCTCCCTTGTAAACCATGGCTAGACGATCTACTGCGACTCCTATCAATGTATAGAACAATGAAGGTGAATTATTTATGACTAGATTCACGTTTCTGGAGGTCTTGGTTGATCAAAATAGATGATATTCATGTTTGTTTTAGAGAGAGAATGTAGAGAGAAGGTGGAGAGTAAAACTAGATATTATTGATATGAAAGATAATGTTTCACAGCCACACCCCTCATGTTGAGACTTGAGGGGTATTTATATGCCATTCAAGACAACTATTACAATATTACATTAATAGTTCCTGCGTTATACGCATACTAGTTGTCTACTCCAATTCACGTAAATATCGCTCAGCTTCATTTCTAACAATCTCCCTCCAGCTAGAGATATACGTGAATTGGTTACAATGATTCCTAACAAGTACATAACAATGATGAATACAATGCTGAAGTAGAGCAGTTTCCTTTGCGGATGACATCACAGCTCTTGATCTTCTCGTATCTTTCTCAGCTTGCTTGAATTACTTGCAGAATCACTGTAACGATCTAATTGGGTTATTACTCCCTCCCAATTAGTAGCCCTTTTCATTTACATGCTCCCTCCCAAATTGACAACCCGTTTGATATAGCCCTGCAGCTTGTAGAAGAAGTTTCTCTGAAATTTTGCCCAAATGGTCTTCAGTCTTTTGCACAGCGGAAAATGGATCATAGACTGATAATCTGTAACTTCTTCACAGGTTTGTTTGGGGAGCATCATATCGACATCTTCAACTCACTTAGAATGCTTCCAGTTTTTCAATAAAAGCCCCGATGTACACATTTCTCCCTCCAGGATGATGACGATCTTTCGGACTCATCCTACATATGTGTACATAAACATATCGACTTGAAGCAACATACAAATCAATACCCCATGAGTGGATGTCGATAACTATTCTCTCTACAATTCTCTTCAGATCAACCTCTTATCAAACCTCTGAACTCTTCCTCTGGCTAACAGTAAATGACCACGTATGGAGACAACCCGATATGATAAACTTGAGAATGAAGTAAAATTTTCAGACTTGTGACTTAAGCTTGTACTAATGTGTGATTAAGAACCTATAATGAGCACTACAACGTCACTCCTTAAATTATAGGTAGTGGCATATACCCAACCATCCATCCTTTAATGTATATCCGCTTCTTGAACAATCCACAACTTTGTGTGACACTGAGTACTACAATGTAACTCCTTAAAGTGATAGCTATTGTGAGAATTAAGTACTAACTTATGCGTTTATAGATCTCACACATAGCTAGATGTCCAAGTCTTAATCACTTTTCTATAAATGCTCAAACAAGGATCTCGAAGAATCATAAATCCAACCAACCCCGATATCTTCAAGATACTAAGTACACGCACCCGTAAAATTCCAATTTAAGCTCAAATAAGTAATACACAACTAATCCCCGTAGTCACATTTTGATAACGTTCAAAATTTAGCCATTGTCATTTAATTGTGAATCTTGATCAGGATCTATTAAGCTATACGTGCTGATGTTGAAGGTGTAGGCCAATAATATCATTTGTGATTTTGGTGTGAAATATGCCATAAAATGCAATTCTAATGATGCAGGAAAATTTTGAGTATGAAAAATTTTTACGCCAAATTTTGCCGAAAAAATTCGAATTTTGACCAAAAAATTTGAATTTTGGGCCAAAATTTTCACTCTTATACCAAAATTTGAATTTCGCGTAAAAATTTAACGTTTAGTCCCCTGAAAAAATTAAATTTTACTCAAATTTTCCCACCATTTGCGATAAGTCTCACATTTGCGATAAGTCTCACATATGCGATAGGTTCCACAATTGCGATAGGTGCCACATTTGCGATAATTTTCACATTTGCGATAATTTCCACATTTGCGATAATTCTCACAATTTCGATAAGCAGCACGATTGCGATAGATCCAACCACTCTTGACTTTTTGGCACTCGACCAACAATTTAGCTACTGAATAGATCTACCAACTCTTACCTACTCTTACCAACTATTCTTATACAAGAATTTCTAGCAATTCTCAACTGATGAAGATCCAAAATGCATCACAAACACACTTCGAATCCCTTTTTCACGATCAAAACACCTCAAAAATCCGTAAAACTTTTAAAGATCAAACCTTTATCGACTTTTTTTTACTTATCCACTATATTTCGATACAACATCTAACCTTTTAATGCAATAACACAAGATTTTTGAAGATAAGATTCGATGAAAAACACCCAAAACTCGGTCGGCTGATGAACAGTAACCGAGATAAAACACACCATAAATCACATTTTTACCTCAATAACACCATGATTTGCCCCCGGATAGCTCTTGATACCACTTGTTAGAATTGCATTTTTTAGAGAATTTCAAATTTTGGTAAAGAAATTTTTCAAATTAAAATTTTGGAGGGAAACCAGAATTCACCATTCAGAAATCCTTCGATCAATCTATTGCAACGGTCCAAGACTTTACAACAACAACCAAGTTTAACCTTCAACAACCACAACTCCTATTTCGGTGCAACAATCCTGGATCAACTTTATCACACACCAAAAGTAAATGGAATCGAGTTCTCAAGAAGGAAAGATGCCTCAAAGTGTGCAAAACGATATTCATTCGAAAGAAAATTGTCTATCACACTTTAAAACAGTTAAGAGTCAATGTGTGGCACTCTCTGAAGCAAGGTTACCATTGTGGAATACATATTCATTTCATCGAGTTTTTGCAACACTCTTCGGATCTGAAATGGATTATTCACCCTTCAGAGGGAAACTCTTGAATAACATATTTCAAATAGAGAACCAAATTGAGCAAGGAAGTGATTGCATTGTAGCATATCAAGCGCTCAAGACGCAGTTAAAATGGTTTCTCTACTTAGATTTCAGAGTGCTCAAAAATTCTCCAGATTATGAATCAACAAGCCAAATATGGAGTGAATGCATCATTAGTTACCTGGAAGTGGAGTTGTTTAGAAATCAGTTGCTTACCCAAATGAGCACACTGGAATTGGTGCTTAATAAACGATCACTTCATCTGAGAGAGATGCTGGAAGAGAAGAAAGTAAAAGAACTGGAAAGAATGGATATGGAGAAGCAGAAACGGGAAAGAGAGCAGATGGAAAAAGAAGTACTATTAAAGGAAACAGATGTGACAGAGAGAGAGACAAACAAAGATGAACAAACAGTCAATGAGGGTACAACATCTGATGATAGCTTGGTTCTCACGGGAAGTGATACATCTTCAGAACAACAGGTTGAAAGCAGTACACCAAGTTATGATTCGGATGCTGATGATACACACAGGAATGAAGCTGTTTGGGATACTGAGGATGACCATACCAAATCTTCATCTGACAACGCGATATTGGCTACGGTACAACATTCAAACGACAATGATAATGTTGTTTTGTTCGATAATAAGTTTGCTCATGATAAGACACATCCTGCGCACCCTGAGTCCATAAGTGACACATATGTGGTGGAACGGGTTGATAATAGTATCACTCCTATTATTCCAGATATGGATCCTAATGGAGGTGAGCCTGCCCAGGATGGATCTTCTTATGAACAAGATCGTGCTTTATTTGCTTCATTAATCGAAAATTTCAAACATGAACTTGAAAAGTGCAACGAGGACAATCGCAAAGCTAAGCAAGCGAATGTCTTATTGTCCAAAAAGCTTGAGAGATTTAAAGAAATGGAAAAAGATTTTGAAAAAGTAACAAAAAGCAAAGAAATTGAAACCTCAAACCTTAAATCTCAAGCGCGGAAATTTGAAATAAACGGAGATATTGTCACACCACTTTTAAAACGAAAGGAAGAACTTGAAGTTGGATATAGAGAAGCTCTTTATCGTGAAAAACGTTCCATTCAAAAACTGGACGAACAAATGGTTCTCAACAACAGAAAAGTTCAAGCGCTTTTAAAAGAAGTCTCTGATTTAAAAAGTGAAAATTCAATGCTTCAGCAAACCACTTCACATTTTAAGATTATTAATACAAAACTTGAGAATGAAAATCAAGAGTTTTTGAAATGAGCAAATAATCTTGAAGAAAAACTTCGAAAAATAGGACAAAGTGTTCAAACTCTTCAAATGATGCTTCCTAAAGATGAGAACCTTCATCACGGAAAATCCGGACTTGGTTTTGAAAATACAGATCATGTGGAAAATAATTTGAGAAATGAAAAACCTTGTTTTCTAAACAAAGTGCAAAAGTTGTCACCACGTTTGTACGATGCTGAAAAATTGGGAAAAGATTTGTCGACTGATGTTCTCTTCATTTCAGAAGATGAAGATAAATCTGAAAAGAAAAAAACTTTTAAGAGTCAAACAAAGAAAAAGCCCATTCTCGTACCAAGGCTTTGTGTATGGTTGTACACAACTGACAGATATTCCAAAAGAACCTTTGAAAAGAAAAGACACAAATGTGAAAAGATTTTTCAAAGAAGCTCATATTGCTACTTATGATGCTAAGTTATGGCAAAATAAAGCAAGGAAACAGTTTTGCAATCTTAAACATCACATTGAGCATACGTTAAAGATCATTTGGTTTCAGCAACAAAAAACCAATAGTGATTACTATAATCTTCTTTCACCAGACGTTTACCTAAAAAGGGAAGTCTGTAAGGTTTTAAAAGACGAGATTGAACTTGATACAAAATTTAAGTTGATATTTGCCACAGCATGTTCCAATTCAAGGTTTTAAAAGACGAGATTGAACTTGATACAAAAAATATCAACTTAAATTTTGAACTTGATACAAAAAATATTGAATTGGAACATGCTGTGGCATCATTACAAAAAGAAAATGAGCATTTGAAACAGACTTACAAAAACCTGTTTGATTCAATCAAATGTTCACGAGTTCAGACAAAAAACTCAAACACTAAACAAAAGGAGACTGAAGTTTTGAAGTCTCAATTGTCTGAATTCGCTGATAAAAAGTTTGAAAAGGTTTTGCAAAAGATTGAATCAATGCAGATGAAAAAGGTTGAGTCTCAAATCACAAAAGTTTTCTTTCCAAATCCCCTGTTTGATTCTAATACTCCAGATGTTGAAGAGGAAACAGAAAATGCAAATCATGTGCTTCAAACAAAAGTCATTGAGCTTGAAACGCTTTTAGCTCAACAAACAAACGCTCTTGAGGATGCCAAAACTGATCTTTTCAACAAAACGACGAAATTCAAAAATTATTTTGAAAGACTTGAAAAAGAAAATATTGTGTTTGAACGGAAATTGGCTCGTAAAACGGAGGATTCAAAAGCTGAAAAAAGATCAATTTTTGAAACAGATTGCCTCGGAATCTAAATTGGCATCTCAAGATCATCTTTCTCTTCAAAAAGAATACAGTGATTTGAGAACATCATACAATGCCTTAAAAACAAAGTTTGATGCTCTTAATCGATCAAAAGGAAAAGCACCAATTTCAGATTTTTCATCAACAAAAGTGTGTGTTTCGAAGCAGGTTTACACGGGTGAATCTTCAAAACCATTTTCGAAAAAGGTTTCCCAGTTTACAACCTATTCTTTGCCAAAAGGAAGGAAGTTTTCGAAGAAACCAAGTTTTTCTGAAACACTTACTCCTTAAAAGCTTTCAAGGTCACATGCTTCAAATGGAAAGAATCAAGCTTTTCAAACTCCACACTCTCGTTTTACACCGGTAAAGCAAGTGTGGAGACCAAAGCAAAGTCATTCAAAACCTTTCAAATATTCAACATCAGAACTGATTTCGCTGCAACACAAGAATGACTCTGCTTTGAAAATTCCAAATTCGGGAAGGTTTCCATTCATCTCAAAAACGAATTTTCAAAATGAAACACCGGGTTTCAACAATGGATGGAAAACTTCTTCTTCAAGTTTTAAAACTCCAAGAGAGACACCGGGTTTCTCAAACAATTTTCAAAAGAAAAAGAGTTTTAAATCCCCGTTGATTCCACGAGTGTTATTTCAAAATGAAACACCGGTTTTCAGTCCTCGTTGGAATTCAACTTCTTTGAATCAGATTGACACAACATACAAATGGATTTCAAAATATGCTAAACCCGTTGGTGCCGTGCTTAAATGGGTTCCAAAGGTTGTTGTCTAATCTGATCTCAAAATGGCTTCTGAACACATCTGTTCAGGACCCGTGCTTCAAAGAAAGGAAAGTGCTTAATCAAAACTTTCGAGCACTTATCCTAAAAATCTCAATGGCTTGTAAGTATTTCAGCTTACAACCCGGGCTTCAACGTTTTGGCTTATGCACACATAACAGTGCATAACCCGTTTTTCAAAGAAAGGACACTGTTGTACGTTTTATTACAACAATCCTAACAAGAAAAGAAGTTTTCATGAAATGTTTATTCAAACTTCTTAATCTTAAGCAAAATTTTATTCAAAATTTATCAAAAGGTTTTTCAAAACTTTTCAAAAATTTTGCTTAAGATTTTCAAATCTTTACTCCCAATTTACTCCAAAGTTTAAAAATATCAAAACCGATGCAAGTTTTGAGGGGGAGTATTTCAAAAAGAAATTTGTTCCAAAAAGTTCATGCAAATCCGTTTCTCCCTATTAGCTTTCCAAAAACATAGATTTTAATTAATTGGTATAAAAAATACCATCGAAATGCTATTTTTGAGGGGGAGAAATGTGATTAAAATGTGATCGTGGATTGAATCTCAAAAAGAGCTCGACTCAGATTAACCCTCGAATTGATGAAAGCTAAATGTCAGTTATCGAAAAGACTTGTCCAGGACGGGTAATAATTTCAAGCTGGTTATCCAGTAGAATGTACGAATTCGAGAGATGATCTTTTGATATGACCGGGACGGGTAATAACTTCAAGCTAGTCTAACTAGTGATGTAAACGTGTCTCGCAATGGTCATATTAACTGAAAATCGATCATTTCAAATGTGTGAACTCTACCCAACATGTGCAAATTTATCTTAAAATGCATGAGCACATGTGAAGGGGGAGTGTTTCAAAAATGCAAAACTCTCAAAGTGTTAACCAAAATGTGTTTATTCATAAACACTTTGAGAGATTTTCACAAAAGGTTTTATGGCAAGTGATCTATAAATCTAGGATAATCATGGAGTAATAAGGTGATTATGGTTAGGTAATGTCCAATGATCCGCCAGAGCCGGAGGGATCTACCCAAGGACAATTCCAAATAGATTAGAATTAGAAGTCCTTAGGTATGATTGAAAAAAGGAGTAAATGAGAAAGGGAAAGAAGGGGTTGAAGAATTAAAAAGAAAAGTTTAATGAAAGGGTGAAAAGAAATAGCCCTCCATGAAAACTTAGGGCAGAAACCGGGTCAATACATCTGCAATCGGTTATCACAAAGATGATACTGATATTGAAGAAAAGACGTTATGGACCCAGTGACGCGCTGCACAAACCCCTCCTAGCCACTCAGATATCTCTTAAAAGATATTTGTTTCATTTCTCATGGAGATCACTACATAATCTATCGGCCTCTCATTCCGAGATGTGTTGATATTGAAAAGGTGGCACTCTGCTCCATGCCTCCGATGACTAAAACCAAAATGCGCATTATCGAGTCTAGAGCCATGAGATTCATCAAAGATCTCTTAGGTACACTTCCAAAATAATACACTTGTGTTCACCATTAAGTACACAAGTTGTAAGAGTCTTAATGAGATCTAAGGATCTTGCCTTATATCACGATGGTTACGTGCTTCAAATGGTCAACAGTCTTGAAGTGATACTTCGGTATACTTCAGAGGCTCTCAACAGCCTTGGTAAAGATTAGAGAAAGTTTTCACACTATGCTGATAACGATCTCAAAATCTGAACCTATAAGCGCTGGTCAATTTATTGCTAACTATTTTTATGCAGGTACTGACGAAAGTTCATTCTCCATCATCATTTTTCTCAACATCCACATTGGAAGAAACAACGCTGTGAATACATGAAGATGTTGATCAAGGCAAAGAACAATCAAAAGACGATACTTTGAAGATCACAATGCATGAAGGAACAAAGAATCAAGACTATTCTGCAACGACACACAAAGTTCAAGACCCAGAAGTCTAAAGACCTAATCACATGGTGCATCGTTTGAATGACCATCCCTTAGGGGGAAATTGTTAGCATTGATTTAAAGTGATGGTCATTCCGTAATTAACATCTTTGTAATTGTGTCGTGTGCTATATGCTAGAATAGAAAAAGAGCGTGTGGACTTGGACTAGGCTAAGCATCTAGTAGTTTAAGAACACTAGCTCATATAATGTATAAATGTCCAATCCACTTAAAAGCCCAACCGGCCTAAAGGAAAGCCCTTTAGAGCATCATCACTTGTACTATATAAATCACTTATCACCACATTTGTAAGGGGTGCAAGTGTGTGTATTGTGTGTGTGCAATTTAATAGAAGAAAAGTTATCATCCATCTCTCTCTCTCTAATAGTATATGTGGAAAACTAGAAGGGGGGGTTGAATAGTTTTACGTCTTTTTAATTTATGAAAACTTTTGTTTACTTTTTAAAACTTCGATTCTATCTTATGTGAATTCAACTCTTGATCAATATGAACAAATATAAACAAATATAGATAAGCAATGCAAGTAAAGTAAATATAATGAAATGAAAGAAAGAGATGGAAAGATCAAACCACAACACGGAGATTTATAGTGGTTCGGCTACAAGGACACCTTCCTTGCCCTACTCCACTCCTCGAGTCACCTACTCGAGAGTTTTCTTCACTATGTCAACAAACTCCCTTATGGCGGAGAAAACCTTACACAACTTTAGCTTACATCGGCTTAACGACACAAAGCTAGATGTCGAGTTCTAATCATAGCTAGAACCAATCTCACGACTTGTACACAACTTCTACACAACTTAATCACGACTTCTTCACGACGGCTTCACGACTTCTTCACGACTTCTTCCCGACTTCTTCTTCACGACTACTTCACGACTACTTCACAATTACTTCTACACTACTTCTTTACAATACAACTAGTTACTTACACTTAGATCTACTTATCACAACTATACAACACTTTACACAACTACAATGATGATATGGGTTAAACTATAATACTTCTTCTCTAGTTGAGGGAGTATTCTTCTTTTGCACTTTGATGGTGGAAGCTTGGATCACTTAGAAACCAATGCTTAAGAGAATATGATCAAAGGGTTTTTGAAAGGATTTACAAGATTTAAAACAGAATGTTTGGGCGTGCAAAAGGTGAGTAAAAATCCAGGGGAAGGCTGGTATTTATAGGCAGAAAAACTGGACAGCTGGGAGCTACTGGAGCGGGGGCGGTCCCCTTAATTTTAAGAGGGCCGCCCCTCCCTAGCCGTTGCCCAAATTTGTCTTTTTGTGGGGAAGGTTTTTCTGGAACATTTTTACTGATTTTGGTTGAAAATTTGAATTCATAAATTTATAATGAATTAAACCTTTTTATTTATTACCAAAAATGTTTTTCTAAAAGATATAAATATTTTTGACATTTTATAAAAAATCTAGTGTTTAAGAAAATGTTCCTTTGATCATATAATGCATTAAGCATTAGTTCATTCATACCTTAAGTGATTTGAGTTGTAGAAATAGATATTAACAACTAAATACTTGTTTACGTCATAATTTTCCGATTAATGATTTTACATTTTGTGATTATCAAAACGTAGAGATATCGAAAAATATTAATAACGTGTTTAGGCATTATTTATATCAACAATCTCCCCTTTTTTGATGATTACAAAATCTAAACTCATTAAATCTAAAAATTAGTTTTTAGACAAGTATTTAGTGAGTTTACATCTATTTCTCCCCCTTTTTGTAGAATCAAAAAGGTTTAACCGACAAGTTTTAAGTGTAAAAGTGTTGTATGAGAACTCCCCCTTGATGTGTACTCCCCCTCGTTTGGGGGCACCAAGGAAACAAGCTATGGAACGCTTGCAAGAAAAATGTTAGAAGCACAAGTATATGTAACAACAATAAGCAAGCATATAGAATAAGAACATTCATTTAATAAAAGTGTTGTGTATAAATACACAACCAAGAAGATTACAACATGAGGCATGCAAAAATTCAAACAAAAAACAACTAATGATACTACATAATCGTCCTAGGAGTACATGATCTTCCATGGAGCTTGCATACAAAAAAATTTTGAAAATTATTTTTAAGCATTGCATATGCTTTAATTGGGTGAAAATGGAGGTGGTGGTGGTGTAGTGGGTGAAGGTGGTGGAGGTGGTGGTGGTGGTGGGTTGGTAATCATGTGTTCAAGAGATGAAAACATGTAGTGTATCTCATCTCTAAGACCAAAGATTATGGTCCGGTTATGGATGCAACAAAGACAATTGTCACCATGGGCTTCAAGCAATGCCCAAGGTATAGGAAAGAATGGTTGTGGGGTTGGTGATGGTGAGAAGTGAGCATCAAGAGGTGTGATGGGTGATAAGGAAATGGCAAGTTGGGTGTATGAAGGTTCTTGAGTGGATGGTGGTGATGATGCTCTTGGTGATGATGTTAGGTGAGTGTTGATGTAGTCATTGATGGATGAAGTGGATGGTATGGAGGAAGAGGATGCTCCATGGGTAGAGGGTGTTTTTGATGGAGCATTTGGTGCACTTGGGGATGAACATTGAGGTGGTGGTGATGGAGTTTTGATGTCATCTTGGGTTAGGTCTATGAAAGGTTGTTTTGGTGGTATGATGACAAGTCTTTGCTTCCTTGGAGTCTTAGAGATGGAGGATTTTGGTGATAACATGGTGGTTTTGGATGGTGAAGGGTGATGGAATGAGAGGTGATTATATGGAGGGAATTTATAATATGAAAATGTGGTTGGTTTAGGTTAATTTTTGAGGTTTTGTAGGAAGATTCCAATACCAGTTCGTCCATAAGGAGAAATGGTAGCTGGGACTAGATAAAAGGGGTCACATGATGCAAAAGAAAATAGTAAATTTTGCTTCCCCCTTAATTGCTGGCCGGCCCCCTTAAAATTAAGGGGACCGCCTAGGGAATTAAGGGGGCCGCCCATCTGCTGTTTTCCCAGGCGATCAAATTTGAAAAATTTCCAGAAAAGGGTCATTGTTAGGGTGTATTTGCAGCAAGCTTCATTTGGATCATGTACAAGAAGAATTATTATATAGTGGCATAAACATGTTTAAATAAGCATGTATACATTTAGACTAAAAATAATCTTATTATAGAATAAGCATGTTATTTAATCATTAACAAGCATATCAATTTAAGCATAGCATTTAAAAACTAATCAAGAAAATAGATACTAACATACTATAACATGCAAGAAATAAATAATTCTCAAATACAAAATAAAATGTCTAAACATAATATTGTTCAAAGAAGCCAACTTCCACATCTCATCTCTTCTTCTTTCCGAAAATATTCTTGAAAGCTTTTCCTATCGACTTGAAACCACCTCTAACTTCTTGATGCATCTGTTGAGTTGTGTTGAGTAATGCGGTTTGTCGTTCAAATAGGATTTGTTCGGTTTGTTCGGAAGGACGAGGAACTTGATAATCGGAATAGTTAAGTTCCGGGAGATTGTCCACGAACCTCGTGGGAGATGGAGTACTGACACGTGAGGTGCCTTCCTCCTCCTCATCATCATCTCCCCGATGACATGTGGAACTACGAGGTGCGTAGATATTAGGGCGTCTAGATTTGCCCTTGTCACTACGAGATCGACGAAGTTGGCTACGAGATAGAGGGCGTAGGACGGGATGAACGAATAGATAAGCATCACTCTCAAGATGAGGGAAATGTTCCATGACATAACGATAGAGACGGGTTAGGAACATGCCATAGGGAAGGTTGGCGTTGGGAGTGTTTTTGGCTGACATGATGCGATAGACAAAGAGGTAAGCCAAATTGTATTGTTCTTCTGCAACAATACAATACAACATGTGAGCAATGCTCGCCGTGAGATGATCACAGTGACCACCGGTACCGAACGAATTCTCACAAATGAGTTCTTCCCAACGCTTCATGTCGGGGCTTAGCTCTTTAAGAATGATTTGGTTTTCATGAATTTCGACATTTTTTTACTTGATCCTTCGGCTAGTCGTACCACGTTCTAGCTCGAGAAGTCCAGGAATCTGGTCAGGAGAAGGAATATCAGAATAG
This sequence comes from Artemisia tridentata subsp. tridentata, assembly GCA_021014915.2. Classification (NCBI taxonomy): domain Eukaryota; kingdom Viridiplantae; phylum Streptophyta; class Magnoliopsida; order Asterales; family Asteraceae; genus Artemisia; species Artemisia tridentata. The sequence continues at coordinate 468,534,251 of CP139507.1, forward strand.
TACGGACCATTCTGAGGCCGATTTTTCTCAATAGATGAGAGATCCCATTCATTTGAGAAAACGGCTTGACCGTTGTAAGGAATTTGGAGAATTTGACCAAACTGAGCTAGATCGAGAGTGATAAATTCGTTTTGGATCATAAAGGAAATAAGAATATAGCCATATGAATCGGTTTGCACCGTCACTTGGCTATAGAAGTCTAGAACGAAGCGAGGAATGATTGGCTCATTTATTTTGTAGAGACAATCGAGATGAACATTTGAGAACATTCGCTCGATTTGATCGGATTGATAGAAAGATGGATCGACAACTCTACCTTCGTGAATGTTTCTATTTTCGATGGGTCGATAGAAACATGCAATAGAAGGAGATATGCCGGGAGTTTCGGAGACTTTTGGAATGTAGGCCTTGGTTTTGGAAAGATCACCGACTGTAACTTTAGGCATTTTCACCTATACAAGAAAGCAACATACAAAAAAAATAAGAAAATGACATGCATATATTATATATGCTACTTATGTGGGACGTAAACATACTTCGACTCTAAAACTTTAATCCTAAGAAGTATTTTACAATGTTCCTTAGTTTTAATTTTTAACTCGCTTAAAATGTATTTTATGATGTTAAAGAATAATTACATGGACATTATGACAAGAAATCATAAATATCCAAACGCTCCTTTATACGTCATAAACTACTTCGAAATGTGGCTAGACAAACATTAGATTGTATATCTAGCTATTTCTTACGAGTGTTTATGTTAAGTAACTTAGATTTTGACTCAAAAATTTCTTTCAAAATGTTGTGCCAAACGCTCCTTTAAATATAAAAATAACTAGTAAATTTTCAATATACATATGAATTATGTATCTTGATGACTCAAAACAACTAATTGCGTGTTTATAAACTTGACAAGTAGTTGTGAACTTAATTTTGATTAAATTTTGATGATTCTAGCTCCTAATCCAAACACTCTCTTATATTTAAAAACATTTTTATGATTCAAAAAATATATTTTTAGGATTTGTGAGTTGTAATAAACCAATGTGATTAGTTTTAACAAGTGTTTATGTCATAATTCAACAATGTGATTAGTTTTGAAAAGGAGTGATTAGTTTATCAAAACTTTGACATAATGGTTTTTAATTACTTAGTTTCTAGGTTGATTAAGCATTCTAATTCTATGGGGAGCATTTGGTTTTAAGATTTCTAGACTTAATTTTAACAAAATTCGGGTTAAAAGAAAATTGAGTAAAAGACCTAATTATGATTAGACTCAAAATTGAATGAAATTAGATGAAATGTGAATTGGAAAACTTACAAAATGTGTTGCTAATCAAGATACAAGTGTTTGCCCCTTGCGAAATTAGTCGGAAGTGGTGATTTGGTGAATGGTTTTTGAGGTTTTGGTCGTTCATAGCAGAGGGAGGGAAAGAGTGTTTTGTGAAATGGGATGTTTGGAAAAAAATTTAGAAGGAAAAACCATTTTGGTAGCATCAGATGGCCGGCCCCCTTAAACATTAAGGGGGCCGCCCCCGTTTACTAGCCGGTCCCCTTAAACATTAAGGGGGCCGCCTGCCAAAATGGATTTTTTGTCGGGTTTAGTTTCTGATAACCAAATATTTTTATGTATATAGATAGATTTATTATATATCAAAAATATGTTGGGTTTTATTGGCACGAGGAAGGAATACTTGATATTTTATTAATATTTCGTTAAGAAAATATTTATTGAGAATTTTGGATAAAATGATCAAGATGTCAAGTCGACAAAGGTTTTAGGGAGTGAGAGTAAATGTGCATATATATATATATATATATATATATATATATATATATATATATATATATATATATATATATATATATATATATACATATATATATATATATATGTACATATATATATATATATATGTACATATATATATATATATATGTACATATATATATATATATATGTACATATATATATATATATATATATATATATATATATATATATATATATATATATATATATATATATATATATATATATATATATATATATATATATATTGTGTGTAAACGTGGGATGTTGAATAGAGTCGAGAAATGATGAGGTAATGACGGAGATAGGTGCTGACGGCGATGGGAGTTTGTTTCATCCATAGTTTTCTTGACTCGACGGTCGAAGTGCTACTTCTACGTTAATCCACTTAACTAACTTCTCTTCATCGCCATGAGTTATGTGATAGTGGACACGGAAGATTTTCGTGTTGAACGTTAAAGTTCAAAAGAGGCAAAGGGGGAAGAAAAGGTTCGAGGACGAACAATTTCTTTTAGTTCTAGATAGTCAACAAATGACGTATCTAGGTTATGTGCGGATATATTTATATATGTATATAGTATATTTATATATGTATTTATATTAGATATGTGTATAAGAGATTATCTTCTAACTAACACGCAAGAACCAACTAAACTAGGCATTAAAACTTACGGGGGCATGCAATTTGCTAGTTCCTTAGTCCTAAGCATATAACATAGAGTAAGACATGAAAGAAAGGCGTACCTTTTAGTCTTCAATAAGTAGTCTTCAAGCACTTCAAAAAGTTTATGTTGACTCATAGAAGTCAATCAATGGAGAGATGCCGAAATTCCCGATGAGTGAACACTTTAGCCACTTGGTCCCCATTGTCTAATTTGTCCATTGTTGTTTGGACCGAACATGGTTTGCAATTGACTAGGATGCATGTATGGTGGAAGTATTCCCCAAGGATTGAAACTTGGTGGATTTGAATAATTCCACATTGGGTGAGTATTATTTTGACGGTTTGGTCTATTTTCGTTTCTTCTAGGTTGAGGTGTTTTAGGCCGAGGGTAAGGACTAGGTGGTCTTCTAGGAGGAGGTGTTTTTTACCTAAGCTTTGGTTTAGAGTATTCTACTTCGGTTTTTAAAGATGGTTTGTAGAAAGCTTTTATTTCCTCATTATTAGCTATGGATATTTTTCTATCTTTTATAAGTATATATTTAGGCTTTGACTCTAATATTTTTTGATTACTAGTTTCACTTTCAAACTTTACATTTTTAGTTTCACTAGTTGTAGCCTTAGTTGAGTTAAATCCTAATCCGGTTTTATCACCTGATATTCTTTGAATGCTTATTATATCCCTAAGTGAATTACTACTATTTTCAAATTTGTTAAGTCTACAAATTTCTTCCTTAAGTATTTCGTTTTCATTTTTAGTTTCTTGACATGTTTTACATTCAAAGACTTCTTTGCCTTTTTCTAAGTTATGTAGTTTAATTTTTAATTCTAGTATTTCTTTTACTAATTGGTTATTTATGTGTTTTAGTGATTTATTTTTAGTCATTCCTTTTTGACCTAGTATACATAACCTATTATATTCGTTATCTAGGTCTTTTTCATCTAATGGTAAATTTTCATCACTAAAGTATTCGGTTTCGGAACGTACCTCACTTGATGTCTTAGCCATAAGACACTTCTCCTCTTTTGTGGTTTCTTTCTCGTCTTCGTCACTGTCACTCCATGCTCCTCCAATGAACGCCTTTTTGTTTTGCTCCTTTGACATCATAGGACATCTTCCAATGAGATGATTTGGATCACCGCATTTGAAGCACTTCCTCTCACTCTTGCTACCTTTGTCGTCTTTGTTTCTTTGGAGTGTTTTCCTTTCGTCATGTGGTTGTCTAACGAATCTTCCTCGTCTTTTGAAAAAATTCTTGAAGTCTCTTACGGCCATGGCATATTCTTCATCATCACTTTCGGAGGTTGAGCTATCCTCGTCACTTGATGCTTTCCTAGCTTTCAACGCGATTGACTTGCTTTGCTCTTTCTTTCCTTTGACCATCTCGGAGTCTTTCTTGATTATTGCTTTGTAGACTTTCAAGTTGCCAATCAACTCGTCAAGTTGAAGAGTTGACAAGTTCTTCGATTCTTCAATCGCCGTAACTTTAGCTCGCCATTTTAGATGAAGAGCCCTAAGAAATTTCCTGACAAAATTCTTACTAGAAAAACTCTCATCAAGTGCCTTTAAACTTGTGATGATTGTGTTAAACCTAGCAAACGCATTATCAATTGATTCCTCTTCCGGAATCGTGAATTGTTCATATTGTTGAACAAGAAGATCTATTTTATTATCTTTGACTTGACTATTACCTTGGTGAGTTATTAGTAAAGAATTCCAAATTTCTTTTGCGGTTTCGCACATAAATATTCTTTCGTATTCTTTACGTGGTAACGCATTATAAATAACCATTTTAGCCTCATTATTTTTAGAAAGTTTTCTTTTCAAATCATCACTTTGTTTTTCAAAAGGTACAACTTCATCCTTTTTAGTTTCAAGATTATGTTGAATAGGTAAAAAATCACCATTAGTAATAACATGCCAAAGATCTAGATCTTTTGATTACACATAAGTTTTGAATCGATTTTTCCAATAAAGAAATCCATCACTTTCAAATAATGGTGGACTTTGCATGGATTGCCCTTCTAAATATTTTTCAGATTCCATAGATCGTTTCAAGTTTTAAAATACAGTTTGTTTTAAAAATCTTGTTTGATGTGGCTCTTGATACCAATTGTGGAAAACTAGAAGAGGGGGGGGGGGGTTGAATAGTTTTACGTCTTTTTAATTTATGAAAACTTTTGTTTACTTTTTAAAACTTCGATTCTATCTTATGTGAATTCAACTCTTGATCAATATGAACAAATATAAACAAATATAGATAAGCAATGCAAGTAAAGTAAATATAATGAAATGAAAGAAAGAGATGGAAAGATCAAACCACAACACGGAGATTTATAGTGGTTCGGCTACAAGGACACCTTCCTTGCCCTACTCCACTCCTCGAGTCACCTACTCGAGAGTTTTCTTCACTATGTCAACAAACTCCCTTATGGCGGAGAAAACCTTACACAACTTTAGCTTACACCGGCTTAACGACACAAAGCTAGATGTCGAGTTCTAATCGTAGCTATAACCAATCTCAAGACATGTACACAACTTCTACACAACTTAATCACGACTTCTTCACGACGGCTTCACGACTTCTTCACGACTTCTTCTTCACGACTACTTCACAACTACTTCTACACTACTTCTTTACAACACAACTAGTTACTTACACTTAGATCTACTTATCACAACTATACAACACTTTACACAACTACAATGATGATATGGGTTAAACTATAATACTTCTTCTCTAGTTGAAGGAGTATTCTTCTTTTGCACTTTGATGGTGGAAGCTTGGATCACTTAGAAACCAATGCTTAAGAGAATATGATCAAAGGGTTTTTGAAAGGATTTACAAGATTTAAAACAGAATGTTTGGGCGTGCAAAAGGTGAGTAAAAATCCAAGGGAAGGCTGGTATTTATAGGCAGAAAAACTGGACAGCTGGGAGCTACTGGAGCGGGGGCGGTCCCCTTAATTTTAAGGGGGCCGCCTAGTATAATTAAGGGGGCCGCCCCTCCCTAGCCGTTACCCAGATTTGTCTTTTTGTGGGGAAGGTTTTTCTGGAACATTTTTACTGATTTTGGTTGAAAATTTGAATTCATAAATTTATAATGAATTAAACCTTTTTATTTATTACCAAAAATGTTTTTCTAAAAGATATAAAATGTTTTTGACATTTTATAAAAAATCTAGTGTTTAAGAAAATGTTCCTTTGATCATATAATGCATTAAGCATTAGTTCATTCATACCTTAAGTGATTTGAGTTGTAGAAATAGATATTAACAACTAAATACTTGTTTACGTCATAATTTTCCGATTAATGATTTTACATTTTGTGATTATCAAAACGTAGAGATATCGAAAAATATTAATAATATGTTTAGGCATTATTTATATCAACAGTATACGATCCACATACATATCATTATTTGTCCCATCTCTCTCTTGTGCTAATCGACATATATTAGTGTGATAAAGATAGAGCTCGAGTCCTACAGAATTCAACATGAACACATGTATAGGGTCTCCATCTTATGCCAACGTATTGAATGCTGATGCAGACACAAATGTTTCCTTAGCTGATAAGATTCATAACATTGAAAAACAAAAGCTGGAAGGTAAAGTAGTGCCACTGGGTGACAATGGGAAGCCATTGAACACCGGAGGTGATATGTCGAGTAGCGATGGAACTAGTCTTAATGGTGAACCAAGTAAGATAATTGCAAACTTTCGTACCTTAATAGCTCCGGCTGGCCAATGGGGATGATGTTGCCATTCCTATAAGATCAGTCCTAGATGTTAAGGAACGTTTCAAGAATACTGTCTATGGGAGTTGCATATCTGGTGGTTGAAAACTATGTTAAGAATGCGTAGAGTAGTTTTGGGCTTGTTCGTACTATGATGAATGCGAAAGGCATTTTCTTCTTTAAATTCAGCTCAAACACGGGTATGGAAGCAATACTTGAAAGTGGAACATGGTTGATTCATAATGTGTCATTGATTCTTCGTAAATGGTCTCCTATAGAGAATGTTTCTAAGGAGGACTTAAAGAGTGTCCCGGTTTTGGTTAAACTCCATGATGTGCCTATCACTTCATTCACGGAGGATGGATTGAGTGTTATTGCTACAAAACTTGACACCCCTTTGATGTTAGATATGTATACAGCCTCTATGTGCATGGAATCATAGGGTCGGTCAACTTTCGCGAGAGGCATGATTGATCTTCGCGCCAATATTGAGTTGAAAGACACTCTTGTTGTGGCGGTGCTTAAAATTGAAGGTCATGGATATACCTTGCATACTATTGGCGTGGAGTACGAGTGGAAACCAATTATATGTCCAACGTCCATGGTTTTTGGACATTATTTGGACCTTTGTCTAAAGAAAATTGTATATGACGGTTTGAAGAATGTAAAAACTCAAAGGCAAGTTGTTCGTGGATTACCGGCGGGTCCTAAATCTCATCTTGTGCACAAACCTGTTCAAACCTAAGAATACCAATATGATGCATTCTAAGCAGGCTAAACTGAAGGAGAATACTAATAAGGTGGTTTCTGGTTCAAATACTAGTGATTTACCTAGTACTAGTGGCATGCCTAAAAATTTTCATGTGGCTAATGTTAATGGAGCGAATATAGACTTCAAATCCTTTTGAGGTTCTTAATATGGTTGATAAGGAGGTTGAGGTTGCCCCTAGTTGCATGGAGAGTTCGAAAATGAATGTGGCTTATGTGAACATGGAAAACAAAAAGGAAGTTAACTTGGGGAATGAGGATAGTGAGAGTGACGTGATTGAGGATGACAATGAAATGTCTAATTTTATGGCACCTAATCATCCTAAGGTTTCTAGTTCCTCTAAAGGCGGAGGTGGAAGTGGGAAATCGAGTTTATAAGAGCGTTAGAAGGAGAGCTATGATGACAACCAATATGATGACTATGAATGCGAAGACTTAAATGAAGAGCAAATGACATTTTGTGATTCTTTTGATATTAGACTTCCTACTCATATTAGATGTTAATTTATATTTGGTCTTGATTCAAATGTATACTAAAGTTTAGTCGTTTGTTTCCTTTTGTTTAGGAATTGTAGTGCCTTGTTATGTAAGCTTTACCGCCTATGTAATAGGCTGGGATGTGGGATTCACCCGCATCATATGTACTTAAACGTTTTTTGGAGTAATATATTCACCGAGTGTAAAAACCGTTTACCCAAAAAAACTACATCATTTTGTTGAAAACTTAAGCTTGAATAATCTAGAGGTACGAATCATGCACACATGTTATTGAGTTCGTATTAATGCTTAGAAGTGCGAGACTATGAGATGATTAGTATACAAACAATACTGCATTACTTTTAGTAGAAAGTAATAGAAGTGATGGTCATCCTATATTTAGGAATTATGTAACGATTATATGTAATATGTAAGAGTCTAGTAACGGGCTATAGGAAGTAATCTAATAGGCTAATAGCTTAGTCTAAATAGGTTAAAGTCTTATATAGTCAAGCCCAAGAGAACAAAGCCCATCCCAAGCCCATAATAGGCGTTGGAGGGTATATGTAACCAAACAAGGTTCACTTGTTTGTGTGCTTGTGTGTGTTCCTAGTGTGTGATAATTCAAAGACTCTCTCTCTATCTCTCTCTCTCTCTCTACATCCATCACCGCCACTTACATCACCACCACCACCATGAACACCATCAAGTCACCATGTTTATGTGTAGATTGTTGATTAGAATGGGAGCCTACAATTGGCATCAGAGACACATGATAGTTATTGGTTAGATTTATAGGTTTGTTAGTTTCTATTTGGCAGTTTTCGAAAAGGTAGTACAACACAAGTTTTTGAAAAAACTATATAAGTCTTAAATCTTAGAACTAGTGGTTAGATTAGTTAAAGGTTTGAACTTTCGAGTAGTTTTAGTAGTTACCTAGCTATTTATCTAAGAAAAACCAAAAAGATTCACAAAAGAAGCTCTTTTTAGGATTTATTTGAAAGTTACTGTGGAAGAAAAGTTTTTGAAAATTTGCAATCTTTAAAAGTTTTCGAAAAATTCGAGTTTTCTCGAAATCTAGGTGGCAGTAATTTTTAGTTGGAGTTCCACTACTTGGCTGACGTGTCATTTCGAATACTTTTGGTTTCGAGTAATTTTGGCTTCGAGTAATTTTGGCTTCGAATACTTTTGGCTTTTCGAGTAATTCTGGTTTCGAGTAATCCTACATGGCAGTTTCGAGTACTTTAGTTAGTTGAGATTCCACTACTTAGGTGACGTGACATTTCGAGTAAAAGTTCAGAGTTTCAAGAAATTGAGGTTTCGAGTAAAATCTATAGAAGTTTTGAGAAAAAACCCGTATTTTTAGGCAAGAACCTTTTCAACCGGAAAATTAGAGTTTCGGGAACTTTTCACCATCATTAGGTACCTTTCTATTAACCTAGAACGTTTCGAGAAATTCACTCTTCGAGAACTTGACACTTCGAGAACTATTCACTTCGAGAACTGTTGGGATTTCGAGTAATTATTGGACTTTTGTGGAAAAGAAACCTAACAACTTAAAAACAAAAATTTCGAATAAACTTAAACACATTCTAAGAAACTTTAACCAACTTAAAATTGAGTAAAAGTTTTCAAGAACCGTTATCCTTCGAGAAATTTTTGTAAAACCGATAACACATCATCAATCCAAAATCAACCTACACAATGTCAACTCAACAAGATATTTACGCAGCGTGTAATGAAAACCATTCACCTATGCTTGAGAAATGTGGGTATCTTCAATGTCGAATGCTTCGCTATCTAAAAACCAAGCATAATGGAAAACTCATGATCAAATCCATTATGGAAGGACCTTTTAAGCCTCGACAATTCCAAGATCCAGGAGATCCTAACCTTACACCACCAGTTTTACCTTACCTTCGTGATCAAACAGAAGTAGAATACAGTGAGGATGACAAACTTCAAACTGAAGCTGATGATCTTGCTATGCACTTAATCCAACTAGGATTGTGCTGGGTTTTATATTTGAGTTGATAAATACAAAACTATAAGTGAAGAATGTAGATAATGCAAAACACAAGGGACTTGCTTGATAAAGAAGATTTTACTTATTAGTCCTTTATAAACCTAATTCTCTATTATATAAAGAGATGCAGGGTATTAGGTTTAGAGTGTGTCAAGATGTAACACCAGTAAAAGCGTGTGTGTATAACCAGGCGTAGAAGCAGTATAAAAAGTTGTAAGTCCTGTTTCTTCAAAATATCAGCAACATATTTATCCTGGCTGATAAATATACCATCTTTCTTCTGCTTGACTTGTAATCCTAAGAAGAAATTCAGTTCACCCATAGAACTCATTTGAAACTTATCATGCATTAGTTTCTCAAAAGCAGTACACATCTCCTTCTTGGTAGAGCCAAAAATAATGTCATCTACATATACTTGGACAAGCAAAATATCACCCTTTTGCCTTTTGATAAACAATGTCTTGTCTATCTGTCCTCTGTGAAATCCATTGTCCAATAGATACTTGGTCAATGTTTTTTACCACCTTGTAGACCTTGTCAGGATGATCAGGATCTTCAAACCCTGGTGGTTGCATAACATACACTTCTTCATCAATTGTACCATACAGGAAGGCACTCTTCACATCATTTGATAAACCATGAATCCCATGAAAGAAGCATAAGCTAAAAACAGCCTTATTGCCTCAATCCTTACTACAGGTGCAAACATTTCATCATAATCTATACCCTCTTCTTGAGTATATCCCTGTGCAACTAGCCTTGCTTTGTTCCTGATGACAATGCCTCTCTCATCCTTCTTGTTTCTGAATGCCCATTTAGTACCAATTGCCCACTTTTCATTAGGCAAATCAACCAGAACCCACACATTTTGAAGCTTGAACTGTAAGAGCTCCTCTTGCATGGCTTCTACCCAAGATGGGTCACTAAGAGCTTTTGCAATCTTCTTGGGTTCTTCCTGAGATAAGAAACAGACAAATAAACAAGTATGAAGGTCTTCATGAGTTTTTCCTTCATAAATTGCACTGATAAATCCTTGTTCTTGTTCATCTGTAGACTTGACTTGTCTCCTTGTCTTTACACGAAACTGCATATCACCAATCACAAGATCAAGTGAATGATCTCTGTGAACTCTTGTATTGGGAGTTGAGGAAGCTTCATATGTGATAGGAATATTGTTCAAGTCTGCTTCAAAATCATCAAAAAGATTAGTCTGTGGAGCAGGATAAACTGTTGGATCAACAGTATAAACATTTGGTCCACCAGTACTATCTTTTGGCTCAGCAGTACCATCATCATTAGTACTGTTTTCAGGCACCTCTTGGTCTTGATCATCAACTCCACTTTCTTTACCATCAGCATCACAAGAAGTTGGTGGATCATCATTCTTTGAAAGTGAATCATAAAGAGAACCATCTTTCCAAATTGGCATCAAAATGTGATCTTGACCAGTCTCTTTTTCCATGCTAGAATCACCTGTATCAACACTGGCTTCTGAACCTGCAAAATCATTAGTATTTGTACCTGCAACAACTGGTACATAGTTCATAGATTTTGTTAGAGCATCAAGATCAAACATCCATTTTGGACCTTCACCTGCAACATTAGACTTATTCTCCAAAAATTCAACATGCAGGTTTTCTTCTACCTTTCTAGTTCTTATGTTGTATACCCTAAAAGTTTTACTATGTGTAGAGTAACCAACAAAGAAACCCTCATCTGACTTTCCATCAAACTTTCCCAAATAATCTAAGGTATTAAGGATAGTAACATGACATTCAAATGGTCTCATGAATCTTAGAGCATGTGTTCTACCTCTAAATAGTTCATAAGGAGTCTTGTTGTGAGGTTTGACCACTAAAACCCTGTTCTTCACATAACAAGCAGTATTTACTGCTTTAGCCCAAAATGAAATAGGAAGCTTAGAGTCAGCTAACATGGTCCTAGCAGCCTCTATCAGTGTCCTATTCCTCTTTTCAGCAACATCATTCTGCTGAGGAGTTCTAGCTACACTAAATTCTCTCTAAACACCTTTTTCTTCACAAAATTCTTTCATAACTCTATTTTTAAATTATGTCCCATTGTTACACCTGATGATTTTCACTTTCTTATCAGCTAGGTTTTCTATTTCTATTATAAAGCTCTTAAGAATGTTAATGGTTTAATCCTTAGTTCCTAAAAAGAAAACTCATGTAAACCTGCTATAATCATCAGTGACCACAAGACAGTACTTCTTATGCATTAAACTACTCACAGATGTAGGACCAAACAAGTCCATATGAAGCATGGATAATGGTTGAGTAATAGAGTTTTGAGACTTAGGCTTATAAGAAGCTTTGTGTTGTTTGTCTTTAAGATAGGCAACACAAGTTTGGTCATTTTCAAAACGTTTTTGAGGTAAACCTCTTACCAAACCTTCTTTTACAATCTTATTAACGGTTTTAAATTTACATGACCAAGTCTCCTATGCTAAAGCATTGATTCATCCAATGTGGCCTTTGCAACAAGACAAGTTAGATTCTCTTTAGGAACAATTTTCTTCATATCAACACTGTACATCTGGTAGTTAATGTTGTTTTGTATTGAAAAGGCCTTTTAACAGTTTGTTGTGCTGGTTTAGAATAACATGACATTGGTCTAGCACTATAAAGTGTTGATTTGGGGTGAGCAGTACTAACAAGCCTAACAGTATTCAAATGTCTAAGGCCAGTTCTCATCAACACTGCTCTGGGAGCCATGTTTATTTGAGCATTAGGGTGATTATATTTAGCAAAGCCATTTGTGTTGACCCTAGTATTCCTTTTTACCACCCTTTCCCTTTGGTGGTAGTTACAATTTGCCTGAACATGATAAAAACTGCCACAAGTAAAACATGCTTTATTGTACATGACAAAATCACTTACTAGTTTTTTGGAATTCAAGTTATTCCAATTTCTCTGGTTACCCCTAGGACTTTGTGACATGTTTTGTGATCTATACATCTCTGCATATCTAACTTGCTTCCTAACTGGTTTTTCAATTTCTATTTTAGCCACATTAGGAACAACAGTTTTCTTTTCTACCTTAACTTCAGACACATTCTCCTCAACCAATGAGGTGTCACTGACACTCTCAAAAGATTCCTTAATCTCTTCAGACTTCTCTACACTAGCACTCTCACGATCTTATGTCCATATTCAAACTTAGGCTCTTGAAATTCCTCTAAACCAGTATGTGCCAAATCAATACCTGGGGGTGGATGTGCCCCTTTATAAGGTGGTGCAATAGACTTATAACCTAGACCTTTCTTAAAGTTATTAGTAAGCTGATACTCTACAATCTTTTCTATGCTTTTAGTTGCTCCTGCATATCTCTCTATGTTCACTTCAATGCTGTTTTTATCTAGCTTAACCTTTTCTAGCTTCTTTTTAAGCTCATTAATTTCTATGTATTTAAACATAATATCCCTTTTCAAAACAGCTATATCCTCAGTGAATACAGTTTCATTCTTTTTATAGAAAACAAGTTGTTCTTCTAAAACAGCTAAACCTCTCTTATGATTTGCTAAATTATAATTAGATTGGTTAAGCTCTATTCTTTGGTCATCATACTGCTTTTTAAGAGTTTCAAAATCTTTTAAAGCTAAACAAGATTTTGAACAAGCTTTAACTGTATGTACCTCAGAGTCAGAGAAAGCCATCAGTGCTATCTCTGTAGGTGCTTAATCCTCAGCCATAAAGCTCCAATCAAATCTAAGCCATCAATAGCCACCATTGTCTTGGAAGAAGTCTCTTCCTCATTCTTCCTGGTGCTTTCTTGATTTCTGGAACCTCTGTTATCTTAATTCCTACCCCTACTGTCCTGGTTCCTTGGCCCTCTGCATTCCCTAATAAAGTGTCCCAACTTATGACAGTTGTAACACTCCACTTTTGACTTGTCATACCCAGCAACATCACCTAGGCTGATAGTGATCTTCTTTCCTGTCTTTTGATAATACCTCTTGGCACTCATGCTTCGCAAAGCAATTTGCCACTTCAAATCCATCTCCTCCAGATCATCTTCATGAATTTGAACTAGGTCTTCATGATAAAGCTGAGACCCACTTGCTTGACTGGCCAAGAATGCGTAGACAGTTTCATCACCTAAGCTAGCAGTATTAGTTTGTGAACTAGCAGTACTAACTTTAGGGTTAGCAGTACTAACTCCTGAAACCTCTTCTGGACTGCTATTGCTGGGTGATGTCACAAAAGCCATGTTCCCAGAGCTAGAACTTGTCCAGTCTTTTTCACCTCCTGTTCAACAATCTTAAGATTATTGTACAGATCATCAAGACTCATTGTATCAATATTTGGCTTATTTCTCCAGAGAACTACATGAGTATTCCATTCAGCAGACAGACTTCTTAAGAACTTCATATTAAGATCCTCCTGTGGAATCTCAACACCCGGTCACATCTATTATTGATCTTACTTATCCAAACCTTTTGAATCACATACATGATCCATCACACTTTCAAGAAAAGGCCATTCTTGCTCCTATGATTGAAGTGGTCGACACTATAAATGATCATTTGCTTAAGACATTTCCAGGTAAGGAAATGGTTTACCTAAGTTGTGATAATATTGATAAAACTGATCGTGGCACATCAATCGATGAATCTGTTTTCTCACCACAATTTTATCAACCGATTGAAATTCTCAGGTGTTCCAAACCAAAGGCTTGTGTTAAAAGTAGGTGTCCCGATAATGTTGTTGATAAATATTGATCAATCAAATGGATTATGTAATGGGACAAGACTTCAAGTTGTTCGATTACCAAGAACTTCTATTCAAGCACAAATAATTAATGGAACACATTTTGGAAATAATGTTATCATAGCAAGGTTGAGAATTACTCTGTCTGATAATCTTTTACCTCTAAAGATTGTAAGGAAACAATATCCTTTGTCGGTGCCATTTCCCATGACAATAAACTAGAGACAAGGGCAATCGCTTTCAAAAATGGGATTGTATCTGTCACGTCCTGTTTCCACACATGGCAACTAAACGTGGCTCTTTCACGTGTCAAAAGCAAAAAAGGGTTGAAGGTTGTTGTTTCAGATGCGGATGGTAACCTATCAAAAACTACTATAAATGTAGTATATAAAGAAGTTCTTCAAGGTCTATGATCAACGGTCAATAGATACGTACAGTATACATATGACATGTTTTATCCCATTTTTTTTATTTACACTTATTATAAATCGAACACTTCTTTTACTTACACATTTTTAAAACTTATTAGGTGTTCACGTAATGGATCTTTTGTTGAAGTGTTACAATGGTCACTACATATATTTGCTTCTGAAGACCATCAAAATTGGAGATCACAAGGTAATGAACGTTTATTTGACTTATAACTTATTATTTCGTTACAAGAAAATTTCATACCGTTTATGTTCGTTGTTTTTTCTTGCTTTATTCATGTACTTTATTTTTTGATGCATAAACCCTCTAAAAACCCCGTGATTCTACGGGGCTATAAGATAGTAGATATGATAAACCGTATAGAGGGGTCAATGTCATAAAATAGACACATACGTTTTGCTCTGGAACATTTTAGTAATTAAACTTATGTTGGACTGATTTAGTTGTTATACATGTTTTCGGCGGACCAAAATAGTTATTATTATTTCTATTTTTGAAGCAGGAATCGGCATAACCGGTCAAGTTGTCTAATGTTCTACTTACACGATGTTGACACATGTTTTGATGTTTTTGGTTGATGTGCTATGGAAACGGGCCAAAAGAAGGAAATACGTACAAGTATGTATAATTTATCCCATTTTCTTATCATGTCCGCAAAATTGTGTCAACATTCGAGTGTAATTCATGACATGTTAGGCAACTTTGGCTGGTTATATTCGTTTCGTGGTCGAAAAATAAACGGTCTAAAAAAAGTTTAGTTATTAAAATGATACAATAAAAAAGGTACATGTTTATTAGAGCATTAGGTGTGGTGAGCATTTTTTGCTCCTCATTTCGGCCCTACGGGGTGCCATGTCATCACAAAAAATACCCCCCCTTACAACAACAAGCCACAAACTCCTCATTCGGGCCCACCACTATTTTTTTTTTCTTTCTTTTATTTAAATACCCAAACAAGCCACAAACAATTTATTTCTTCCATTAAATATGAGATATAAACATTTGTGTCAGAAACTTTGCTACTCGTCTACACGAGTAGATGGTCAACGGCGAGCCACGAGCAGATGCTCCGGTGTGGTGGCGTAGAACGAAGAGGGTGGACGGCGAAGGACGGCGAGCCCACACCGTCTGCTCTTATACGACATTAACCATCATTTTTGAATTCATAAACTTTGTTTAATACTAAAAAGGACACTTTTCAATAAAATACTAAAATGATACAATAAAAAAGGACACTTTTCAATAAAATACTAAAAAGATGAGAGCACTCAGCGACTTTCTTTTTTGAGCCTTCATCGTACTAGCCTCAAGTTAGAAATTAGTAAGCTTTCTATCTCTAAGTATATGATCTGTCTATCTTGTCTTTTTCCCCTAATATATATAGAATAAAAATTATTTTAAAGATGGTTAATCTTTGATTTACGAAAATGGTTTCTACATTGAGCATAGTTTTTTGTTAACTCAGATTAAAGCGTGAACGTACTGAGTCGTCGTAGAAACCTTAATAACTATGGGTAGAGGAAAGATCGCGATTCAGAGGATCGACAACGTGACTAGTAGGCAAGTAACTTTCTCGAAAAGAAGTCGTGGATTATTGAAGAAGGGGAAAGAGTTGGCAGTCCTTTGTGACGCTGAAGTTGGACTTGTGATCTTCTCTAGTACCGGGAGACTACATGAATATGCTAGCTCAAGGTTTTGTTATTTGCTTTCATAACCTCTCTTTATTGAGATATATGCATATGTTTTAATTCTGTGATAATATATATTCCGTTAAGCGAAACCGATAAGTGGAATGACATTTTTGTTCCCAAGATATGTGAGTTTGATTTCTATTTTTGGAGATCTTGCTTAATTTGTAAAGTCAACCACCACCGGTTAATCGGATCCATAAGTAGTTGATCGTTTTTTTATTCAATAGAGCTAAATATCCATGTATAGTGAGCGCTGATGAATTAAAGGGTTTTGTGGAAATGGATAAAAATGAAATTAAGAAAGGGTTTTGATCAAATGAATCTGTGGAAAAAGATAAGCAGTGCACCAAAAAAAGATCAGGACACTGAAACATTTTGACTTAGTAAGGTGATATTTTTTTAACAGGATAGATTATTAAAACAACATTTTGACACAGAAAGATTTTTTTAACAGGAAACAAAATTACACAATAGGAGAAAAAGCATTACAAGGATTGCTAAACCATTCTATCTAGTTAAGTGAGTATTTCTTAGCTCTAGTAGAAATTTAAGAGAAGGAACGAATTAAAGATGTTTAGCCGGTGGCTTTGGCCAACATCTCTTTAACCTAGCGATACCTACAAAAGGTGTGTCTATCATCACACAAAATATAGGTTGTGCTCATCAAACGCGTGTGTGAGAGTATTAGGTTGTCGTTGTGATCTCTTAACATACTGCACTAAAATCTCTCAGCTCTAATCTTTTGGGGTCTCCTCTTAACTTCATTTCATTACATAATGGCACAGGCATTGGATGAATACATGACCCTTAAATATAAGATCGCTTATCTCTATGACAGTTAGAAAATACAGATTATATTCTTAGTAACTACTTCATTCTCAACAAATTGGGTGGATTGCATCGACCTGTTACCCTATATATAGCTGCATGTTATTAGGTGTTGAGGGGCATGATGCTTTGTGGCTACTTGCCTTCTCTATTTTGGTGTTTAACCCTTGTTGGGTTCGGTTCCCATTGCTAGTGTCTCACTAGCTTTTGCAATATAATTGTGGATCAACCCTCTTAACTATCTTGGAGCTCCCATCACCAACTCCACCCATTCATTCTAAACCATATGTTACCGCCTCATGAGTCCAACCCACAGAGACAACCGTTAAATTTCTAAACTAATTCCTCTTGGTGTTCCCTGCAGCACACAACCACGGCTTAGCTTCCATAAGCGGATTAATTAAGTATTAGGTAGCTAGTTAGCCCACATGTCCAACATACAGTCTCACTTTAAACCAATTTGACAACAGAGAGAGTAACCATCAAGCTGAATGTTGACATTTATTAATTTATTTCTTGTTTCAATGTCAGATTGAGTTTGTACCTAATAATAAGTCTGGCAGGTCTATATGAGGTGCATGAATCCTTTAGATTTGTAAGTGATCCATTTTTGAAGTGATGTCATGGTACTAATACATGTTCGTTGAGATACCACATGGGAATAGTGTAAAGCAGGCCGAGAACATTGAGTTCTACTCCCTCCGTCTTAAAATTATTGTTATTAGAGAAATTGAAAAGTTTAATAAAAATGAGATCACTATAAATCTCAACCACTCAAAGAGAATATTCCCTTAATATATTCTCTAGTTTTTACTTAAAAAAGAAAGTGGACAATCATTTTGAGACATCGTAGAAAGGAAATGTGGACTATAATTTTATGACGGAGGGAGTAACATTTTGATCCTTCATCTTATGGAAATGATGTTATATATGAGCCTCATGTTGCTGTCTTTACCCTAAAACAAGCATGATTTACGCATGTTCATAGTCAACAGATGTTTCACGGTTTTGTTTTAGCTCAGTTTGTCGTCTAGCAAACCTTTAGCGACAACATGTTGTCGGTAAAGGTTTTGGTCAATGACGTGCCAAGAAAGTTGCTTTTTTGACGTTTAACGGACCTATAGCAATGACATCCGTCGTCGCTATAAGTTCCCCGTCGCAAGAAGTAAAAAATGGCGTAGTGAGCTTTTTCACCATTATTGTGGATTATACTTTAGGGTAATATATACACACACCAGTTGAGCATCATGATGTGAAGCCAAACCACCTAGGACAACTCCGGTATAACAACTTTGATCCACCTATCATATCACAATAGATATCACCAACATGAGGAGCTTTTCCATCAAGGATGATGATGTTGAGAGAGTGTGCATGCATGCACATGGACGTCACCTTCATTAGAGATTAATCGGAACCCCTTTACTTTGTTTTTAATGTCTATAACGATGCATTAATCAAGATTTATACACTCAACCTATATATTCCTCGCGGGGTCTGAGTCTATATTATCAAGTCCCAAGGCTTAACTCCACAAACTGAGTACACGTGGAGTTGTACATGTGGTTGGTTTTTCACCATTATGTTACTCCATTGATTCTAATAAGTAATGATGTAGAATTAAAAAGAATAATAATAATAATAATAATAATAAACTAAGATTCTTTGTATACATAATGTTTCTCAGTTATTTTATGTAATAAGTTTAATAACTAATAAGTAATGATGTAGAATTAAAAAGAAAAATAACAATAATAATAATAAAAAGGGCGCTGAACAACTGAGTGAAATCACATGCAGATAAAGTACACTACTAAATTTGCTTATCATATATGGTAAACAAATTCCATTGCAGCATTACTTAGTAGAATTCTCACATCCTTTGCAGTATGGAAAAGGTAACAGAACGATACAGAAAAGGGAAGGATGAACATCATCTTCAACTGCTGAATCCTACATCAGAAGTCGAGGTACAGTTTCCCTGTCGTTAATTATTCCTCCGAATGTTTGTTAACTGCATTCATACAGAAAGATAGCTTCAGATTTGCTGACTTTTAGCCATCACTATGAAGTAAATTAAAAACCCTACCAAGTTGTAGCTTACACGAACTGTTGTAGCAACAATTTAATCACGGACCCATAGTAATTAGTACATGCACGCTTCTTGGCTTCGTGAGGGGTTGAAGAGATTGAATCCATTGTATGTAGCTTACACTTTCAGTTTGGCTGAAACATTTAAGAATTTAGACAAAAGATCGTTCTTTAATTTTTTCTAACGGAAATTGAAACTTTATATTAAGACCCCAATATCTTTTGGACTTATAAGCGCAACACTCTCTAACAAATTTATCAAATGAATATGATGATATAACTCATACTTGAAACACTGCAAAAAACATCCAAACATGCATGAATACCTTCTCTTCACATGCTTATATTGTTTTGAGTGTGTCCAAAAGGAAAGATACCCGATCATTCTACTTGGGCTCAACATAGGCGAAAAATTAGATGGTAACCTACTTATGTAATTTGAATGGGGCAATGGGGCATACTCACGTACGTTACCATTATGGTGTCAGAAACGTACAAACATTTCAAATAAATGTGACACCCCGGTTATTTTAGGTCTCCTGAAATGTGTGACGTGAAAGGAAATTAAATAAGGGAATTTGTATAGCAAATACAAGCATTATTTTCTGAGTAAGCAGGTAAGGAGCTGAGGTGCTTATTCAAGATATCTATTATTGCTGAAGTTTAAATTTGAGTTCTAGATACGAGTTAGAAAATAAACTTAAAATAGAACCCTTTAGAAATAAATATTTTCTTGGAGTATTCTTGCATTTTTACATAAGGAAATCTAAAGACCATTTTCATAGCTTTTTTCAAGCAACTTATAATTAAGTACTCATTAAGCATAATTAAAATAAGCAATCACAAACACCCCCTAAGACTGAAGTAATAATACCTTACAATTGTCTTTGAATCATTAGTTATGGCGAGGCGAAGTAATGCGATTAAGGACACAACTTCAAGATTTACAACAAAGCCACAGGTATGTTTATTTCTTAATTTTAAAATTTAAATTAACCGTATAAATGTTTAACAATGGGGGCACTAGGAAAAAAACTACACATAGACCCAACGAAGAGTCTCAGACATGCATGTCACATTGTCACAATAAAATTCCACATATGTCACTTTGACGGATTGATATATCCTCTCAAGTTAGCATAAGCATTACCGGTCATGTTTTTTCACACACAAAATAGAAATGCTTACGAGTGACCCAATATTTCTTTAAAACAAGGCACATACTATTTTGTTTGTGAGAGAATATTACCGGTCATGTTATCCCAACTTGACGAATACTCTTCTTACTCTTACTAGTGATATTAATATGGCTTATACAAGTTAGTACACATGAAAATTATGGTTAGACTTCTTTCTAGGATAAATTATATATTGGTTCAGATGCAACCTTTTATTTCAAGAGAAAAGGGTTGTCTGAAACATGGTTAATTATCTGAGCAACTCTGTCACATGAAACAAGTAGTATAAACGAACTTTGGTGCAAATGTATTTTCAAGAAAAGATGATGTATACATGGGT
>CP139507.1:468555126-468687006 GCA_021014915.2 Artemisia tridentata subsp. tridentata
TTTCAGCTTATTTTCAGATTTATAAGTTGGGAATATGATGCTTGCAACTACAAGCACTTGCATGCTTTTTTTTTATAAAAAAAAGACCCTTTTATAAACATGTCAATTATATACCTTCTCTTGCTTCACCCTCTACATCTTATAACCCAATGTAACATCATTTTTCACAGGTCTTCACCACATTATTTTTCACAGATCTTCACCACATCCAGCGCCAAAATCTCCTGCCAAAAAAAGTTGTCACTAAAATCATGTCAAACTCCATGAGTTTTTCAAGGACCGATCCAAATCACGAAAAGCAAATCATATCAGGTTTGATTATACTATTCAAAATGTTCTTCATTGTTGAATTCATTCTTTTTCTCAAAAAAATTGTTAAAAAAATTATGTCTATTGGATATGGTCCAGTGAAACCAGATGAAGAAATAATTAAATTGATCTTAGTGTTGGTGTTACTCATTTTTATATTTATGATGTTTATGGTCCTATTTATGGGCAAGGTGAGAATTTTTATTGGTTTTTTTTAGTGTAGTTTTTAGTGATTAGAGTGGTGTCAGTAAGTTTGAGTTGCTAAAATTAGTTAGAGATGACATGTGTTTTTATAAAATGTGTTTGATATGCATAAAAATGTTTTGAGCGAATTGCGTAACAAGTGTTTGATAAAATGTCTCTTCAAGTAGTAAGACATTGTTGTTAAAAAAATAAATAAATAAATAAATAAATAAATAAAAAAAAAAAAAAAAAAAAAAAAGTAGTAGTAAGACATCATATGGATTTTGTAACACCCCCTAATTTAATTTATGGCTGCGGAAAGGTTATTAGGGTGTTACGGTGAGGATCGAAGTCATAATTATAAAAAATGGCTTGAAAGAGACGTTTTGAAAGTTATTTGTCATTCAAAATAATATGTTTGATACAAAAGTGAAATGTTTAATTTGAAATTTCCTTGATCTGGTATAATAACATTGAAAAGAATGACAAATTTGATTTTTACACCACGTGGTTTATCAGAGTATAAGATGTCTGCTCCATGTCTTGTCCTGCTCCGTCAATTACCTGAGATACACATGCTAAAAGTGTCAACACAATGGTTGGTGAGTTCATAGAGTTTAATGGGAAAACAATATATTTCAATAAATTCAGAAGTGTACAGTGATATTTGAAAATACGTACAATTACGAGTAATTAAATCAGTTTCCAACAATTTCAAAGGTGAAGTAATTTTTGGAAATAAACTACGAAATGGTAAAGAGTGAATTTCAATGATTCAAGAGTGGTGTGATAACTATAATAAATACTAACAGTGGTGAAACAAGTAATGAGTGGTGTTGGGTATAACCACAATCTATATATTCTAATATACAGCAGTTGAAAAAGACGTTAAATGCCCCTCTCAAAAAGTAATGCTGAAATTCTAGAGTGTCTAGCTTGGTCATTTCACATAAATATTTTAAAAAAGTTAATAAATCAAACTAATAAAGGAAAATATCAGAGTAATAAATCATTTTGCAAAACTTATGGGAGAAGCTCCCCTGTTTTCGCCCCACACCGATTCTAACCCAACCAACACCCAATAATTCTTCATTAACCAAAACCCTATACACCAATTCATGTATTCCTCGGCCATCATAATCCAGGGACCCCATTCTGCACGATCTTCATCTTTCTTTTTTTTCACAGGTTTGTATCGCTAAGAATAAGTTATTATCTTGAATATCATATTGATTTTTAATTTGTGTTATTATGTTATTTGATTTGCAGGGAATTTTGAATAATCTTTTCGACTTTTATTATGCTATGATTCAAACCCCTCGCACCACCTATGATTCAGGAAGACAAGAAGCTATGATTAGGATCTGATGAATTTGAATGAAAAATGGTGTGAAATAGACAACCATTGTTTTCTTTTGACGATATGTATATTGTTATTCATTTGATTTTGTTATCAATTTGAATCTTCAATTCTAATTTTTTTGCGTTTTAGGTTTTAACGAGTTCATTTTATGATTGTAGGTAGAAGGTCAATGAATAAGATTGATACACCATATCACGTATGTAGAATTATCAAGTTTTTTCACTTTCCACATCTCTTTCCATTATTCATTTGTGTGTTACTAGATGATATGGATTGATTGTTGGTAGTTTATGTTGTTAGTTGTTTTTTGATTATCAAGGTGACCACTTTCATTTAACTCAAGGTTTTTTTGATCATTTATTTGGTTCATGGTCGGTGCAGCCAGATACAAAACAAGAGAAACCACGAGAAGGCGAGAATGAAAAGAAGCATAGAGGTTGAGGCAAGAAAAATTAAAAGCTATGTGAATGTAAGTTTCTTAAGAAAACTCAAATGTTGTATTGTTGGACGATCATTAGTGGTGGATTGGCTGTGGATGTCAATTAATGGTCTGAGGTACATACGGAAAAATTAATTTATTTGTTAGGTCTGTAATATTTTTTTGATAAAATGTGTGGTAAACTATGTGACTGTTATGAAGGTGTTCGAATATGAGTCATATTTACACACGTAACTCCTTAATGAATAATTACTCTAAAAGTTCGTCATTATCATTTTGCCATTTGAATTACATGGCTCAAAAATCATAAATTTGTTTAAGGTTTATGTTTATTATTTATTGACTTTAGCCTCAAAATGTATTATTAGTGTATATGATTGTTATGTGATTGAGTGCTGTTATGAAATTGATTGAATTTGTTTCATGTGATGTGTACGGTACATATTGTTTTAATCTGTTTTTGAGAGAACTGGTGGATTGTAACTTTGTAAGGCTTGACTTCCATAGGCGCAACCTGAAAAGGGATCCTTCTCCATTTACGTTTCGTAATGTAAAGGGTACATATTGTTTTTTTTAAAGAGGTGGCAGTTCTTAAAAAAATGGGTAATTTGAAGTTGTTTAATTTGAAGATAACTAAGGGGGTGGTTGGGGTTGTGTTTTGAAGTAGATATGTTAGTACTTAGTATAGTGTATAGGTGATAAATATGTTTGCTGTCAGCAGTCGTTTCGGGACACCTAAAGATTTCAAATGTTTAGTTGACGAAGCACATGGCGATCACATTACTATAACTGTTTGTTGATCAATCATAGACCTGTGTGCGTATTAATTTTCATGTTGACGTTATTAATTTTCAAATTTTCTTGATTTTTATGAAACAGGGCTTAGATTGCTGGTCTTCATGGACATCGTTCATTCTTACTCAGCTGCAGATAAAATGGTTGCATTGTCGCTCTTTGATGGATCAAATGACTGCTATTTCCATACTGGTAAACGAGGACACCATAAGTTTTGGGGTACACGGATGTTCAAATATGAAGACCTTGAGGTTCTGCATTATTTGCTGTCAAATCTAAATTGGTAATGACCAAATATTATTTTGACGAGTATATATTGCAGGTTACTTTTTCATATAAATTTAATCTTTCCTATTTTATAGGTGGGTAGTGGAGTACCATGTTGATGGTTTCAATTTTCATTCTCTTGCATCAATGATGTATACGCACAACGGGTTTGCCTCATTTACCGGTGATATGGAGGAGTAAGGCATCTGTAGTTTTTGTGTTCCTGATATAAGTTCTGTATAGATGGCATTATGGGTGGGTCAATCAGGTTGGGTAATGGGTAGAATGGGTCGAGACGAGTAGTGCCGTTGTAGGAGTCTAGGAGATTATATGCATTAATATATTTTTATCTCTACCTTTTTTATACTATCAAATTTACATCCAATCGACCCATATTGAAAAAAGGGTCAAATTTACCACCTCTTAAGCTTAATATTCTTATGTCAACACGGTCTAATCTTTAGTTTTTTTCAGGTTCTATAACCAGTACGTTGACCGATCTGCACTATTATACCTCATATTGGCAAGTGAGACTTTGCATAATCTTCATCCTAATATTATAACCATTGCTGAAGACGTAAGTAACTGAATTTTTTTTTTGCTTTAAAAATCTTGGAAGTGCCAAAAAATGAACATTTTTTGATTAATTGACCAGGCGACACTTTATCCTGGATTATGTGAACCCACTTCTCAAGGCGGGCCGGGAATTACTAAGTAAACCCGCGTGCATCAGATATGTGGTTGTCGTTTCTTGAAGACGTTCAAGATTCCAATTGGAGCATGAATAAGGTGTGTACCACTTAACCATCACCAGTTCTGATTTAATAAAATTTAAAGCTGGTTATTTTTGGGATAAAATCCCAACGGTCTTTTTCATTTTTCTGCTGTTCTGATAGGTGAGTTTGTGTTATAGCAAACATAATACAAACATATCTTTCGCAAAAAGAGCTAAATACCAAATATGTTTGCTGTTAGCAGTCGTTTCGGGACAACTGAAGATTTCAAACTTTTAGTTGACGAAGCACATGGTGATCACATTATTATAACTGTTTGTTGATCAATCATGGACCTTTGTGCGTATTAATTTTCATGTTGACGTTATTAATTTTCAAATTTTCTTGATTTTTACGAAACAGGGCTTGGATTGCTGGTTATATATATATATATATATATATATATATATATATATATATATATATATATATATATATATATATATATATATATATATATATATATATATATATATATATATATATACTGATTCGCTGACTACTGTTGTTGCTGCTAAGGAAGAAGTGAAACAAGCTATTGCAGATGATCTGAACTCGATGCATTCGTCTCCTTGTGAATGGTACATATGTGATGATGAAGAAAAGAGCACGAGATACTTTGTCATTCAGGGCTTTGAATCACTTGCATCATGGCAAGCTAACATGCTTTTTGAGCCTATTGAATTTGAGGTAAATTTTTCTTGAATCTCTTGCATCATTTTATTCATCTCCTGTTATAACGTTTGGAGCACCCTCAGTTATGTGTGGGGGAGACCGTCTGCTTCATAAGCTCGGGTTACCACGAAGTCATCTACAAGCAATCACAATGCATCTTGAAGCAGCCCAATATCATTATGGCAAGAGAACTATTGCTTCAAGATACATTAAGAAGGTTTGGAGTTAGGCTGCTTATAAAATTTTACATGTAATTGCACTGGTTATTTAAATTTGTTTGGATATAATTCATTTAATTGTAACTGAACATGCTGCAAGAGCACTAATTCCTATTCCGTAACTTAACTTATAATGAATGATTTATATAAAAACAAATGGGTGCTGCATGGTTTCTTTTTGTTTTTATTGTTGCATTTCCTTTATATTAGAAAGGTTTGCCCTTTGGCCTAGCAGCATCCAATGTGTATTTAAGCTGGCTATTAACCAAGTGGCCATAAATTCAAGCATCAATTGGGACAACATTGAAGGGTGTGTGAGTTTGCCGTTCAAATAAATAGATACGAGTATATATTAGCTCTAAATGGTAAATTTTATTAAAGGAAGAGCCAAAAAAAGGCAAAGTTACAAAGAAAGAGCCAAGCGATTCAAATACTTAGGACACATCCCTAAGTACATCAACAAAGGCTAACCAAAAAACAAATGGCATTGGACATATCCCAAGCTCACAATACAATCAAGAATAACTAAAGAGTCCAAAACACCAAAACTGTAGAACACAATATACTCTGAATCATTAATGAATTCTGGGAACAACCAGAACCCATCAAACCATCGCCATATATTGGATCCAAACAGTAGGCAACAGTAGGCAGAGACTCAAATACAATCCAAGAAATGCCATTTCTAAACAAAACATAAGCTACTAAAACATAGATAAAGACTAGGAGCCCAGAAAGACAACAAGCAGCAATATTCAAATCCAAAACCAGACCAGCAAAGACAAGATAACCCATAATCATCCAAGAGTCTATCTCCTTAAAAACACCCTTCCAGGAAAAAACCCATTGGGAAAACCCTGAAAGGGAAAAAGAGTATAGCACTCCATGTATAGAAATAAGGCAGCAAGTAGAATCAGTATAACACATAACCACCTTACAGACCCAATAGCATCAATATCCTCCATAACATACTGAAGCATCAAGTATTCCTCCACCTGTAGTTAATCTGTCCTATCATCTTGATCATCTTCATCACAGGCTTTGTTAAGATCTTCAACAATTCTTCTATAATACATACTCTTGTCCAAGTGGAAGTTCCATAATCTAGCAGCATTAACCACATCAGAAGTGGTTAATAACTTCATAATTTAGACTTTGTGAATGCATCCAATATTAATGGTACATACAACAAAAAACACATTACACCAATACAATTTCAAGATTACTGATATAACATATTCAAAACTATTATTTCACGGTTCTCAATTTAATCCCGTGAATTTCACGGGTCAATAACCTAGTTAAAGCATATATGAGATCAGTTAAGTACAAGTATAGGATCATAATCCTAGCATGTAGTGAATACAATGTTATAATGCCTGAATTCTATAAGTGGGGAGTGGTGTAATACTAAATACAGCTGTATCTTAAATGCATATGAAAAAATATATATTCATATAATTATATTGCTCTAAGCCTCATGACACGCAAAATGTTAACAAAGTACCGTAAAACGGAGGAGTCCACATCAAAGAATTGATGGGTTTGGCCCTCGAGTAATAGGGGATCTGCCAATTCCTATTTTTCTCAAATATAGTGCATCGCGACTAGATAGGTCGTCAGCTTCTAACAGGTTTCGAAGCTGTTCACTATATTCGCGCTCACCGCAGTGATTAATGGCTCATGATAGAGGGACTTTATGGCAATAAGGGGTGCTTAGGCAATATGGGTTTCAGGGGGTTCACAAATGTGTGTACTTCAGTCTTGGCAATTATTTCCAGTGAAATGTAGAAATATCATAGTAAAGTTAACTGTACATTCAATTGCTATATGAATGTATATGATGAGTTTCAGTATCATGTTACAACAAGTAGTTTGAAAATGTTATCATTTGAGTTCAGTGTTAAAGCTAAGCAAACAATTTGCAAGTAAAACGTGCATATAACTCTTCCAAAGAGTAATTCAAAGTATATAATAAGGAGTTATAATTCTGAGTAAATCATGTGAGTTTTCAAAGTATGAAAGTAAACGAAAATCAGTTGAGCATGTATCTCCCCCAAAAGTATAAAGCTTGTAAATAGTAAAAGTGGGGCTACGACTCACCTTGAGCGTATCTGACGAGGTGGAATTATGAAACCAAGTAAGATTATGGGAACGATCACGGAAACGTCTTCAATACGAGACCTGAATATGAGGGAAGTCTAAGTATTTGACTTACTACGTATAATGAGTGTAAAAATGAGAAATCGTATAACGATTTGATCGGTGGTGTGAGTGTGATATGCTTAAAATGCCTCAAGTTCAAAAATAATATTATATATAATATTATCTTATTTTTATGTTTTTGAAATTAATAATATCGTTTCCTCAAAGGTGGTGAAACGATACGTATAGTTAAATCGTCTAAAAACTCTTTATATATAAATATAACGAACGTTAATTATTAAATGGATGAAATATACATAATGCACGTGACGTGATGAGAATTCGTAAAATGGAAAATGAAATAAGAATGTCAAGTAAAATCAGTTGGTCCTTGTCCTTTTCCAATTTTTACACTTTTTACCCTAATGGCGCTCGCGTCACACCGTTAGTCCTTCGTTAAGTCCAAGTTCCATTTATAGTCCTCTACTTGTCCAAAGATACAAACTAAGCTTGGAATATTAAATAATATCAGTTTCTACCTTCAAGGTTTTGTTTTTACAGTTTCAGTCCATGCTTTAAAGATTTGACAGTTTTAGTCCCTTAATGTGAAAACGCGTTACATGTTTAGTCCTTTTTGCATAAAAATGACGGGAAAAATATTCTAAAAATATCTATAACTTTATTAAGTTCATTATAACTTATTTCAAGTGCTTTTTCCAGAAAATAGCTTATTTTTAGCTTAATGGGCTAATTAACGAAATGTAATAAGGCCCATTTAGAATTTTAGAGGCGAGGGCATGTAAACTGTTTTGGGCCTGGACTTGGGCTGTTTTTATGATTATGAAAATATATTATATCGGCCTAGTGGGCTGTTCTAACGCCAAAACTTAATAGGTTTTTGTTTAGTCCAATACCGAAAATTATAAATTTTTTGAAATTTAAATTCTATTTATATGTAGCGAGTGACAAACAAAATGGTTTTATTTGAGCGTGTTTAAGAGCTTATGAGGTCGATGTTAAAACACGAAAAATGTAGTTGTCCAGGTGTACTATCGAGATGAGCAAAAATATGGTTATGTTGTTTGTACGAATTCGAAATAACAAGGCCATTTTCCAGGCGGGTTGGGACGTTTATATATCAAAAGACTTAGAAAATTTTTGAGTGTTGTAAGTTCAGTCGAGTAGGGATTAAAATGGATCGTCTTAAGTGTCGAGATGAGCTTATGAGTAAAATCTTAAAACACGAGACATATATTAGGCCAGGTCAACTAACGAGATAAGTAAAAATATTCATATGTTGTATTTACGATTATGTTATAAATAGGGCATGAAGTGGGTGATTCGAGAAGACTTTTACAACTTAGAATACTTAACTTATCTTTTTATCCGGTTTGACTAGATTACAACTGGATTCGTATTGACTTTTTGTGAGTTATTATACGTAGTTGAAAGTTGTTGATGACATCAAATAACGACATATTATTAGCATCATTTATCCTATATTATTGACTTGTTTTATATCACTTTATATGAGAATTGATACTTAATCGTTTACTTTTGTAATTCTCAGTTATAAACAAGCATTAGGTGAAAGTTAATGATTTCGGACGGAAATTGGAGCAAAATGAATCAAGTTGGAAAAGTCTACTGAACTGAAGGAAGATGCGCCGTATCATTCTTGATAGATACGTCGTACATAAAGACTTAGATGAATCTGAGACCATTGCCTGACTTTAAAGAATGCGCCGCATGTATTTATCTCATGCGCCGCATATAAAACCTTGGTCAACGAAGAAGATCTGACTTATCTACTCCAGATACACCGTATGACATTCCTAACATACGGCGCATCAATCTCAAGACTTCACCAAAGATTATCCAAGATACTGAAGGACATGCGCCGCA
Organism: Artemisia tridentata subsp. tridentata; assembly: GCA_021014915.2. Lineage (NCBI taxonomy): Eukaryota > Viridiplantae > Streptophyta > Magnoliopsida > Asterales > Asteraceae > Artemisia > Artemisia tridentata. The sequence continues at coordinate 468,564,199 of CP139507.1, forward strand.
TAAAGATACAAGTTACGCCGCATCTGAAGACGGTGAACGAATATTCTGGAATATAATAATCTTGGACCCCACGCGAAGTTACCTAGATACGCCGCATCGGACCAATCCGATGCGCCGTATTGGCCATATACAATCTTAGCCGAGAAATCAAGTGAAGAATAGAAGCTCAATGAAGAAGTCAAGATTACATAATGATACTCGGAGATGCTTTCGTATTTTGGCCATAAAATCTTCATCCGGACTCCGTTTTAGGTGATTCAAGCGGCCACGGAAAGAGAAAAAGGAGATCTATATTTTTCACAAGGAGATACGGCGCATTGGCTTTGTGGATGCGCCGCATCGAGGTCGGAACAGCAGCAGACTAATTTTGGTAAACCTTGGAGGCTACTCTTCCTTACCCCTATAAATACCACAGCCCTATGGACGATTTGATCATCATAAAAATCACTATTATCAGTTGGGAACAGCCCCAAATCGTCCCCAACACCTTCTCCATCCACCATTGAAGATCGACGAAGAACATCTCCATACTTATCTTTGTGTATCATTCGGTTAGCATAATAAATTTGTCTATGGATTTCTTATGTTTAATTTTTATGTATACTTTATCTTTTGCTGAGATTATGGGCTAACACCCTTAGGTGTTAGCCATGTTTATGAAGTTTTATTAGTTTTTATGATTTTGTCGATGTGTTTGCTTTGTTATTGGATTGGGTGTTTGTCGATAACAACTCGTTTATTGCTTATAACTAGTAGAAGTCTATGTAACTAGGTTATGATCCTTATAACTTTAATTGATGTGACTTAACTACCTGTAATTGTGGTTGCTTAGGTTGAGTTATTTGCGTGTTAACCCAAATCTCTATTAGGAATCATTGTTTGGCATAAATGGAACGTGTCTACAACCTAATAGGACTAGTAGCGTGTAATACCGAACTAGGTTAGATGGTTTAAAGCAATAAGTTAGTATTGATGCTAGACGAGTCACTATGATCATGTCCTCTTTCCCACCACGATGGTAGGTTATTTAATCGTGACAGGATTAATAATTGGATTGGCGACAAAACAATTGAATGAATTAAAACAAGTAGACATAAGCATGTATAACTATAAAATGGATTAGACTTGGCTAACCCGTTCTTCCCTATTGATATCGATCTATTGTACTATCCTTAGTTTAGATATTTATTTTATTGCAATTAGTTTAATTAAAACAACTAAAATTGTGATAGCCTCTCAGGCTAAAACCCCCAAAAATATTTACTTGCTTTCTAGGTTAGAATAGTTAGTTTAGTAATTAGAATACCTTTAGATCATCTTAGCTTCGCTCCTAGTGAACGACCCTTGCTTACCTAGAAACTATCTACATTGATCGGGTACACTGCTCGTGAGTGTTTAGAGTCTATAGGTTAGTTCGGCAATAAATAAATTTAAAACTTGGTTGATTTTTATAGACCTAAAAAAACACATCAGTTGTATTTGAGTTCCTTAAGATCATTCAACACGTACACAACTAAATGTCTCAACATTATATGTACGTATACATGTATAATGATTCATACGTTCGAATCAAATGAGAAAAGCATGCATGGTTTCAAATGGGACGTAAGAGTGAAATGTAAATAGGTTAATGAGACTTACAATGAGAGGGAAAGAGGTGTTGTTAGATGGAATGATCAAAAACACATAAACGTTTAAAATGTCAAAACCCGTATAGCATAAAATACACCCGCCGTCTTAAATATATTTCCCACGCTCAAGCCAACTGTTTCTGGATCTCAAGAGCTTAGCAAAATGGGTTTATAACTTGTAGGATTATTTGTGAGTGTACGAGAGTGAGTGTGTGTGAGTGGTGGTGAAGATGTAATGTGTTATACGTATCTATATTTATAAAACGTATAAGATATTGCAAGGAGATCAAAGGAGATCTAACAAGGACGATTTCATGCAGTGACTTGGAAGATTTTTGTTAGATTTACATGTCCTTGCTTCTATAAAATATATGTGGAATGAGAAGAGAGTATACGTGTGTATACACATAAAACGTGTGTATATATATTGAAGTAGAATCATATGAAATCTATCAAGGACGATCTCTTGGAGATTTTTGGAGTATTTTAATAGATCTTGGTCCTTCTAACATGTGGGAAATAAGGAAGATAATCTAGAAGGTTGAGGTTGGTGCCTATATGTGTCGAATTTGGTTCTAGTGTGTACAAGAGTTGGTATTTTGTGGAGCCTTGTTATATTTGATGTTGAACATGCCTAACAACTCATACTCGACCTTAAATAATTGCTGAAATAAAGTTAGAACAATCCGGGTCAAAATGGTTTGGTTTTGTGAAATTTATATTTGTCGAGTTGGAGTTAAAGGGCCGAATACTTTGGTCTTTAATTACATATTAAACGTTCATATTACGCGTTATTAATTTGAATACTAACTCCTTGGTGGGTAGTCATTTAGGAGGCTTGAAAGTATATATATGTTGTGTTTAAAAATCGAAGGTATACGGGGCGTTTTGGGGGTGTCCTAGCTCGACTAGAAATGAATAAAGAGAAAAAAAAATGGGCTTGGTTTGTTGGGCTGTGAACAGTGGCCGAAGAAAAATATGGGCTGAAGTTTAATGTGTGGCCCATGTGATGTTTTAAGTGAATAATTAGTGTGTAATTAACTGTCGTAATTCGCGTTAATCTCGTCCCGTTATTTGGTAATTATTGTGGTAATGTTTTTGTGTTAAAATATAGAATAAAGAAAAGTTTAAATTTTTCAGTAAAAATGAGGATTTAAATTAGTGACGTCGACTAATATATACTTAAACGTTGTTATTTAAAGTAAATTTTGCGGTTCGCTACAGATTTATTGTAGTTAAGGCTCTATAAGCATATGAAAACTATGATCCTTGTTAGTTGTTACCATCTATTGCTAATACGAAGTACTAATATAGCATGAATAACTAGTCATTCATATTAAGGGGTGTTTGGATGTTTATAAATATCAAAATGATTGTTGCAACTTTGTAGAGTCATAATCAACGCAGGATATGTTCATCTTATTCTCTTTGATATATTTTTGAAGTAGCTTATTTGTGTAAAGATTATTGCTTTCATTCATAAGATGAACATAATTTTAGTTGTCTTACTTTTCTTAGTTTTTGTTCTAAATAGATGAAAATAGTGATGAATTTGAACATACGTTAATCGATGATATCGACAACAATGGTTATCTCATATAAGAAGAAGTAACAGATCTTACACATATTTACAACACATCTTTAAGGTATACTATACTAGGAAGAACCTTTGCCACTTCTGATGATGCATATGATTTTTACAACAAATATGGTCTATCCAAAGGTTTTGGTATTCGAAAGCATGAACTTAAAAGGTGCAATGACACAAACGAAGTTTATCGACGAATATTTTCATGTAACAAGGAAGGTTTTAAGGATATGAATGATAAGAGACAGTTACGCGATAATGTTAAACGTCGTTGTATTACGCGAACCGGTTGTAAGGCCCTAATGCAAGTAACATTATCAAGTGAAGGTGAGTGGGTTGTAGACAAGTTTAGCGATGAACACAATCATCCTTTTGATTTTCCATCAAAAGTAATGAAGCAAAGGTCCCATAGCATCTTTCATCGTTCCAACGAATGCAAAGATGTTGTAACATTATTGTCAAAAGCAGGGATGAAACCTTCTGAAATCACTAAAATAGTTAATGCCTTTAGAGGTGGTGAAGAGGATCAACTCACTCGAGTTCAATGTTCCACTATTGTTAGTGAAGAGAGAAAATGTAACTTAGGCAAAGAATGTCATGGAATTATCATGCATTTTAAAGAAAAGGCTGAGGTGGATAAAGATTTTTACTTTGCAATGGACATAAATGAAGATGGCGTACTACAAAATGTGTTTTGGGCAGATGGGAGATCAAGAACATCGTATTGCCAATTCGGTGACGTTGTTGTTTTTGATGTAACTTATAGGACAAATAAGTTTAGTTTTCCATTTGCACCATTTGTTGGAGTGAACCACCATGGCCAGTCTATTCTACTAGGAGCCGCGTTGTTGGAAAATGAGACCGAAAAAATGTTTACATGGTTATTTGAGCAGTTTCTAAAATGTATGCATGAGTGCCCGCCTGTAGCTCTCATTACAGACCAAGATTTAGCAATGGGTAAAGCAATTTCAAAAGTCTTTCCAAACACAAAACATCGGCATTGTGCATGGCATATTCAAAGGCATGTTTTAGAGCATCTTCAACCTTTCCGATCTAGATATGATGATTTTGAAGATACATACAATCAGTGGGTTAAAAGCCAATATGTTGAAGAATTTGAATCGGGATGAGAGAAGTTGAAGGAGAAATATCACATGGAAGATGATAGTTGGTTGGGAAACATGTTCAAGTTGCGTCATCATTGGGTAAAAGCATATCTCAAGGATACATTTTTTGCCGGCATGACAACGAGTGAAAGGAGTGAAATTATAAATTCGTTTTTTGATGGTTTTGTCAATGGTAAGACCATGGTAAATGAGTTTGTAGTCCAGTATGACAAAGCTGTGAGTTCTCGAAGAAGTGCAGAAAAAGACCAAGATTTTAGAACTTTGAATTCAAAGCCCACATTTAGAGGTGGCAAAACGGGCGGGCCGGGCGGGCACGGGCTACGGTTCAAACGGGCTACGGGCTAAACGGGCTACAGGCTAAACGGGCGCGGGCCAAACGGGCACATGTTATACAAATCGCTTTAGATTAGACACAAAACGACGAAATAAATTTCTCAAACATAACACCTCATTTATATTTAAAAAATTAAATATATTATATCTATAAGTTTTTCTTTAAAAACAATTGTAATGTTCTCCGCCCGTTTGTGCCCATTTCATAAAAAGGAGGGGACCATATGCGCCCAAATCTTTTAAAATTTTGCCCATTTAGCCCCTTTTTTTGAGTTTGGACACAAATTGGCACCTCTAAGCCCACATTACATAGTAATCATCCGATTGAAGAAATGGCGGCAACATGTTATACGCGAAATATTTATGATATATTTAAGAAAGAGTGGAAGGCTAGTTTTGATTGTGGTCATCAAATATTAAGCACAAATGGTGTTAAGGTTATATACCGTGTCGGGTTTTTGAAAGGTAATAAGGAAAATTGGAAAACCGTTGAATACAATGTTACTTCGGATATTTTTGTTACTTGTTCGTGTGCGAGGTTTGAGACTTCTGGAATCTTGTGCAAACATATTCTCTACATCATGAGACGAGAGTCTTTAACAACCATTACATAATACCAAGGTGGACTATGAAGGCAACATATAAGGTGGGAGGTATTGAAACTCGACGGCGAGATAAAAATGATATGGCTACAAAAGAAGTTACTTTATTAACTATATGGTCCATTCGAGCAAAATTCAACAAAATACTACAAGATGGACGAGATTCATTCGATGAAATTAATAAAATTGATGTGATTCTTAATGGTCTTTTGGAAGAACAAAGTAGAAGAAAGAAGACTACAGTCGAGTTAAACAATAATATTGATGATGATATACCATCTACGCAACAAGAGAACATGTCACAACAACGCCTTTCAAAAAAAAAGGAACATGTCACAACCTCTATTAGTTTCTGATCCCCTAGTTCGAGTGAAGACAAAAGGTCGCCCAAAAGCTGCAATAAGAGTAAAGCCTGGTTTCGAGGTCTCTTCAGACTTGAAAAAAAATAAAATTCTTGTGGTTATTGTGGAAAAAAAGGTCATAACAGGACTACATGTCCAAAGAAAAAGGTTTGTTTATGCTTTATACTCAACATTGCGTCTTTTAGGTTTTGATTCTCATTTTTATTGTTTTACTATTTCAGAAGGATGATGCAGAAAAAAGAGCGATCGAACGAGGTGAAGCTGATAATTAAGTGAAGCATATTCAGTTTATATTAGTTAGAAAGTGTGACAGCAAAGAGTCTGCAACATGGTCTGCATATGCATATGTGTAATTCCATTTTTCATCTGTGGGTTTGCACTACTGTCTTATTTGTACCTGCTATGACTATTGTTTCATGGAATGATTTGTGGGTCTGGAATTTAAGGTTGTGTTGGTGGGTCTGCGCTTGAAGTTTGTTGTTTGTGTTGATATAGCAGAATGTGCAGGTTTCATTTTAACTGATCTGTGGGTCTGCACTAATGTCCTTTCTATACTAGGTAAAAGTATTGCTTCATGGATTGTTTGTGGGTCTGCACTTTAAGGTTGGGTTTATGGCTCTGCACTTTTAAGTTTTTGATGCTGCTGATATGTGGGAATTCCATATGTTACTTATTTCTTTGTTGGTGTGTTGTTGGGTCTGGTTACAAATATTCACATTTTGCTTTGCAATTATGTTATAGTTTTGCTGTTTTGTTGCTTAATTTGTGAAGTGACTAATTATTGACTTACTGTCAATGTTTTAGCATATCCAAATTTTGCAGCAAACTAACTATATTTGCTGATAAATTATGGTATGCTTCTTTCTTATACTTAGATGTGCTGTCATTTCAAGCAAAGTTGATTATAATATATAACTTAGGTGTAAAATAGGATTGTAACGATTTGTAATGAAATTCTTGTTCTGTAAGTAAGTAGTTTATGGCGCTTGCGTCTGTTCTGCTATTGCTATTCGTTCGTGCTAACGAACCTTTGTGTGAGAAATTGCTAGTTCAAGATAAAGAAATAGAATTAGTAATTAGGAATTTTAGAGATAATATGATGTATGTTTACAGATATGGTACATATAGTTATGATAGAATCTGTACAACTAGATTAAGTCAGTTGACATTTTTCACAAGAGATGATTTATGATTTGAGTATAAATAAGATCTGTAACATTGAGTGTAACTGTTAATGATTTGGATGTGTTTGTTTTGATGTTTTTGATACTCAATTCATTAAATTACACTGTATTGTTAGTAGTAAGGTAGTGAGTATAGTCTATAGTATTTCAGGGGAAATTGGTGTTTGTAACTGGTATTTTGCTGTTCTGATTCATAAATGGTGTTTGGGATATGTGTGCATAGTTAATATGGAGCATAAGGGGTGTTTGGGAAATGACGTGGAGAGTGGGACTATTGGGTCCTTTTTTTTTTTTTTTTTTTATTTTGGTAATTGGAAAAATATTGTTACTGAACATGGTGGTTTTATTGTTATTCTTGATATGGATATGAGGACTTGTGGGTCGAACATGTCCATTATCTGTATAATTATGTTACTAAATAGACTCCATAATTCTTTTCGTTCTAAACGTCAAGTGGAAAGGAAAGAAAGGAGAATAAGGGCAGCGGAAAAGGCGGAAGCTGGTATTGTGTCAATTAAATCTGCAGGACGGCGGGTTGCCGCTAGTACTGTGATGGTGAAACCAGGTTTGAGCAGAAGACGTGGTGAAAAAAAAGACGTGTTGGCTTTCTTGGGAGGAATGACTAATGCAAAGCTTCTAACTGCTGCTGAGGAAGTAGAACTTTCCAAAGGGATACAAGTATGATGTTCTTTTACCTCTTGTATCATGTCAATGTTGTACCAGTCCCTTCTATGTTTAAGCTAATCTCTTTTACTTTACCTGTTTAGCCCATTAGAAATATGAAATAACCCCAAACGACCCATTTGTTAGTAAATGGGTTGGAATTGCCACCTGTACTACTTAGGCTATCTTCATTCTGTACTTTTAGTAATTTCATTTTGTTACAGGGATGTGTTTATCAATAATCTGTTTGCAAATTGTGTCAAAAAGGATTATATTGGGGATCAAGATATTCATCTTGTCCCAAAAAAATAATTATTGAGATTTGCAATAATCACTTTCAGAACCCACATCATATTGACTTCCTTCCGCCAAGATGCCTAACCTTTTTCTGCGTTTGAATCAATATGTTAAGACCTGTGTGCATTGATCAGAAGAGTACCCGTTTTGTTTATTATTCTTTAGTGGCTATCTTGCAGTGATATGTGTTCTTTTTATCTGAAACATTGCATGATCATAAATCACTTTGTGTAAACTCCTTGTCATTAACACGCAAGACCTATTGAAATTACAAGAAGTTCATAAGGAGCTCACAACACGTTTTGGTGTGGAACCCACTTTTGCAGAATGGGCTGTTGCATCACACATTGATCAGATACAATTAGGGAGACGTTTACACTATGGTGAAGAATGCAGGGAGAAAATGATCAGGAGCAATATACGACTTGTTATTTCTATTGCAAGAGGTTATTATGGTACAAAGGTGCATCTTCAAGATATCGTCCAAGTAGAACTTTCACTCTCATTTTGAGGTGACATTGATCATGTGGTCTGGTCAGGTCAGACAGGTTGGGCCCGAGGTCAAAATAATTTGGCTTGACACACAAACACTGTTTATCCATCTTCTCCTTATGTTTTGTAGTCTAAACGATTATATGAAAACAGTTTACAAGGTCATATGTACACTTTGGGAGACTTTTCACTCCGTTTAAGTTGTCTAGTCAATTTGACCCATTTCGTTCAACTTGTCTCAGGAAGGAATCGGGGGCCTTGTGAAAAGTGCAGAGAAATTTGATGCTTCAAAGGGGTTCAAATTTTCAACATATGCTCATTGGTGGATAAGACAAGTTGTCCAAAGGTCACGTGCTGAACAAAGCATCAAAAACTTAAAAGTGCAGAGCCATAAACCCAACTTTAAAGTGCAGACCCACAAACAATCCATGAAGCATACCTTAAAGTAGGAGCTATACCAGAAGAGGAAAAATCGGAGGAAGATGTGAAATAGTGGGAGCCAGTTGAGATCAAACCAAAGGCACCAAAGATATGAAACTATGTTATCATACAAAATTTCTTTTTGTAACACTATAAGTGTTATCCAATGTATAGTAATTTTGGTTATTATGTTATGTTGTTATGAATTTGGTTACTTTCACTTTTATAAGTCAACTGGTACATACTGGTTCTTTTTGTACATGCGAATGGTGATTTAGTTGACATATGGTAACTTTGACTTTTACAAGTCAAACTTTTTAAAATGGACCAATTCATTGTATAGTTGTATCAGAATTATTACATATAAAATTGGACCATTTCATTGTGAGTGTGACTTTTATCAGTCAATGTTTCAATTGCATAATGGTTACCTTTTGCCGAATGGTGACTTTGACTTTTATTCGTCAAACTTTTGAATGCAGAATGAATAATATTTAAGTATCAAAACCAAACTGGTATTAAAGTAAATTAACAAGAGGACAACAATTTGTTACAAAAATCCATACTTCATTACTTAAAAAAACATGGTAAATTGACCATTACACCTTACTTGGTCAATTAAAACAACAACACTAATCATAAACAGGTCTTATACTTAAGAGACAATTACATAAACAACAAAATCCAACCAACTTGCAATTAACCACATCTTCAATCTCAGCAGTAGTAACTGAAAAGGATGAGCAGTTATGGGAGTAGACCTATACATGTAACAACTGAGCTTACTGGTATAATGAATGTCTTTACTGTTTAAAGCTGCTAGTCTCCTTCGTTAATGCTGCTTCATATAGATACTATTGCTCGATATGATTTTTCTGCTGCTAGCATTATTTGATACTAATGCTTTCGAGTTTTACTACTGCTCGAGTTCTTAGTTTCTGCTGCTAGCTTCAAATTACTACTCTGCTCGTGGTCTAGGATAATGCTGCTCGTTCTAGTTTATACTGCTTCTTGAAGTGCTGCTAGTTGGCGAATACTACTGCTGCGATCTTGAGTGATCAGATTAAAGGGTGTCTTGGTTGCTGCGTTATTGTTTGTTTTGGAAGGACTGAGATTTATCATGGGACGTGGACGGTGAGCTTTATATATTATTTCCTTTCTCTCATTAGTATCCATGGTAGTTCCATTTATCTACTCAACAATGCCTTCACTTGTGGATCAGAAGCCATTGCTGAAGATATCATCTCATCCACATTGTCCAGCTTTGCAGATAACCTATCCAACTCCGAGGCTAGTTCTAGTTGATCATTCAACAAAACCATTGTTTTAAATTATTTAAAATATGGTGAGGAATAAGTTCAAAGTTTGAAATTAGTTACCTCGTCAAGAACTGGTGTAGACTTCGAAGGAACTTTGGTTACTTCTAACCCGAGAGCTTGGATTTTGGAACGCAATTCAACTTCTTCTTGACTACTTAAAGATTCTACCTGAACAATGTTTGACATATGCACTAGTTAATTTAGCAATATACACATAAATGAGCCGATACAAACCGAGGAGTTAACTACAAGTGGCTATAATTTGCAACAGAACTGAATCACGTGGAGTGGGACCAGTCGGCAGAAAAACTCTCGGCCTACTATCAGGCCCAAAATCCACTGTTTAATGTTCAATGTTATATTAGCCACAAGTTACAAAACTCGAAAAATATTTATATTGTTTTCATTTAACTCTTGTTAAATCAGGTGTTTCTTCCATTATTGGAGTAATGTAGAGGTGGCAATTTTGAACCATACATAAGTAGAAGGGTCGATTTGGGTCCAATGGATAAAAAGTTAGCTAGACTGGAATTGGGTTACGGGTCAAAGAGGTTGAAAGTCGCCCAAGTGTATTAGAAATACACAAAACCTCTTTGATTGTTTTCTTAAAATATTAGAAAACTACTGTAAAAGTGATGTGTTTGGAATCATATTTGAAATTATCTGTAGGAAAAAATTTTGTGGGTTGGGCTGGCCAGAACTAAGAAATTATCAAATTAACCGTTTGACCAGTTAACCATCCTGCCCGGCCTGCCCATTGTGCCACCACCACGAGGATTATAACAGGAGTTCCTAACATGAAATACTAATGGCACATGGGCAACAAATATTCAACCTCTTAACAATTCAGACACACTTTCTCTATCTACCTTCTATGAATATTATCAGTGACCACTTAAAGCCCTGCTAATTCCCATTCTAATGGCAGGAAAATTCCCGTCAGCATTCATTTTATTGCAGGTACAAACCATTAATCTTAGTCAGGAATATATGTGAGATGATGAGAACTGGTGAGCACAAAACTCGAGTCTGTGCTTGGCTGACTAACCATGCTGAGCGTGGGCCTAAGCTTGGTACCTTAACGAGGTTAAATAAATAGATGTATACGATTAACACCAGTATTCATCTATTGGAACTTTCTAAAAAGAAATTTGAGTTTGAAGTATAAGAGTCTAAAGAAACCCATAGGGAGCAAACCTATTGAGCCAAGCCAAGTGTAATCATTCGTCGAAATATCAAATATTCATGCCTACTTTATCTCGTTTTTATATTCTAAAACCGACCTAAGATACTCATGGTGTAAAACACCTTGACCTTTTGAAATATTTAAACCAACAAACGTCACAGACTACACATTTAATTAGATAGTACTCACCTGCAAGAATTTTGAAATCTAGTAATTAAGCGAAAATGTTAACCCAACTATCAAGTTTGCCAGCTCAATATATCATGAGTCAACTAAAAAGCCTAATATTATACGAGTAACATTTGTAGGTGGTTGATCCAATTGTAACCTTTCAACACTTTAATCCATCTAGGATTAAAGTATGAGATCCTTAGTCATTCCTCAAATCCTAACTAGTATAAACTATACCTGTTCCATCCAAGCTATGATGGGTATATTTCTGTTAAGTATTGACCGTTAGAAGATTCTGTTTACCAGTTACTCCTTCCATTAAAACATGTTCGAGCGATTATGTTATTGATTGCACCGGGGAAATGACATTTGCTATTTATGACCAACACGGAAGAAAACAAAAAAACTCAGAAAGCATAATTTTAATGACCATAATGGAGCACAAAACATATTTTTCAGGGCCAAATATCGGATCAAAAGTAAGTATTAGCCACCCATCCCTCACAATTTCGAAACAAAACCCGTTTACCATCAATCAAATACTTATAGAGATCGAGACAACAACATACATATGCGTTGGAACTCCATTTCCAACAGGAATGATCCCAACTCATATTCCGATATCAGACCTCTAATTCCATGATTCCAAACACCGCCTAATCAACTAATAGATCAAAATCACAGTTCCACACATACAATCAAAATACACAAAATACCCAAATCATAAAAACACATCAAAATCCCAAAAAGTGGCAAAATTAGGAGAAAAACAGAAAATCTGAAACATACCCAGATCATTAAATTCATCATTAACCATAAATTAGTAAAAAGATCATTACTTTAAAACATAAAAAATAAAAAGAAAAACCTGTTGTAGGAGATTAGAAAGAAGGCCAAAAAACCGAGTATCTGGAAGTGATAGTGATGATGATCCTTCTTCTTCTTCGCCCATTATTTCTTATATTTCTTAAGATTTACTATTGATTTACAATTTTTTATCTATCTCTGATTCGTGATTTGGATCGATAATGGAGTTTCAAAATGATTTTAGTGACAACTTTTTTTGGCGGGAGATTTTGGTGCCATATAAAATGATGGATGTGGTGAAGATCTGTGAAAAATAAAAATGATGTTAGGTGTAGAGGGTGAAGCAAGAGAAGGGGTGTAATTGAAATGTTTATAGAAGTGGTGTCCTTTTTTTATAAAAAAAAGCAGGCAAGTGCCTGCAGTTGGAAGCAGGCATCATATTCCCTTATAAGTTTATCATAGTTATTATATATAACTTACATTCTTTGGACTAATTTAGCCCTTTGTTTTTCTCACCCGATGCCTGACCCGTCTTGTTCATCCTCACTCACAATCATCGTTTTCCTTTGAGATCCGAATAGTGCAACTCCAGCACCGAAACCCGATGGCCATTCAAGTTCCTCCGATCCGAGCATATGGGTTTTTTGACAACTACAGTTGCCTGTGAGGGGGTGAATAGGAAAAACAATAGTGAAACTATTTTTTTAATGCTTTTGTGGTTGTTGTTACGCCATATGTTACGGATACAGTATCCCATTAGTTATAGCCACAAATTTGGATCTAAAGTTACATGGGTTCGTCATTTTTTGATCAAAAAAGTTGGTGGCCTTATTGTCTGAAGAAACACTGTCAAAGAATACGTTGTAGGTATCTATTTCTTATTATGTTTTTTCTGTTTTGTTGTTGTTATTGGTAATGTTCTCATCTCAGATTTAGGGTCTTGCTTGATTTAATTGTGACTGTTACTCTTGTGGTGGTGTATGCAAGTAGATAACTGCTATTATTTTAGGGTTGCAACTATTGCTAATTTTCTGATCTCATATTTAGGGTTTTGTTATTGTTATTGCTTGATTTACGGTTTTCCTTTATTTAATTGTGGTTGTTGCTAATTTGTTTATCTCAGATTTAGGGTTTTGTTGTTGTTATTGCTTGATTTAGGGTTTTGCTTCATTTAATTCGACACTTCTTTTTTATTACAGTTGTTGTTTTATGATTAGAAGATTAGAAACTTTCTTACACTTCTTTATGTTACAATAATTTAAGGAGTTTTTTTTTTTTTTTTTTTTTTTTTTTTTTTTTTTTTTTGGTTGCATTATACGGAGCGCTAATTGTTGCGTTTCCCCACCTTTTCCCGCTTATTTTATGAAGATGTGCTTCCTTTTTTGCACCAAGTTCTAACTTTTGCTGCCTTTTTTTTTTGCCCTTTTTTTCCTCTGTTTGCAAATCATCATTTGAAAATGCATTTGTTGCTGATTATAACTAACTATAAACTGTTAGTGATTGTTCTTTGGTTAACTTTTTTCGTTTGGCTCATTGGTCTTCGTCTTGCTCTTTCTAATTATGAAACCAAAATTGAAAATTGATACTAAAAATATCGACACCCGAGTGGCTCAAAACCCAAAAGTAACCAATCCCACCACTATACATGGCTGTGCCAACTACAAGATGCAAGATCACATTAGACACAACGTGTCTCATTGTCAGTCAGTTACATTCCGTAGTTTTAATACTCCTGATGCTACTCCGTTGAGATCAAACATTCGTTCATCCAAAGGTTAGTTCATTGTACATTTTCCATACGCTTATGATTGCTGCTTTTTATGACATGCACAGGTCACTTTACTAATTTTTTTTATTCATTTTATGCAGATGATTTTCAGCGAGAGAATTCAAGTATTATAGACCGTCAGCTTCGGAAGCAGCATACTGGTGCTCTAAGCCAGCCGACTGCCCCGTTGGCCAATTTTTTTAGTGTTCAGCATCTGAAACGGGGTAATTTAATCAATAAATTTGGTTTGTATTTATTCAATCAAGGTTACCTTATTAACAAAGCTTCTATGCTTATGGTCATAATGCCAATTGTACAACTGATATTCGTATACCTTTTTCAAAATGCAGCCGCGCCTACGTGCAAACGCACCAACGGCCAAAAAAATGATGACCAGGATGCGAGCACCACTGGCACATGCCCTGTTGCCAGCGGTAGTTTACAAAGTGCTTCAGGAAGCCGCGTAACTGTAAGCAAAAATGATTTACTTCATAATGTACCTCAAGGTAAAGTAATACAGTCTATTATCAAGAAGTTTACCTTTTAATTTAACCACCAACTTCTTGAGTAAATGTATTTCATACAAAAAAACAATAACCATCGTTATCCTTTTCTGTTATTCACAGCATCAACCCCAATATTTGTGCAGCACAGTCAACAGAGTCATCCAACTGGAAATGAAACTGACCACCGTAGAATGCAACAACATCCTCCCACGGGTACTTTCCAAAATAGCCTCGATCATCCTGTCTTTCCTATTCCGCAATAATTTATGTGTGGTATACCTCAAAGTAAGTCTGTAAATTGTCTTTAAAGACGATTACAACTTAAAATGACCACTCAATTTATTGTCTAATATTTTAAGAATAAGTTAATTACACACAACATTTAATTAACTTTTCACAATGTTTTGCACTGACAACAGGAATACCTGCACATGATGAGGCTGAATCAACTTCTATAAATAATAACAGACGAGCAGAAAAAAAACAGACGAAGAAGTGAGCCGACCACAAGGCGTGTGCGCCAACGTTGTTCAACAACTGATTTACAATGTGGTTTAGATAATGGGATCCACAGTCCTGATGAACAATCAACTTCACATACAACATAAGGTAAACCTCGCCACTTCCTTTCCCAATAACTTAGGTCTTAACTAAATACGTTGGTTTTCATGTTTCTATTCAGAGGTACCTCTTAATTAATGCACTATTTTAACTTCACAACAGGACCACCTACACATAATGCCCATAAATCAACTCATATAAATAATACCAACTGTTTACACCAAGCTCAAAAAAAAAAAAAGACGAAGAAGTGAGATGACCACAAGGCATGTACGGCAACGTTCTTCCACAAGTAATTTCCACAAGTAATTAATGCACTATTTTAACTTCACAACAGGACCACCTACACATAATGCCCATAAATCAACTCATATAAATAATACCAACTGTTTACACCAAGCTCAAAAAAAAAAGACGAAGAAGTGAGACGACCACTAGGCATGTACGACAACGTTCTTCCACAAGTAATTTACACTGTGATTTAGATAATGGTATTCACGATCGTCGTCAACAATCAACATTTTATGCAAATGAAGGTAAACCTCGCCGTTTCCTTTCCCAATAGCTTACCTTTTAACTAAATAAGTTGTTTTCCATGTTTCAATTCAGAGTTGTCTTTCAATCAATGCAGATACATGACCTGTGTATGATGATTTAGGGGATTGTAATGAGCAATGTCGTTATTGCAAAGTTGCATTCTGGCATGAGGAACGCCTTAAAGGGCATCATTCTTACAATGGGCAGGCTGAATATCATTTATGTTGTGGAGGTGGTAAAATTTTCATGGAACCTGAGCTAGATCTACTTGCATATATCAAGCAGATTCTTGCAGACAACAGTTTTATGCAAAATATAAGGGCTTACAATCAAATGTTTGCCATGACTTCATTTGGCGCCAAGATTTACAACACAATCAACCAAGGAAGAGGACCATATGTCTTTAAAGTTTCTGGTCAAATATACCATTGGATTGGTTCACTCTGTCCTACTGGTGATGATGCGCCATGTTTTTTACAACTATATATCTACGAAACACAGAATGAAGTACAAAACAGGATGAGCCATTTTCAAGATTCCGACAGAGTTGCATTAGATCCAGAGGTGGTGCAAGGCCTCATCCAGTTTTTAGATACTCAAAATGAGCTGGTCCATCTGTTCAGAACCGCACGAGATAAATGTGCAGAAGCTGATGTGTCTGAATTTAAGGTTAGGCTTTACAATGCTAAAGGTGCACGCAATTATGAGCCACCTACATCCCAAACTTTGGGAGCCATAGTCTTTGACAATGGTCCAACAACCGAAACAGACTATGATGTTATCATCGAATACAGAGGTGGACCACCAAAAAGGATAAACAAGCTTCATCAATCATACATGTCATTGTAGTTTCCACTGATTTTCATCTATGGTCAGCCAGGATTTCATACAAAGTTAAAGCTAATATCTGTAGATCTAAACGACAAGGCAAGACGAGTTTTGATGAACGCGTTTTACACATACCAGTTACACCCAAGGCATGACCAGTATAATCAACTTTTCCAAACAGGACGCCTTTTCCAACAGTACGTAGTCGGTGTTTATTGTTGTATAGAACAGAATAGAATGGATTTTTATAGAATGCACCAAAATGACATTCGAGGAGAATATTTTTCAGGCCTGTATGATGCAGTTTCAAGAGGTGATCGTGATGGGTCAGAAGTGGGTTCAAGAATTATTTTTCCCTCTTCATTCACTGGAGGTCCTAGATACATTTATAGCCACTACTTGGATGCGCTAGCAATTTGTCGTGTGCTTGGTAACCCACAATTCTTCATAACATTCACATGTAATGTCAATTGGCCTGAAATCCAAAGATACATGGCAGCGTTTTCTCATTTGAACGCAGAGGACAGAGCAGATAGAATATGTAGAGTTTTTGAGCAAAAGATTAAAGCCTTTATCAGGTTTCTCAAACAGAGGCAAACTGATGAGTGTGTAAATACTCATCATTTTTTGTCCCATCTGAACTGCAAAAACATTTAAAAACACTCAGAAATGCTTCAAAATACAGAAAATATCCTTGAATTATGTTTTTATCTGTTTCATGTGCAAAAGGATTAAAAACGGGACGAAAACGAACAATTTTGGATTGACTCAGCAATAATTGTGCATTTGATCAAGTGAAGACGAAAGTCAAAGACGGAGTCAAAGTCAACCCCCAAAATACCAAAAATAACACAAATGGTCCCTGGAATTAATTTTCACTTTTGGCAACTTTGGTCCTTGGATTTTCAGCATTGTACAATTTTAGTCCCTAAGGTTTATCTAAAATCCAAACCATATCCTAATCCTAAACTTAACAAACCCTTATCCTAAAAATAAAACCCAACCCACTCCATCATTAAACCCAGCTAATAAAACCAACCCAGCTACAAGCCCAACACACCCAAGCCCAATCCACACCAACCCTTAACCCGACCCACCTTTTTAGATAAACAACCAAGTTTGACCACAAGTCAAACTTGTCTTCTTCATACCACCCCGCCAAATACCACCCCCTTACCCACAACATTGTTCTGCAAAACCACCCTCATCCACCACCCCTTATCCTGAAAAACTTTCCCCCTCCTCCAATAAGAGATTTTCACTTGCTTACACCCTCATGTGCTTAGTAGAAGCCAAAAGCCCACTATCCACTTTTCCCGCCAAAAATCTAAATGGACGGTTAGATTGAATTAAAGCTATTTTAATGGTGGGATTTGCTCGTGATTGATCAAGGAAGCTTCTGAGAAGGCTATATAAAGAAATGAAGACTCAATGAAATAGTTGTCACTAGTTTTAGACCTTTCGTAGTGTAAAATTTACTTATTGCTTAATCTTAGTTTAAATTCAAGTTGGATTCTCATTTCAAGTTTGTTTTCAAAGTTATTATCCTTAGTTACTTCTGAATTGTACCAATTTCCAAGTTATTATAATTCAAAGTTTTCAAGTTTCTCTGTTTAATTCGAATCAAGTAAAGTGTTAATTAAAAAGCTTATTATCTGTTTTCATAAGCTCATATAAGCTAAATATAGCTTAGTGTGAGCTTATCTTAGTTCAATTAGTTCTGTTCCAAGAAAAATGAGAAAAGTCAACAAAGAACCAAATAAGCTGTTCTGGGTGGATAAGCAGTTCTGGAATAAGCTGAGTAAGGTTTTAGCTTGGTATTGACACACCAAGTCAAGTTCTGATCAGTTTTTCTTTGTTTCATAGCCCCATTCAGTTGTAAGCCATTTTTCCTATTTTTGCATAATTTCCATATTACTGTACTGCTGCTTATTTTTAGCTTATTTCTTTAATTATCTGCTTATTGGTAGTTTAGAAGTGTACTCCATCTGTTTTATCAGTTTTAAAAAGCTTTTTCTTATTTTGCTTAAAATCAGTGAACTTTAAAGGGTGTTTGGATTAGTTTGACAAACTGGGTCAAACCCAGAGTTACTGTTCATTTGTCTTTAGCATAAGTTTGATTTAGCTTAATATAGGTTAGACAAGCTTTAGTTATTAGATGTTAAGTTGTTTTTGAGGTTGTTTGAGTTTTTGTACCTGTGAGTTCAATTTTAAGTTCATAACTGCCTTATTAAGCTCAGTATAAGCTAAGGCTTATTTGAGCCTTATTTTTGGCACTTCCATGTTCATTTTAGTGGTTATAGTGCAATTCCAAGTTTTGGTTTAGTTTCATTAAGAATTACATGAGTTAAGTTCAAAAAAGCTCAACTGTTGCATCAGTAACTAAAGTGCAGAACAGCACTTTTAGCTTTTGATCTCAGCTGATTTCTGGCTTATTCCCTTGTGCTCACTCCTTGATTTTTGGTTTGCTTATTCCCTATAGTACTAGCTTTAAGTTTCTGTGTTTGGATTCTCAATTTATAGCTTATTTCCTAGCTTAATTCTGGCCTGCAATTTTCCTCATTTCACTGATTCAATCCTGCAACCAACCTCAGTGTTTTACACATCTGATCTGGGGACAAATTAGGGTTCAATTGGTTGTTGTAATTTGGGGCTTTTGGTATTTTAGAGTAGCCAATAGTACTAGCAAGCTTTTGCCCCCTTAATTTTCCACTTATCAACCTATTAGAAGTGCTTATTTTGATCTGCAAGTAGGTGGTTTTCCCTGTTTTTTCTGCATAAGTTTTTAAACTGCCAAGCTGCTTATTGGCTTATCTATTATGCTTATTTGTGCTTAATCTGTTGTTTTATGCTTTAATAAGTTGTTTGAACTATTCCTGAGCTTTTGGGAATTTTTGGATAACTTTAGCTTATTTTTAGCTTATTTGCTAAACTGCTTATTATCCCATTTGCTTATTAGGGCTTAGATAACTTGTAATTTTATTTTTCCTAGATTTAGAATATTATTTTAGACTTACCTTGAATTTTTCAGATTTTTCCTAAGTCATTTGCTATTTTTAAACCTTTTAATTAGTTTTAATAGTTTTTAATTCATAATAAAAAATATAAAAGTCAGAAAAATATAAATCTTTTTTCTAAAATTTTCTTTTATTATTTAGGATTTAAGAAAAATAATTTTGCACTTGTAAGATTAGATTTCCTAATATTTCAGTTTTTAGCCCGTTTTTAGATTTCCCGTTTTGCGTTTTTAGTTTATTTAATTCGCGTTTAATTTTCTTTTGTATATTTGTTTCTCATTTGTTAATTAGATATAAAAAAGCAAAATTCCATATCATCAGTCACTCTAATCTCAAACCTTAAACGGTTGTCCATTCACTCCTCGTTAGGAAACGACCCGGGTAATCACTTACCTGGTATCACACACACAAACGTGAGTTTTTGCAAGTATCCTTTTTCCTAAAGGGGTGATTTGTATTTATTCACGTGTATCCGTCTGCATAATATTTATATATACGTTTTAGCCAGGATCAAATTTTGGCGCCGCTGCCGGGGAGGTTGTGTTGCGACAATATTGTTTAAAGTTTAAACGATTAGTGACTTGAGATCCTTCTTTCAGAAGTTTCCACTTTCAGAAACCATATAAAATACAAAAATATTTTTCTTTTCTTTTATATATATAATATCATATAAAATAAAAACCCAAAAACATTTTCTGTTTTATTGTAAAATAAAAGATAAAAGCAAAATCAATATAATATTCCTCAACTTGGGTATTATCATAATAAGTATCAAAACCAAAGATTAAAACTTGCCTTTGTGTCGCTTGCGAATTCGGCTCACCTTTGATTGATAAACAAACTATAACGGAGGTTTAAGGAGGGTTTGACATTAAATTGTCGAACCGAAAGAAGCGGGTTTTTAAGGAGCATTTATTGCCCACCTTTGCTTCTCCGCCACTCTGTGCGTTTTTCAGTCAAAGAGCTACCGTACGCTTGTTGATTTAAGGTTTAAGTTCCTTGTGTTTTGCTTCGATCTTGTTGAATTGTTTCATTGTTTAAGTTTTTTTTCCCAAAAAAAAAAAAAAAAAAAAAAAAAAAAAAAAAAAAAAAACACCAAAAAAATTGAAAAACCAAAAACCCAAAAATATTTTTCCTCATCCTCTTAAACCGTTTGATTCTATCTTCTTAACCCTCCTTAATATTTAATTCTCATGTCGTCACTGGACTATCACTGTTTTGATTGTAAAGGTCCAGTGGGTGATAATCATCGTTGTCCCAAGTGCGCGTGTGAGCAGTGTGGAAATCACAACCCAAGGGGATCTTGTTATTGGTGTGAAGTAGCCTTCAAAAGAGAGCTTAATTCCATCGATAATACTCAAAGTTCTTCTGACTACCCTTCACAGCCCAAGATACATGCTATTAATGGCAAACCGTCAAGAATTGATCCAGACCTTTCACGATTTACGGTTCAAAAATTATCAAACAAACGTACTGAGCTTAAAGCGGTGACTAAAAGGAACAACTTGCCTAATCTTCACGTTTATCAAGAACAAGAACCAGAGACCATAACGGAAGTGGTGGAAATTCCTAGCTCTCAGAGCACACCACTTGTCCCACCTCCGGATTCTTTAAGATGTTTTTCGAAACTTGATAGTCATTCGGATTATCGTGTTGATTTTGTTGATTCTTTGAATGATCCAAACTCTTTCGATAATTTTCAAAACGATTTCAGCTCCCCTCCTCAAAATTCATTTTGGCAAGAACCGTGCTATCAAAACTTCAATGACACATCATTTCAAAATGTGCCAAATGATATTTGCGAGTATTGTGGAGGACCGCACCAAGGTTTTGACTGTCAAACAAGGAACACGCTTGCCTATGAGCAAGTTCCATGTGATCAAAACTTTGGTAATGACCAATATCCGTATGATTCTCCGAGTCAGTCACAACAGTTTTACTGTTGTGAATTCTGTGGAGGTCCGCATTATGAATCCGATTGTCAAACGAGGACCCCGCTTGTCTATGAGCATGTCCCTTGTAACAATTACGACTATTCTTGTCATGACCAACCTCCACAGTATCAAATGATTCAACCTCAGCCATCTCCTCTTGAAGAATCTATTGAAAATGTACTCCAAAAACTTCTAAATGTGATGGATACACTTAATGATTCGGCTGTTAAAAATGCCCAAGATGATCGTCATGGTAAAACTATTGGAGAACTTCTAGCTGAAGAAGAAAAAACAGCTAGAATAGAGTCCAAATGTCGTCAAACTTTCATTTGCGATGACGATGATGATGATTCTATGTGGAGAGTTTGCGAGAAATCGTCAGCTGCAATTACACCTGTCCAGAAAAGGCAGGAAGACAAGACTATTGCAGAATTACTAGCAGATGAGCAAATGGGACGTATAAAAGCCATTTATGCTAGCAATATTGATGAGGAGGACGACGAGGAGAGTGCTATTCCTTTGAGCGATATCAATTCTCAACTCCCTCAGTCTATTGCAAACACACCCATCTTACAGTCTATGGACTCCGAGGACTCTCTTATTATGGGGGATGAGCATCTTAGCACTATTCCGGAAACGGAGTCATCTAGTGTTGAGAACCTTGTCCCAATCCCAAGTGAGTCCGAGGGTATTTCTGATAATATGTGTGATTTACCTCCTCTTGACATTTCACATGATCATGTTGAGATGTTTTCCAATTCTGACGATGATTGTACTTCAAGTGATGATGATTCTTTATCTTGTGAGGACATCGATTATGTTGAGGAATTACCCTCTAAGCTCCTCAGCCTAGATGATGAAAAGGGTTTTGAACCTGACACTGAAGAAATTGACACTGATATTCTGGAAATCAAAGACGATTTGCTTCGTGATAACTTATTGAACATCAACGTGCTCATTTCTAAGATAGAATCATTTTGTGAAAATCCAACCTCATCTCCTATCCCCGTTGAGGATAGTGACTTTTTCTCGGTTGCTTACGAATCATTTAGTTTTAATTTCACGGAAGAAACGAGTAATGGCAGTACCACTTCTCATGCTGATTTCTCTCTTCCTGAATATGATTCGTTTACCTTTGATCTTTATCATGAGGAGTTCTCCAGTGAACTCTCTCATATTATATCTCCTCCGAAATATGATCATTTCTATTTTGATCCTGAGGATGATTCTAGTGTGGGGGGAGGTGTACTTTCTCATAAGTATTTGCTTATTGATGATTTCATCCCAACCCTCCCTCCCGTTGAAGACAAATTTACTTTGGATGATGAAGAGTTCTTCCTGATAATCATCATGACATTTCTCCTCTTCATCACATATGGTGTGATTTCTCTTTCCCTTTTCTTCTATGGGAATGAGGACACCATCTTTGACCCCGGCATCTCCATTTATCAATCTTTTGAGCCGGATGTATCTCATCGGAGTGGAACTTTCATGAAATTCAATGTTTTTCCAAACACATTGAATGAAAGTCCGATGGAGATGGTTTCTTCCACTTGCTTCCCCAAGAACAAATGAATTCGGGGTCGAGTCAAGCTAGTGACTCGGTGAACAAAACCATTAGCACAACATGGGTTTTCACCCATGTCTCTGACTTCTTTCTCTTTTCTAACACCTAAGTGTGGGGGAGTTGCCCCTGCTGTTGTATATATATATATATATATATATATATATATATATATATATATATATATATATATATATATATATATATATATATATATAATTAAAAAAAATAAAAATAAATAATTGTTGTGTTTCCGCTCTTGGCTAGTAGTATTACCTTTTTACGTTCTAAGTGTCGGCATAATAGCCGGTGCTTTGAATATTGAGGGCAATATTCAATTCTAAATGGTGGGGGGGGGGGGGGGGGGGGGAGTATTGTAAAACCCAAAAATTTTGAACATGTAAAATACACAGAATGCCCTTTGATCTCAAATTAAAAAAAAAAAAAAAAAAAAAAAAAAGAAAAAAAAAGAAAGACTTTTAAATAGTTAAGACATTGAATGGATGAAAAAAATAATAATACGATAATAAGACTTATGATAAAAATAAAGGTATACATTTAACTAAATAATCACACGCCTCACTTTTATTATGAATCAGACTTCACACGCGTTCCTTCATTTGACAAGATCATGATATGTAATTGCTCCACACGATTTGAAGGGATTTGATTTTATCACAAAGGCAAGTTTATCTACTTTTTATTAAGGCGTACACGTTATATTAGTCAAGTGCATATTTTGGGATATGGCAAGTTTGATTTTCAAATAAATCACATAACCACTATTTACCAATCTAGGCCAACTCTTCCATAAATTACTCCATAAATTACTCCATCACCTCCTAATTGCACGACATACCTATTTGATGACCTTTTCCACTCGTTTTCTTTAAACCACATACCCCTCACCGCTTGCAAACTTAGAAACTAAATCAACTGCTATCAATTCTCCTTGTCCCACATAAAGTAACGCCACATGCACATCCCCCATCTTATTTTTATTTTATTTTTTTTGTTCAAACGCACTCATGCATGACCATTATGAACAAGATAACACAACAGAAAAATGATTACAGACGATCCAAATTGTTCCCCAAGATCAGGAGACTCGACCGGGTTTTTGTAAGGAAGGTTGGATCGTGGTAACTCTCGGATTGAAGGGTGTTTAATTCGTGGCTCGGTTCGATCGTGAATACTCCTCTTGGTTATGTTCAGTTCGTACAACCTGATCAGAGGTACCCCCTTGATTCGTCTTGACGTTTTCTTTTTCTCCTTTTCTTGATTCAACCATATCAATACTCATAGGTATGATATAAAAAAAAATGTGTCGTTCATATGAATATAAGAATGAATGAGTGTCACGTAAACTTTTATTATCTGGCCATTTGGGTCTTATAGTGATCATTTAAGTCAACCTTAAAACATGTTACTAATGACCATCAATGAAACATAGAAACCCCAGGCCATGAAATTTAACGAGGGGCTGTGATTGCATGTGAAGTTGTTAGGAATGTTTTGGCTCACATGGTTTTGTTGTTGCTCTTTGGTGAACCCTCACCACCACCTTTAAAACTTGTTCGACACATTCTTTAGTCCTAAAATCTGCCTCGCCTAGGATCATGCATGACTCATTTAAAATGGTGGTATGTGGGCTATTTTGGGTGTCGCATGGGGGGTTGCATAATGAAGTTTTGGTCTGGTTCTTATAAGGGTCGTGTATGGAGTGTGTTGTGGTGAGTGTGTCGCGTTCAAGGAATTCAAGTGAGGTCTCTGGTGAGTCGAACTATGGGAAAACAAGAGGGTCATGTTTTGGGTCGATCATGGTTCAAAAATGGTGATTTTATAACAAGTGTTGTGTCGGTTATTATGGGTCTAAAAAGAGTCATAAGTATATGTTGGTTAAAGTAGGGTTGTGTGGATTTTGTGTAAAAAGTGCAACGAGAGGGTGTGCTTGGGTAGGGGTGTCTCGGTATTGTTTGGAGGTCAAGAGAGTGCGAGTCGAGTCCGGTTAAACTTCTTACATAGAGGATAATAGCAAGATATTATGTATATTACTATCAACAGTATGAAGCTTACGTGAAATATTGGAAAATAAAAGTTGCATGTGATATTGTCAGTGTAAGCTAAGTCTTGTGCTATGTAGGCCTAAAAGTCTAAATTGACACCTTTAACCCTCAAAAGTGATAAGTTTTCATGTTAGACCCCGAACCTTACTATATTAACACTTTTAACCTTAAACTATACTAAAGTGGCATATTAAATCTTAAACTATAATAATTGTCATATTAACACGTATACCATTATATTTATCACACTAAACCTTAAGTTTATCAAATTGCCATTTATGACCCTGAAACATTTTAATTTGACATAATTAACTCTAAACCATTATAATTGTCATTTTGATCCTTAAATATTATTAATTGTCAATTATAAGCTTAAAGTATTAATTTGTTATTTCTGGAAACTTCCTAAATATGAAAAGTTACTAAAAACGGAAAGCCGACTAAAATAAGTAATCCGATTTAAATAAGATATTAATAATAAGACGATCATGTATTCGTGTAGATTCGCTGAAGAAGGAGTTTGATTCCGATCTTTATGTTCTGTTATTTTTGCACTGGCGGTCTAAGGTACAGATACTCTGCCCTTTTCAGTAAGGGTGTCCTATCTTATTGATATGATTCTGATTCTGATTCGTTTAAGATTCCCAAAGCCATTGCTATGATCCCTTTGGTTATGAACCTTTCTGATTAAACTCTGATTTGGACCTTTGGTATTTCATCTGATATATCTGTTATGAACCATCTGTTATGGACCATCTGATTTGACCTTTGTTATATGACACTCTGAATATGATATGATATCTGACTCTTAGTTTGATACCCGAGCCAAAATTTGTGACCCTAGCCATGAAGGTAACATGGCCGTGTCTGTGATGCACCACTGGCATGACTAGTGTGTAGCCCTAGTGATTTGGTTACACCGTCCCCATTTTGATTTGATATGTGCACACTACATGATTATGGCCGATATATTTGTTTGGGGGGCGTATGGATGCATCCTAGATCTGTTCTGTTTAGTGGATTTAACTATATATGATATGATTTCTGTTCTGGTGACTGGTACTGTGTGCTATACATGCCCTTCACAATTTCTGGGAGCTAGCTACTCCATTTGAAGAATGAGGACACCCCTCATATTATCTGATTATCTGAGAGGTCTCCCCTCTATATGATTTGAAGATTTATGGTTACGATATGATATGATCTGTTTCTGGGCTCGTGGTGGATTACTATCCTATTCTGTTCATTACACCTTCTCATTGTTATACCTTATGATATTTCCCCATTGCACTATATCTTATTCTGTTTCGTTATCTTTACTTTGTTTATGTATCTGTTCACTGAGCTTTTTAAGCTCAGCCGCATTTCTTTTCCTGCGGCAGGTTCTTAGTTGGAAGCTGGGTTTGAGTGGAAGAGACCTTGGACTTAGAAGACTTTGATAGTATTCTGAAGTAGAGACTATTAGAAGGATTTGCTTTTGCAGACTTAGTATTTAGTTTAGTTTCATTTGTAACCTTGTAAATTTCAGTATTTCATTTGTAACCTTTGAAAATTTCTTGTATTACTATAGATGTATGCTTTGTTTTGATCTGATATGAAACCATTATCGTGATATCTTAGCCCTTGCCGGGTTGGGGTGTTACAGGTATTCTCTCGAATTTTGTCACATTGTACTTTCTAGTGCCCTAATACCCCCGTTTTGGCCAAAATTAATTTTTTTTTTCATTTGGTGGAAGTGCTTTGCACTAACACAACAAATGGTTATCAGTCCACCATGTCTAACCCACATAAGGACTGGCTAATCCGAGAGCAAACGGCTCTTGGTAAAGATATCTCAAATCCGTTTATGGCTGACAATTTGCCAAAAATTGCATGGTATTTAACTCACCATATCTTTTGTTAGGAATATAAATATTCAGATGAAGGCTCGGTCACCCCGAGTATCTATTTAGCATTTACATAGCTCGTAGGCTTATTTATATTAGCTTAGTAATATTAGTATTAGTATTAATAGTATTAGTCGTATTTATATTTGTGGAGTGTGTCGGGGCTTTCCCCACTGTCAGCTCACTCCACAGCCCACTAGGGGCACCAATATTAGGAACTATATAAACCCTTCCCACACAAGGGAAGGGGTGGAACTCTCATTACTTTTAATCTAATTTTTCTTTTGAGTTACCCACTCTCTCTCTCTAGTTCATCTTCACCTAACTCAACATGGATCTAATCTTCCAAGAATCAAGGCCACCCGAATCAAGCACACAATCAAGATGGTCATATCTTACAATTGGTATCAGAGCCATGGTTAGGTTTGGTTGATTGTGTGTCGGTCTTATTTTTTTTGTGTGGTTCGAACCATTTTTTCTCTCAAACTGTTTTGCTCATTTTATTGTTAGAATCATGTCTATTTGGTGGGCTTCTCGTTTCTTATTGGTTTAAATGTTAGCTCACTTTATGTTATTGTTTAATGTGGTTCGAATAGTATTTCATTTGGTGATAACTGCTTAAAGTCCATAGTAGCTTTCAAGTTGTGTTTTTCAGTTTTTTTTTGTCCACAACTGGTTGATTGGGTCTTCTTGTTTAATAACTTGGTCTTCTCTTTAAGGACGATACCTATTTTTAGTACGTACTGGATATCTCAATGTTTTCTTTTTTGGCTTTCTTGTGGTTTACCTCTTGGTTTTTATTTTTATTTGGTTCTATTGTGAGTTAACTGCTTGAGTAGTACAACTTGTGCGTACATAGTTTAAACTTGAAAAACTTGGAAAAACATTAGAGCTACTAATACTTTGGGTCTGTTTTTGAGCCTTGTACTACTAATTGCTCCTTTTTGAGCTTATTTGTGGTTAAAACGGCGTTCAAAAAGGGTGGTTCGTGGCTGTGTTTTCTTGACTACGATAAGGTGTTCTTGGCAGCGGCTTATTTGATGGATTAAAGTGTGGTTTTCTTGTTGATGTTCTTGCTAGCTGTTTGGCTCATGGTATTGTGTTCTTATCAGCGGCTTGTGGGATTTCTATGTAGAGGTTTAGCGTGAATTTTAAGTGGCAGTTTGGTGTGTAACCAAAACGGGTAAAAAGACAAAAAATTGTGAATGTGACTGTTCTGTCTTGTTACCACAGCGGTTTAACCAGTCAATGACTACTTGACCAGCGGCTTGGGGATCTAGCTGTTTGCCTATTAAAATTATTTTTATTAGCAAATCCAAAACGAGATGCTGCCAAAATTTCAACTAAAGCAGCGGTTTTGCCCATGACCTCGTCGACCACAAACAAAATAACATTGACTCGTTGACTTAATCTCTTAAACACCATCAGTCAGCAACTCTAATTAAAATAACTAAAGAAGAAGGCCATCTGTCCACAGCCAAACCCATAACAAATCTTCTTGACTCAACCACATACCCTCACGCCACTCCGCATATCTCATCTAAGTCTACACTATAATACGTAAACAAGAAGGATCTCAGCTTGTTTCTTGTTTTTCGTGTGTTACATAAGTAGTCAAAAGACCTTCACTGATCTTAAACACTCGAATAGAAACATAACCATCATCGATCAAAGGAAAGTGTTTATAACTTTCAATTCTCAATATCCGAAATATAAAGAACGAGTTATAACAAGAATGTTATACCATTTCTTTTATTCGGTTTGAATCAAAAACATTAACATTAAACACCTCTTTATATCCGAAAAAATAAAGAAAGATTCATAACAAATTTGCTATGCTCTTTCTTTGTTTCGTTCAAGCAATTAATACATCAAATGAACCTACCCGAGACCTCCTCTTGGAGATCTTGAAGATGCGGCTTGTTTGTGGTGTAAACGTGCTTCGGTTTGTGCTTGCCATTCGGATTTGAGCTTAATGATTATCGAAAAGGGGTGTGACTGAAAAGGTTTGGTATTCGATGGTTATAGAGAGGTGACTTGATAATGTGATGAGTTTTGATCTGGATTTGAGAGTTAGGTAAGAAAATGAGATGAAGAGAGGTGGATTTTATGATAAAATGAGATTAAGGTTTGACTTAGGCGTTAAGTGGTGTTAAGTACCCGAAATATTAGGGCAAATGTGATTTGGATCGGATTATTATTTCATGTCATGGGCCGTAAATGTTTATATCCGGATTGGGCCGAGTTAGGTTTATTTGACAATTGGGCTGAGGATTATATCCGGATTTGGTTGTCTATTTGTGTAAATTGGTTAACACTTTGTGTTTAAAAATAATTAACAAATGTATTCTTTGTACATGGTGTTAATTTATTTTTGCCAAATTGTTGACTAAAAGAAATGGTACTTCGATCATTATTCTCACAAGGATACACACGTCACGACTGGTTATTTGGGTATATGAATGTCGATGTGATTTCAGAACTGTGGATCTGGCAGCATTGTCCTAGTGATGCCTACGATTTGAGTAAGCCTGCGATCTGGTCTGTGCGATTTGAGTTACAAGTTGACTAATTGCGAATTGATTAATTGCGAATTGACAAGTTGCTACTTGACTTGTTGCGACTTGACTGATTGCGATTTGATTGCAATTTGACTTGTTGCGATTAGACAAACTGCGACTTGACTTGTTGCGATTTGATCAAGTTAAGATTTGACTTCTTTGACTTTGAATTGTAAAAGATTAGTTTTGCAACTCACTCTTAGTTGTTCTTGTTGATTTCACGGTTTCTCTTGTAGATTTTAGAAAATCCCGCGAAAGATTCGATTTCTCGGTTTAAATCTCAAGAGCTGTAAAATCCCGTGAAATTAATTTTGGACAAGTAGGCTGGACTTGGATTTAGACATAATAAAACTTACGGGGTTTGACTATTTTTTTCGGGATAAGTTTGTGCTTCGAGATCAGTAGGAATTGGGAAATTATGGTAGCTTGGTTGGTTTGTTAATTCACGGGTTGGTGTACTTAGTGTCACAAACATCTCGGGGTGGATGGATGCACGATGTTTGATGACCCTTGCTCGAGCGTATTTATGGTGATTTGACTTGGATGTTCAAGAAGTTGATATATACAATAAAGGATGGAAGGTTGGGTATATATCACTACCTATATTTAAAGGAGTTACGTTGTTGTGCTCAATATAGGTTCTAAATCACAAAGTTAGTGCAAGTATAAGTCGCGGACTTGTCCTTTATCAAGCTTCATCAAGTGATTGTTGTTTCTCAAGCTTCTAATGGGATTGTAGTACAAGATCTTCTCAAGAGGTGGTCAGACTTAAAGACAGGAGGTGGAGTGTTCAGAGACATGTTTTAACCTTTTACACACTTTGAAGTTAAACACATTTCATCAAGCGGTTTTAGCATATTATGAGCTTCAGGGAATTTTTAATCTGCTAAACCATTGATGAGGAGACAAACGAGGGGTTACTACAAAAGAGTCTTAATCACCATCCTCCTTGCAGTAGTTTTATTTGCCTCTTTCCATGTATGTGCCTGACAAATTCACAACCATCACGGACTCTCAGCTTTGGCAAAAAGGTCATTGCATGCCCTTTTTGAGGGGGAGAAATAGCGCGTGTTACCTAGCAGTTCAGTCTCCAGCGGTGTGAATCTTAGCAGTTCCGATTACAGCGGGTCAGATCGTAACGGTTCAGTCTCGAGCGAT
This sequence comes from Artemisia tridentata subsp. tridentata, assembly GCA_021014915.2. NCBI lineage: Eukaryota > Viridiplantae > Streptophyta > Magnoliopsida > Asterales > Asteraceae > Artemisia > Artemisia tridentata. Next base: position 468,594,767 of record CP139507.1, read on the forward strand.
TTGAATCTTAGCGGTTCCGGTTACAGCGGGTCAGATCGTAGCGGCTCAGGATTCAGTGGTTCAATCTCCAGCAGTTTGAATCTTAGCGGCTCCAGTTTCAGTGGTTTAGCTTTCAGCGGTTTGGGTCTTAGCAATTTGCCTAAGATTTCAGCGGTTTGATACTTACTGTTGTGCAGTTTGTTCTTGAATTTATTTCTCGGTTAAATCTCAAGAACTGTAAAATCCTGTATACAGTATGACAACTAGACCATGCACTGCATCTGATATCATCCAAGCAGCTGGGTCAAACAGCTATGCTTGATAGGACTGACTATGAGTCATGGGCACTGCTAAGAATTAGCGCATGTTTCTTCTCCTTTTGGCTAGTCAACAACACAAGATGATCACGAGGTTAATTTGGTATTCCTTATTTGAGATTGAAGTTGAACTTCACGAAGGCGTCTACTTATTTTATCTTGAAGTCGGGGTTGGTTGGATGCATGACCTTCAATGATAACTTGCTTGTGCTTAAAATTTTAAGTTGAAGACTTAGGTTATCTAGTTACCAGCAGTCGGGGTAACTATCACTTAAGAGTTACGTTGGAGTACTCAGTGTCACACGTCAATGACGTTGTCAATAATCGCAAGAGGTGTTAATGTCTCATACTTTGGTTGGGTATTGAGCACTTAGAGATTTGCTTGGAGCATTAATTCTCTACACCGTTCTTCCAACATTAGTGCAAGCTTAAGCAACAAATTTGGGGACTTCTACTTTAGTTTTTCAATATTGGTATATCGGGTTTCCATCATCAAGTGGTCACTAATCTGTGTACAAGGTTGGTTAGTTGGCCAAAGGTTTTAAAAGTTGTGATGTGATCTGTAATTCTCACGGGATATTCTTAACCCAAACTGATATTCACCAAAATCAAATCAGTCCTGCCACATTCAATTTATTACTGTCTCACGGTTTCTTCTTGATTTTGTAAAATCCCGCGAAAGAACTTATTTCTCGGTTTAAATCATAGATTTGTAAAACCCCGTGATGATGGGATTATGCGCTCTTGACAGTGATCGGGTTAAAACCATTATCAAAGTTCTTTTAAATCATCATAAAGGGCTAGATCGGGGCATTTAAACGACAAGATGTGACTACGGCGTTAATTCATTATTATTTGTTTGAGGCTGAAGTGAAATTTCATGGGTACGTGTATTTAGTATCTGAAGATATCGGGGTGGTTGGATGAAGATTCTTCGAGATCCTTGTTCGAGCGGTTAATCTTTACAATGACGAAGACTTGGATATCTAGTTATTTTTTCTTCCTCTCTATTACAAAATAACTATCACTTTAAAGAGTTACGTTGTATTACTCAATGTCACACGAAATTGTGGATATCCAAATGGTGATGTACGTCTTATACTTGATGGTTGGTTGGTTGAAGAGTATAGAGTACTTAGGGATTCAATGTTGCACAAAGTCTCTACACCGCTCTTAGTCATGCATTAGTACAAGTTTAAGTCACAAGTTCAGGTTATGTTACTTCAGTCTCAAGTTCATCATATTGGGTTTTTCTCCATCAGTGGTCACGACATCAAGCCGACAAAATGATAATGGGGTTGTTAACGAGTTAGATGAGAGAAGTAGTAAAGAGAGAATTATGACGTCTGTACAAGTCAGTGCAAGCCTCGCTCTTCAACATAATGACGTCTGTACACATCAGTGCAGGCCTCGGTCTTCATCATTATGACGTCTGTACACATCAATGCAGGCCTCGCTCTTCATCATAATGACGTTTGAACACATCAGTTCAAGCCTCGCTCTTCATCATTATGACGTCTGTACACATCAGTGCAGGCCTCGTTCATCAAGAAAAGAAAAGTGTACGCTTGAGTGCACTTTATCTTCGAAAGAAGAGGAATCTTCTTATTTATGGCCATTCTCATCAACAAGTTGTTATGCTCTTTCCGTGCTTATTCAGTCTTCAAGTGGATCGGTGCATATAGGAGTATATTCTTATTCACTTGTTCTACTAAAAATTGCAGTTGGCAGGCATATGCAATTTTTGAGGGGGGGAAAGGGTGAATAAACAACATGTCAGTCTTCAAGAATCGTCAAGCGGAGCTACTTACCATTGATGGTATTAATATTCACTAGTTCAATCATCAAAAATTGCAGTTGGCAGGCATATGCAATTTTTGAGGGGGGAAAGGGTGAATATTATTCTACATGTTGATTGATGATTGAGAAATGGTCATACGACTCCTGAATACGTCAGTTCAGGAGTCGTGCAAACCATGTTCCTCCAACACTATTCTTCCTTCGTCTATTAAGGTGTTGAAGAACATGGTCAGGGAATGCTAATCGACATCGTCTCACGGGCTGATTCAATCAGTAACAAAGGGTTTCTAGTCAATGCTTCATGTATACGTCATCAGGCTACATGTACACATAATGATGATGATTCCGATTAATCGTAACCATCATGGGGGAGAGAAATGTGTACACCAAGGACGCACAAAAGGTTCACGTGATCGAGCTTAATCGTGTATCCCGATGTTGAAAAGCCGCAGAGATGATCAGTGGTTCAACTTGTCACCTTGGTATTAACGTTTCAATGTTACGTCATGGTATGATTAATCATAACCATCAGGGGAGAGAGAATGTGTACATCAGGGACGCACAACAGGTTCACGTGATCAGGGCTTAATATCCAAATATGGATACATTCTATAGATGATCAGTGGTTCAACTTGTTACTTTGGTGTTATACTAAAGACTGAAGAAGGTCGAGTCGTCAGTCTATTCTTCATTCTCGGTTGGGTGTTATCATCTCATGTGTATACTGCGGGTTGATGGGTTACATGTAAGGTTACTGGAAGGCATTTGGTGAGATGAAGGCGGTTGGTATTCTGTTCCTCCATATTGGGCAATCTTGAAGAAGGTCGAGTCTACAGTCTTCTCTATATTCTCCGCTATGTGTTAGAAGACTAAAGACGGCGTGCATTCGGTTATCAAAAGACTTCTTCATATTATGGGCGTTCATCCAAATTCTTTCTTCTATTATGGGTGTTCATCAGAAAGGTTGTCAGATTGGGGGAGAGCACTAATTAGGGGAGAGTGAAAAGCCAGAATCAATCCCTGATTAAAAGTGCTCACATTGCTCTTCAGCAAGTCAAGTGATGAATGCGGAGAAGATTCAGGATGCTGAGGAGTAATGGTTTTCGGTTCGTATCCTTGTATATATTTTGCTTCTTACATTCTTTTTCATATCTTATACCATTTTGTAAATAGATATATAGAAATCTTGCTAATTGTAAATAGAGAAACGTAAAATCAGAAAATCGATAACATTTACGGACTTAGAAATGTCATTCAATAATGGCACGGGTCTTTAAATGAAGCTCGAGCAGAAGTTAAAATGGATTGTTAAAACATGTCTAAAATGGCTTGCTATTACTTTAGATAGCAACCCGCGCTTCAAAATGGGGAAAGCACGTCGCCAAAAAGACGGCTGTTCCTCCAACTGGGTGATGTTCACCTGGGCATGGATTACTTTATATCCATGTTTCTTCGATCTGATGTACGTTTCAGTGCATCATTTCTTGAAAAAGAAGAGAAATCTTCTTTGCATACAAATAGTTTTCATTCTATGATTCTTCTGAAAATTATTTGTGAGACACTTGGTGAATATGTGTTGTATGAAATTTGTTTAAACTTGGATTATATCATCAAACGGATTTATTGGTTAAATCATACTTGTTGAAATGGTTTTGTAGTTAATGGGGTATTAGTTGAAGAGGATCTTGCTAAAACTTTATATCAAATGGCCAAATGTGTTAGTTGCTAGAAAGTTTAGGACATTATGTGCAATTTGCTTATAGTTTCCTAGCTTTATGTATCTAGAAGGTTCATTTGTGTTACTTTGGAATCCTCGTTTAATCCCCTAAATACTTTAAGACTCAAAACCTAAAAGAAGTTAGAAAACCAGTTGTATTTGATGTTTTTGAATACTCCTATGACATTTGTATGATCTGAATGAATGAGTTTCAAATGTTGTCTGACTTCTGTTAGTCGATTGCTGCATAATTGTTGTTGAAATAGTGCATATGTTCTCAGGATATCCTTAGGTATATATCTATCGTGTTAGAATCTTGTTCCTAAGATCCTGAATTGAATGATGAAATATGAGTGAATTGCCATGTTCATGATTGCTGATTGCTCTTCATGCTAGATAGTAGTTTGACGTATTTCCTGACTGTGGTTTGATTAAATGAACTTGGTATTATAATGTGGCAAGCTGCTGAAGGGTAGCTATTAAGGAATAGTGTATCTGTATGTATGTATATCTGTATTGATATTCTTATGCAGATTCCATGGCCAAAATGAATGTGCCAGTTCCCATTCTAACCATTTGATCAGACGTTCAAACTCTATTGATTGGCTCGGAATTCACCACGACAACAACATCGACAGCAACAACAACAACAACACCTTCACCTCCACCACCATCATTTCAACAAAGAAGTACTTACTCGGATCTCGCCAAGTGGGGATCGACAATACTTGAGAAGATTTGTTGGTGGATGGATAATCGATGTTGACCACTGACTCACTCAGAAAAGCGGATGATCACATCATCTGAGCAAAAAGGTCAATATCATTTGTGTCATAAAAGTTATCTTGTGCATAAGAAGCAGTGAATCTCCCTCTTAGATTAAGGGGGAGCATAGTATGTTTCATAATCAGACTACATTAAATCGGACACATTTTCTCCCACATTTTCTAACTTATTTAAATCAATTGGGATCACAAATCTCAAAAGGTTTGAAATTTTTGATCGGGGGAGAGAATGTGATTTAAATATGAAACCTGATGAAAATGTGATGTTTTGGAATTAAACGTTAGGCTCTCCCATATGTGCTAAACTCTTTCGTATATCGATGCACATATTGAGGGGGAGCAAATGGACAAAAGGATTTGGCATCTTATGTGAGCAAGGCTCAGACTTCACAAATGAATTGACGAAACATATATTGTCATCAATCGAAAGGACATATCCTGGCTGGGTAATAATTTCAAGCTGGTCTAACCAGTGATGTAAGCGTGTCTCGAAAAGGATGTGTCTGAGTAGAGTGTACCGTTTCGAGAAACTTTCTGTGGACTTGACCAGGCCGGGTAATAATTTCAAGCTGGTCTAACCAGTGATGTAAGCGTGTCTCGAATCGGTCATGTTCACTGAAAGTTGATCAATTCAAAAAGTGCGAGCTCTACCTAACATGTGCAAATTTATAAAACAATCATTCGAGCACATGTTGAGGGGGAGCATTTGAAAAATATAAAACTCTCAAGTGTTTACAAAAATGTGTTTCAGAATCATGAACACTTTGAGAGATTTTTCAAAATTTTGGTTTATGGCAATCGTGGAAGAATACCAAAGACCGACCATTTTAATTAATGCATGGAGTTATAAGGATGGTTAGGTTAGGCTCAAGTTCCCACGATCCCGCCCACTAGTACAAAAATGGGATTTAGTCACACATGCTTTTTTTCGAACAGCCACACAGTCGCCTTTTTATGTGACTAAATGTACCAGAATAAAATAAATAGCCACACTTGATCCGACTTGTGTGACCATTTCGGAATTACATCCGAGGCTACAGCCACACATTTGAATATTTTCGTGACTATACGTATCTGGTAAAAAAAATTTTGATTTTTTAGTCACTTATAATTTGGGACGTGTGACGGATACAAATAAGGTTGAAACATTAGTCACACTATATATATACATATGTGACAAATATATGTCACGCAATTGAAAAGTGTGACCAAAATCCATATATGGTCACACGAAGTAATTGTGTATGTGGCTAAATCATATGCTCAAGTTTGTCACACATTATTTAAGCGTGACTGCTAGTTTTTGTTGAAAATTTAGCCACATATGAATTTGAAATGTGTGACAACTGAAAAGTAAGTTTGAAGCATAGTCACGATATGCATTTAAAAGTGACAAATATATGTCACACACTTGAGATGTGTGACCAGATGTCATATATGGTCACACTAAACCATAGGCATACATGATTAAGTGTGACCAAAATTCGATACAAATAGTCACGTAAGTTAATATGTGTGTCTAAAGTTAAGTGTGTGTTTGCCTGCCAATTCCTAATGTGTATGGGCACACATTTAATTGTAGCACAATCATGTGACTATAGGCAATAGTCAAATTTTGTCACACATTATTTAAGTGTAGTCACAATTCGATACATATGGTCACACATTTCTGATAACTTATGCAATAGTCAAAAATTTAAAAATATCAATGTTTTGGCTCGATTGTAAGCATTTATGTAAGCATATTTTGTCAGACTATACATTCTAGCAGTAATAACTATACATTCTAGCAGTAATAACTACACATGTTTATCTCATAAGCAATATTCAGTAATGACTATACATGTTTAAGTCAAACTATACATTCTAGTAGTAATAACTATACATTCTATTTCTTGTCCTTGGGTCCTAGATACTCTTCCATCTTCTTGAGCAGTTCATATGCCATGTTATCATAATTAAGCTGAAGCTTGAGTATTTTCTTCCCACGCAACATCTGATGTAGAATGTCTTTGTGAAACTTTAAAGGGTAATCCTTTTCTACAAGCATGTAGATCACCAACTCATTCACAGTTAAAGCATGTACTCCACATCGTTGAAAATTTTTCCATTCTTTAACAGTATTGTGCGTTAGTCTTCTCCAACATTCATCTTCATGATTTGGTTCAAACATTACCTTCAAATAATTACAGACTTCTCTATCATAAGCTTGTTCTGGTGTCTTATTACCAAATCTTTGTTTGAGTAATTTCCATAGAGCTATCATATCTCGTCTATCAAAATCATGAACCATGTGAAGAAAGCTTACAAACCTTCTAGAAGAACCATCATGCCTCTTAATATCATAATAAATTGTTTCCCAATGAGATCCAGACTTATAATCAACAATGGGATGTTTGACAGTTAAAGGTTGTGCATCCATGGCTTCTCCTACAGAGTCAACTGCAAGTTCAGTGTGAGCTTGCATTTGTTCTTTAGCAACAGCTTGCTCAGTTTGTTCTTGTTTTCTCTTTTTACTGCTTTCTATTTCCAACTGTTCACCTGCTCTCTTTGAACTGTCATTCAAGAAGAGTTCATTGTTTCTCTTGGCAATTGCATATAATTCTTCAATTCTTTTATCATCCAAGAATTTCAAATCCTTTAGTTTCCAACTGGCCACATTCTTCAAATATCTGCACATGAGTAGATGTTTATGATGTACATATTGGGTGTTGTTGATATTAATATAAATTTACCTTTGCAACAAAAAAATAAATAAATAAATAAATACCTGCACATGAGATCTCTTCTTTGTTTTTGAGTGGGTGGCTTGTTCTTCTTAGCTGCATATCTTTGTGCTGCAAACTTCTTCTTTTTTGCATCAAAAATTTCTTTCAGCATCCTGGCTTTTTCATCTACTGAGTACTTATCTTGCTCTTCTTTATGTACTATTTTAGCAAATTCACAATCAGCTTCAACCTGAGCCCTTTCCTCAAACCATGAAGCTATTAACTCTGCATTTTTTTGCACTTGTAATTTCTCTGCATACTCCTTGTCTGAAAGAATCTGAGCAGCTTTTTGAGCAGCTTCTTGAGCATCAAGATCAGCCACTTGTCTTTTCAATTCTTCATCGGTAATCATTGGTTGTTGTTGTTGTTGACTAGGTGACTGAAACTTAAATTTCTTCTTAGGTTTTGCACTCCTAATCTTTGTTAATATTTGAGCCATAGTCATATCATCATCACCTTGACTAGCAGTAACCTTATCAATAGCAGGAATAAATTTAGTCTCAGTAGCACTAACATCAATAGCAGCAATACTAACTTCAGTCTCAGTATAGAGAACTAACCTTATCAATAGCAGGAATAGCAGGAATAACAGGCTCACTATCAGGAATAACTGGACCACTAGCAGGAATAACTGGGTCACTAGCAGGAATAGGTGGCTCACTATCAACAGTTGTAACCTTGCCCAAACGCCTATCCATCACCGCTTCATTCCCTTGGTTATCAGCAACTAGAAATTCCATTGGATCACTCTCTTCACAAATACTTTCACCCTCTTTATCCTCCCCTGAAACTTTGCCTTCATTCCCCCCCTGTTTGGGAGCATCCTTAGAAGCTTCAGAAGATTTAACCTTTTGTTTGGGAATTCTTGATCCTTTGACTTCTTCTAAATACCTAACCCTTCTCTTCAAAGCCTTTATCTCCCCAGCTTGAGCTTTGATGACTCCATCTTGGGAAGAAGCTATTGCTCGCAGATCACCAATTTGTGCAGACAGCTTGGCACAGGTATCATTCAATTCATTCAAAAGTTGCAGACTATCCTCACCACTTCGGCTTGTGTTACCTAGCCCGAGAGGTGGATCACTGGAAAAGTTAAGTTCAGCCTCACCCCTAGGATGAACATCCGAACCCCCCATTGTTTCCATGTGACTGGGACCTTCACCTGAATCAGTTCCAGAGGAACTTTCTTCATTAGAAGTTGTCTTGGTTCGGGTCTTAATGATGTTACCACTGTCCTGTGCTGCTGCTAAGCTAGACACAGTAGTGGCAGCCCTTGCCAACATGTCACTCTCCCCCCCCCCAGTGACATCCTCATCTGCAACAGTTGGTATAGAACCACTAGCCTGAGGTAGCTCAGTGTTCTTGGTGTTAGTCCTACGTTTATAGGTCTGTTGTTGTTGTTCTGTGGGTGTGTGATGGGTACCAGCTGGGATTGCTGAACCTTCACCCATTTGGGTTTGGGCTAGTGCCAACATTGTTGGAAACAAAGGTGTCACTCTCCCTGAAAAATCTTTTCCAACCCTCCTCATATTAGCAAAAACCTTTTTGGTAAGGCAGGGAGTGGGAGAAACATTTTTGTGACTTTTCTTTTTTTTAAATTGGTTGTCCAAAAAGAGTTGCAAAAACCTTGGATATAGAAAATATTTAGCCAAAGAACTATCCAAGTTCCTAACCATATTATCAAAAATTAATTTTGAGAAATTAAATCTTTGAGTATTTTCAGCCAAACAAATTATAGCAGAAGCTAAATTACTGCTAAATTCATTCCATGCAGTGGTCTTTGGACTTAGACACACTAAGACAGTATGAATTAAGAATTTCCACTGAGGAGAAAAATTACCTTTTTGGAACTTTAAAGCATCTGTATATCTCTCATAGCCCATCAGTGCAAGTTTTTCAAAGATTGTAGTATTTGGAAGATTCTCAACTCCGTTAGCATCATCTAGGAGAAGATCTCTTCGAATAGACGCCTCTATAATGATAATCATCTGCCCATCTACAAGGGCATGGATTTGTGCTTCCCCATTAATAGTATTGACCTTAGCAGACGACCAAAACTGGATAATGTTGGAAGTATATATAGTAGGTTTTACTGTTAATGCAAACTTAATATAGCTTGCATTAAGGAAATCAATGATCTCAGTAAAATCTACAGACTCATTGGATTTTTCTAAAAAGGCAACATTATTATGAGGTTCGGTAAAAGTTAGGTTCGACATTATGATTTGATTTGGGGGTTTTGCAATTTGACGATTAAAACTCGATTAGGGAGTGGAAGAGAGAGAGTAATGTGTGCGTGAATGTGATTGTGTGCAGCAATTGGGGGTTTATACCCTTTAAGTAAAAAGTGATACAAACTACCCTGCACTCCCAACTACTGCTAAAAGGATACCCAGCAGTACAACGTTTCGCTAGCAGTACAATTGTTTACCTAGCAGTACAATAATAATAACTACATTCAAATATCATAAACTTGTAATAATAACTGCATTCATATATTAAACCAAGTCAAAATAAGTTTACATTTACATAGGCAAAATATATAAAGAAAAGATACATTAAGACACATATTTACTAGCTTCAATACTTCTGTAAACATCAACTATTTTCTCTCTTTCTTCTTCTATTTTTTTGTTCCTCTCCTCAATTTTCTTCTGATGCTCCTCAATGACCTCTAAATCTTTCTTGTTCCTTTCTTCATACATCTTCATACGCTTGTTGTGAATTTCTAACAATGCGTTTTCAACACCATACTGGCCTTTACTACATTTCTCCCAAATATTTTGGGATATGCCAAATTTTTTATATTTTTCAGGCATTGGTGGAGGAGAATCATCCCTTGGGCGTTTGTTTTTGTTGGAAGAAGGAGTTGAAGAGGAGTCAGCCATTGAAATTTGAAATTTATTTTCTAATGAAAATATCAAAGGAGTTGTATATGGTACGGTTGATTATGAACGGTTTTCCATGTCGAGTTGTACAAATAGGCTAGAGAGGTATACGAACGGTTCCCAATACTTTAGGCGGGAAGAGGGACCATCGAGAGGCGCCAAAAGTAAACAGATGGATAATATTGATCGGATTTGGTTTGTGTTTGGTTTGGATTTGACTAGTGTAGTTGATCTAGAAGTGTGTTTGGTGTTGGATTGACTAATTGACTTTTTCATTAGGGTAATCGATATTTTCTATATTAATGATGTTTAATGTAATTTGTGTGCTAACTTTAATGACTAATTGACTTTTTTATTAGGGTAATTGATATTTTCTAGTACATGTTTAATGTAAATACATGCTTTAATATCTATCGCAGTCTGAATGTGTTTGAGAAGTATGGGTATATTTAGGCCACTTCCAACAATAACTCAGCCTTAACAAATTCAAATTCAAATTCAAATTCAAATTCAAACGTAAGATAAAGTACAACATATTAACGCTGCGTTAACGCAGGTTAGCCCCAACAATTAAAATTCAAAGTCACGTTAATAAAACGTGTGCATTTGTACCCTATAAATACCAATGCTTCTGAAGCACAAGTCACACAGAAACACATTCCAAACTTCTCAAATACTCAAGATCCAAGCATCTCAAATTCAAGATGTCTTCCAGAAAAGATTTCGGGCAACAATTTCCAAGCCCACCTCGCCAAAAGGATTTTGGCCAACAATTTCTAAGCCCACCTCGCCAAAAGGATTTTGGCCAACAGGTTCCAAGCTCACCTAGCGAAAATGAAAAATTCCATACTCCACCCGAGCATATCTTTCCGGTTTTCCAACCGGAAAATTTTCCGGTGAATAATCAACCTGTAAATGAATCGGTTCCCAACCAAGACCCAAATCCGTTTGGGTTAACTGAGGAACAACTTAGGCAAGAGGAAGCAGATATGCAAGTCCTCCTGGAAATGGAAGCACTTGAAAGAGAAGAGGAAGCTGATCGTTTGGAGCGGCAAGCCAGGGAGGATGAAGAACGTAGGTAAAGGTAGGAGTCTGGTTTTTTCACACCTTCCGAATCCTCTGAAGATGGTTACCCAGATTCAGATGATAGTTTTTATTAATCGTCCGTTGTTTATGTTAATCGTATGTTGTTTATATTAATCAATCGTTGTTTATGTTAACGTAGTTTTTATTTGACATTTAATGTATTTCTATTTCATGTTTAATGTATTTCTATTTCATGTTTAATGTATTTGTATTTGATACTTTATTCTCAATTTATAAATTGAATTGAATTTGAATTGAATTGATAAATTTTAAATATATCCCGCCCTTTTGTTTAATTTGAATTTGAAATTTTAAATTTTAAATATCCCGCTCGTTATTAATATGTTGTACTGTTACTTTACGTTTGAATTTGAATAATACTCGTACGGTTACTTTTACTTTCAATCTGATTTTTAAAATAGCCTCCAACGGCTAGTTTAACGGCTTTCCACTATCAAAGCCACTTTCACAACACTTCGTTTTCTCACACAACTTCTTATAAAACTCTCTCGCAAGTATCACTAATTTTAACACAAACACTGTGGCTAACAAATTAACTAGCAGAGGTGCAAAAGGCTATCCTCACCCGATTACACAATGAACAAGAAAAAGAACTCAAATTGATTAACAATTTGCTAGGTGAGATAACTCGTATTATGCTACAGATGCATAATCGTGCTGATCCAGAGGTCGAAAGGTTGCGTGAGTTGCCTCAAGACCATCCAGCTATCAGGGTTGGTCTAGAAATTAAACTCTTTTAAGAAATGATGAAACAGGGTCGAAAGGTTGCGTGAGTTATTGTTGGGTGTGTTGCTCATGTACAAACATATAATCTCGGCTCATTCGTTAAACATTTCGTATACAACCATATCATCTCGGCTCATTCAATTCGTTAAACATCTCGTGTATAACCATATCATCTCGGCTCATTCGTTAAACATCTCATATACAACCATATTATCTCGGCTCATTCGTTAAACATCTCGTATACAACCATATCATCTCGGCTCATTCGTTAAACATCTCGTATACAACCATATCATCTCGGCTCATTCGTTAAACATCTCGTGTATAATCATATCATCTCGGCTCATTCGTTAAACATCTCGTATACAACCATATTATCTCGGCTCATTCGTTAAACATCTCGTATATATACGACCATATCATCTCGGCTCATTCGTTAAACATCTCGTATACAACCATATCATCTCGGCTCATTCGTTAAACATCTTGTGTATAACTAAAGCTCAGTTAATTAAGGGTGAGTGTGTTAAAGCTGACGTGGCATTGTGTTAAAGTTTAAAGCTGAGTTATTGTTGGGAGTGGTTAGAGTATTTTCTTTTGTTTTTTCAGTGGATTTTAGCATGACTTAATCTTAATACCGCCAATTTTGTCCATATAATATTCAACTACGTACGGATAACTGATACCCGCGGGGAAACCCGAAAAACCGATGGATAATATTAATCGGGTATCCGGTGGGATATGGGGCGGGTACGGGTATATTATAAACGGGTTCGGTTATGGGTATACTAAAACCCGCCCCGAACCCGAACCGTTGCCATCCCTATTTACCGGCTATAGCCGGATTTCACCGCCACGTCATCACCATTAGTTTTTTTTTTTTTTTTTTTTTTTTTTTAAACAAATCTTGCCACGTCAGGTATAGTTAAACCAAACCACAAATTCAATATTCAACCAGCAATTAATCCCTTTACCCGGTCATTTGTAAACACACACAAAAATCAATAAACCCTAATCAACACACGCATTCTTATGGCAAACACAAGCACGCAAACAATGAAACCAAATAACAAAAAGGTAATTAGTAATTTGTGTTTTGTAAATGTAATTAGTAAGGGTACAATAACTAGTAATTATGTAAGTATTTTGGTTTGTTAAATGGGTAGTAGTTTGTACTGTTGATGTGATGGTTGCACAATATGATACATTATTTGCGATTATTAAGATAGTACTCTATAAAATTTGGAGCCAAAAATTTGATTTATTCAAGTTTATGCTTTAATTAACAGGTTCAAAGGGAAAATTTTCAAATAATTCAATTGTTAATTTCAAATTACAACTTGGAGGCAAATTTTTGGATCGAAATTTTTTGAATCACAAACGATTCATATTCTTGGTGTATAGCCTCTTTTCTCTCCTTAAAAAAAGATTGCAAATAAAAAACAAAAATCAAATCTTCTCTCACCATTACTCTCCAAGCTAAGCCATAATCATTTTCTTTTACCCTTTGTTGCTCAAGAGTCATGGAAACTGAACCCATTGTTGATAACCATACTTTGCTTCCTCTTGATCATATTGTACATGATGATAACGCCTTAGAATATGAATCCGAAAAGTCTTCTGATGAAGAAGATATAGATGAGCCTGTAACCAACCAAACACCTGAGATAGTAGCTAAGAGGGGCTCAACCAGGCTAGTAAAGTTTCGCGCGAAGCATGACAAACCTGGTGCAATAAAGCTCAAGGTAACCTTCGATGCATTCGGTAGGGTAACAGGGGAAAACGGAGCAGTGTTTGTGAGTTTTTTAGGAGATGTGGCTCGTGAGCAGATAGGTGTGAAGATTCTACACTGGAAGAAGGTGAATAAAGAATCAAGAGATAAACTATGGGATGAAATCTTGGTACATATATACTATTTTGTAACCCAGTACTACATAAGTTTATGTATGCAGTTACATTATGTGCAACTAATTAACAACATTGTGTTAATATTTTCAGAAATTTTTTGTTGTTGACGTCAAATACAGAAAATTGATAATGATTCGTCTTGGTAAAATGCTAAGGAATTACCGAAGGAAGCTCAAATTCAACTACATTTTGCCCAACCTAAATACACCTTCCAAACTGAATGAAGTCCCGGACTTGTATAATACAATAATGAAATCAGAAGACTGGGTCGAGTATGTTAAATACACGACCACCGAAGCATACAAGGTTTTAATTAGTCATCTTTAATTAAGTGTATATGTCATTTTATTATTTTCAGTTTGCAGCATTACCGCATCTAAACGCCTTATGATTTTGTGTTTTTAGGAGAAATCTGAGAAAGGTAAAATGGCGCGTTCCCAAAATATTTATCAGCATAAAATGGGACGAGGTGGATATGCTTATGTCAAAGAGAAAATGGTAAGATTACACAATGTTTGTTTTACCAATTAAGAGACGATCAGTATGAGAAATGAATCTGTTTACATTGCCCAATTTGCACATTTGCATTAATACCCTCATATTTTTGATTATCTTGGTTTAACTGTACATGTGTAAGCATCCTCATATTTTCGTTTATCTTGGTCTAACTTTACATGGGTATGCATTTGATGTTTATTAGATCCAAAATAAAGAGATTGAAGCGGATGAAGAACCCCCCCCCCCCCGGTGATGTAATGTGGGTGAAAGGAAGGGTAAACAAAGACGGCGAATACCCAAATGATGATATTAAATCAAAGGGAGATGAACTTGTAAGTTTGACTGCTAATTCTATTATTATGCTTATATAGCAGCAACATTTAACTGTGTACTAGCAGTAGTAGCTTGTATACCAGCAGTTACTCTAACATCATCAAGAAGACTTTTAATCCCAACATTTCCTATATTTTTTGTGCAGAAAGAAGCTGATGACAATATCAAGGAAGGAACATCGGGTTTTGATGATGGCACTGATGCCATGACATTTGTATTTGGTAAGGAAAAGGGCGGTTATGCCAGAGGAGTGGGAGGTGCAGTAACATACAAAGAGTATTTTGGCCTTCCTCGAAGAAAACAAGAAGCCAATGAAAAAATTGCCTTACTTCAAACTCAACTGGATAATGAGAGACGCGAGCATGAAGAAAAAGATAAATTGATCAAGAAATTGTCCGCCGAGATGACTGAAAAAAATGTGCAGGTCAATAAATTATCCGGTGAGGTGGAAAACACAAATATAATGCTTTCTCAAATTCTGCAACAGTTGAATAATAAAGGGATGAATATAACTCTGCCAACTGAACCATCGCCAATAGCCTCAGTTGTAAGCCATTTTTTATGTTGTTAACAATTTCATTTTCTAATGCTAACACCACTGATGCTAATTATACTAGGCATTGAACATAAACTGATGAGTGACTGTATTTCTTAATTTATATTGCAGGTGACTCCAATGGCCATTGACAATATTGCAGGTGACTCCAATGGCACTCAGACAAGTGGTGTTGTAAGTCCTAAAGATGCGGGAATTGAGGAGAAATCCAATGGCCTTGAAACTTCTAAAAAGGTAACGGAAACAATGGTAAGTATAGTAATAAAAGATCGCCCTTTGATTTTTGAATTTTACATACATGATCGACTAATGTACCGTGTTTTATATATACGTATAGGAACCTGCTGCTAAAACTGTCAGGCCTAAGCATAACCTTAAGTCACGACGAAACGGGTCTCCAGATTCCCAATCGCTACAAAATGTGTCGTCTCCAACACAACCACTGCCAACAGTATGTATTTCAACATGTTTCTTGTTACTCTTTTGTTTAAATAATGTAACGTGTTTTATATATACATATAGGAACTTGCTAAAACTGTCAGACCCAATAAGCCAAAGCAAAAGAAGCGACGAAATGGGTCTCCAGATTCCCAATCGCAACAAGATGTGTCTCTAACACAAGCACTGCCAACAGTATGATATTTCAACATGTTTCTTGTTATTCTTTTGTTTAAATAATTTCTGATATATACATAAAAATTCTTTTTTTGTAGACACTTAAGTGCAAACTGTGGATTATAAAGCAAACAAATATTGTTGCTTTGGGTACCGTATACCAGTCTCATGGAAAGCAAGTGCTGCATAACCGACCACTCCCAAGTGATTGCTACAAAGTGTCGATTGATGAATCGTTAGTTGATGCAGCATGTGTACCGGACGTAGCAAATAATGGGTTAAAAGTAGTTAAGAATGTTGAAGGTAGTTTCGTTGCATGGCCAAAGGATCAAGTTATTTTTGAAGAGGTGGTACGTACATGTGTTTTTTCAACCTACATATATAATTATTCATATGTAATTCAATGTTTGATAGAAGCGTCTTTTGTTTACTACAGGTTACACCAACAAACCATGTAACTAAATGTGTACCACAGGCACCACCGAAGAAACAATATATATCTGCTAACGACTTAAGGCAAACTGCTAAGGGGGTGAAGGTTCAAAAGTCTTTAGATATTTGATTAATTAAGTACGACATTACAATTGTATATTCTGTCCAGTTATATACATTCGAGTTTAATTCAATTTGAAATTTCTTGTGTTTTTTTAATATTGTTTTATATATAATATATATACTCATTCCAGCAGCACTAGCATAGTACAAGCAGCAGTAACTCTGCTTCAGCAGGACTACCTTAGTACTGCTAGCAGTAGCAACTCTGCTCCAACATTATTGGTCACTCTTTGTTTAATTCGATGTGTGACTAAATAGTACCAAAGGCCACACAAAATAAAAATTCATGTGACCATTGGATGAACAATAGTCACGCAAAATACACAATTCTTCACTTTACACAGCATATGGTCACACTTATTAACAACTTTGGCCACTTTATGCTTAATTGTATGTGACTAAATACCCAAAACAAGCATGCTTTGTGTGACTAAATATAATAAAAGGCCACACAAACATAAAATTCAAGTGGCCATTGGATGATCAATAGTCACACAAAATACAAATTTCTTCACTTTAAACAGCATATGGTCACACTTATCAACACTTTTGGCCACTTAATGCTTAAATGTATGTGACTAAATAACCAAAACAAACATGCTTTGTGTGACTAAATATTACAAAAGGCCACACAAACATAAAATTCATGTGGCCATTGGATGATCAATAGTCACACAAAATACACATTTCTTCACTTAAAACAACATATAGTCACACTTATTAACACTTTTGGCCACTTTATGCTTAATTGTATGTGACTAAATACCCAAAACAAAGATGCTTTGTGTGACTAAATATTACAAAAGGCCACACAAACTAAGAATTCATGTGACCATTGGATGATCAATAGTCACACAAAATACACATTTCTTCACTTAAAACAGCATATGGTCACACTTATTAACACTTTTGGCCACTTTATGCTTAATTGTATGTGACTAAATACCCAAAACAAACATGCTTTGTGTGACTAAATATTACAAAAGGCCACACAAACTAAGAATTCATGTGACCATTGGATGATCAATAGTCACACAAAATACACATTTCTTCACTTAAAACAGCATATGGTCACACTTATTAACACTTTTGGCCACTTTATGCTTAATTGTATGTGACTAAATACCCAAAGCAAACATGCTTTGTGTGAATAAATATTACAAAAGGCCACACAAACTGAGAATTCATGTGACCATTGGATGATCAATAGTACACATTTCTTCACTTTAAACAGCATATGGTCACACTTATTAACACTTTTGGCCACTGTTTTTTAAATTGTATGTGACTAACTCGAAAAAAACAACACACGATGTGTGACTAAATCATCACAAACGTCACATTTATTATATTTTCGTGTGGCCATAGGATGGGAAATAGTCACACATACTGATGAATCCAACAAAACTTGTGCCTAATTAGTCACACATATTCGGGTTTTGGTCACTCTTTTTTGATGAAAACGGCCACAAACTAAACAATGTGACCATATGATACCTACGGTGGCGCGACTTTTTGTCACACACACCCAAAAAAACGTGTGTGACTATATGCATATAGTCACGCATTTCCAGTGTGACGATAGGCAATATCTGTACCAGTGACCAGAGCCGGAGGGATCTACCCAGGGACAATCCACTAGTTAGTGTAGAAGTCCTTAGGTATGATTAAAAAAGGAGAAAAATGGATAAGGGGAGAGTTCCGACTGAGATGGAGCTAGTACTGGAACAAACCCAACAAGGTTCTAGTAATGAAGTCTTGGTAAGCACTGAAGGGGTTGAAGAATTAAAAAGAAACGAAGTGAGAAAGGGTGAAAAGAAATAGCCCTCCTTACAACTTAGGCAGAAACCGGGTCAATACATATGCTGTCAGAATCACATAGTTGATTGCTGGCATTGAAGACAAAGTATCATGGACCCAATGATACGCTGCACAACCCTCCCTAGCCACTCAAGGTCCCTCAAAGGATCCTTGTTTCAATTGTCACGGAGTTCAATACATTCCTATCGTCTCTCTCACTCCGAGTTAGATGATATTGAAAAGGTGGCAGTCCTCTCCAGCCTCCGCTCACTAAATCAAAACGCACTATCGATTCTAGAGCCACGAGATGCATAATAAGATCTCATAGGAACACGAATTATTTCTGCACTGGTTGTTCAACATTAAGGACACCAGTTGTAAACTTATGAGTCCTACGCAGATCTTAGCAATCTGCCAGAACATTTATGAGGGAATTTACAAATGTAATTCTCAATGATTGAATGGAAATTCCTGCCAGGGTCAACATCAAACAGCCCTGAAAGCAGGTCACTTCGGTAATTCCCTGTGGATTACGCTTAGTGATCGCGGCGGTTTCAAACGGTCTACAGTCGTGGAGTGATCTCCAGTGACTCACCTAATCGTTGATATGCTACGGTATGATCTTAAAAAGCCCTCTGTGGGTTTTCGATTAGGAACGGTCCTGGTAAGGATTAGAGAGAGTTTTCACACTATGATGTTAACAATCTCGAAGTCCGAACCTGTAAGTACCGGACATTTTATTGCTAACTGTCGTATGCCAGAACTTCTGGCGATTGTAGCTGATTGCTGTTGCAGCTGTTTGCGGTTGTAGCTGATTGAAGTTGCAGCTGATTGCGGTTGTAGTAGATTACAGAAAAGATGTCAATCCTTTACCACATGCTCACACTACATCATCATTGTAACTCAACAAAGTCATGATCAACCTAAAAGACCTTTAACACGGCTTCTGCAAACTCTGATGCTAAAGATCATGACACCAAATAGTGTGAGCATGTCGGCTCAAAGATTTACACATCACGTGGAGACATACTACTGAAAGATGGCTTGAAGATCCATGTTGGATGATATTTTCGAAGAATACTCAAAATCATCCAAGACAAAGGAAAGGTCATCAAAAGTTCACTGCTGAAAGCACAATGATCAAAGACGTTGAAGAATCAAAGACTACGAGCTATGAAGACAACTTCAGAAGTCAAAATGCTAGAATTCAAGTTATTATTTCTGGGGTGACCTCCCTTAGGGGGAGATTGTTAGGAATATAAATATTCAGATGAAGGCTCGGTCACCCCGAGCATCTATTTAGCATCTACATAGCTCGTAGGCTTATTTATATTAGCTTAGCAATATTAGTATTAGTATTATTAGTTTAGTCGTATTTATATTTGTGGAGTGGGTCGGGGCTTTCCCCACTGTCAGCTCACTCCACAGCCCACTAGGGGCACCAATATTAGGAACTATATAAACCCTTCCCACACATGGGAAGGGGTGGAACTCTTCTCACATTTAATCTAATTTTTCTTTTGAGTTACCCACTCTCTCTCTCTAGTTCATCTTCACCTAATTCAACATGGATCTAATCTTCCATGAATCAAGGCCACCCGAATCAAGCACACAATCAAGATGGTCATATCTTACATCTTTGATAGTGAAGAGTTGGCTAGCCCACAAGGTTATGGCTTGTGGTTAAGGCAGTAGAAAACCATAATTGGTAATCAGCTCACCAAGATGATAACTGTATTCTATCAAAGAGTTGGCTAGTCCAAAAGCAAACGGCTTTTGGTAAAGACAAATCAAATCCGTTGACAGCTGATGATTTGCTTAAAATCATTTGGTTATCAATGTACCATAGTATCATACTAAAACATTGGCTACTCCAGAAGTAATGGCTATCTGGTAAAGAGACATAAAATCCATTAAATTTTCAAAAAGGATTGCTAGGGACTAGCAATAGTTTAGTGTGGGGGATTGATGAGTGTGTAAATACTCATCATTTTTTGTCCCATCTGAACTGCAAAAACATTTAAAAACACTCAGAAATGCTTCAAAATACAGAAAATATCCTTAAATTGTGTTTTTATCTGTTTCATGTGCAAAAGGATTAAAAACGGGACGAAAATGAACATTTTTGGATTGACTCGGCAATAATTGTGCATTTGATCAAGTGAAGACGAAAGTCAAAGACGGAGTCAAAGTCAACCCCCAAAATACCAAAAATAACACAAATGGTCCCTGGAATTAATTTTCACTTTTGGCAACTTTGGTCCTTGGATTTTCAGCATTGTACAATTTTAGTCCCTAAGGTTTATCTAAAATCCAAACCATATCCTAATCCTAAACTTAACAAACCCTTATCCTAAAAATAAAACCCAACCCACTCCATCATTAAACCCAGCTAATAAAACCAACCCAGCTACAAGCCCAACACACCCAAGCCCAATCCACACCAACCCTTAACCCGACCCACCTTTTTAGATAAACAACCAAGTTTGACCACAAGTCAAACTTGTCTTCTTCATACCACCCCGCCAAATACCACCCCCTTACCCACAACATTGTTCTGCAAAACCACCCTCATCCACCACCCCTTATCCTGACAAACTTTCCCCCTCCTCCAATAAGAGATTTTCACTTGCTTACACCCTCATGTGCTCAGTAGAAGCCAAAAGCCCACTATCCACTTTTCCCGCCAAAAATCTAAATGGACGGTTAGATTGAATTAAAGCTATTTTAATGGTGGGATTTGCTCGTGATTGATCAAGGAAGCTTCTGAGAAGGCTATATAAAGAAATGAAGGCCAGAAGAAATAGTTGTCACTAGTTTTAGACCTTTCGTAGTGTAAAATTTACTTATTGCTTAATCTTAGTTTAAATTCAAGTTGGATTCTCATTTCAAGTTTGTTTTCAAAGTTATTATCCTTAGTTACTTCTGAATTGTACCAATTTCCAAGTTATTATAATTCAAAGTTTTCAAGTTTCTCTGTTTAATTCGAATCAAGTAAAGTGTTAATTAAAAAGCTTATTATCTGTTTTCATAAGCTCATATAAGCTAAATATAGCTTAGTGTGAGCTTATCTTAGTTCAATTAGTTTTGTTCCAAGAAAAATGAGAAAAGTCAACAAAAGTCAACAAAGAACCAAATAAGCTGTTCTGGGTGGATAAGCAGTTCTGGAATAAGCTGAGTAAGGTTTTAGCTTGGTATTGACACACCAAGTCAAGTTCTGATCAGTTTTTCTTTGTTTCATAGCCCCATTCAGTTGTAAGCCATTTTTCCTATTTTTGCATAATCTCTATATTACTGTACTGCTGCTTATTTTTAGCTTATTTCTTTAATTATCTGCTTATTGGTAGTTTAGAAGTGTACTCCATCTGTTTTATCAGTTTTAAAAAGCTTTTTCTTATTTTGCTTAAAATCAGTGAACTTTAAAGGGTGTTTGGATTAGTTTGACAAACTGGGTCAAACCCAGAGTTACTGTTCATTTGTCTTTAGCATAAGTTTGATTTAGCTTAATATAGGTTAGACAAGCTTTAGTTATTAGATGTTAAGTTGTTTTTGAGGTTGTTTGAGTTTTTGTACCTGTGAGTTCAATTTTAAGTTCATAACTGCCTTATTAAGCTCAGTATAAGCTAAGGCTTATTTGAGCCTTATTTTTGGCACTTCCATGTTCATTTTAGTGGTTATAGTGCAATTCCAAGTTTTGGTTTAGTGTCATTAAGAATTACATGAGTTAAGTTAAAAAAAGCTCAACTGTTGCATCAGTAACTAAAGTGCAGAACAGTACTTTTAGCTTTTGATATCAGCTGATTTCTGGCTTATTCCCTTGTGCTCACTCCTTGATTTTTGGTTTGCTCATTCCCTATAGTACTAGCTTTAAGTTTCTGTGTTTGGATTCTCAATTTATAGCTTATTTCCTAGCTTAATTCTGGCCTGCAATTTTCCTCATTTCACTGATTCAATCCTGCAACCAACCTCAGTGTTTTACACATCTGATCTAGGGACAAATTAGGGTTCAATTGGTTGTTGTAATTTGGGGCTTTTGGTATTTTAGAGTAGCCAGTAGTACTAGCAAGCTTTTGCCCCCTTAATTTTCCACTTATCAGCTTATTAGAATTGCTTATTTTGATCTGCAAGTAGGTGGTTTTCCCTGTTTTTTCTGCATAAGTTTTTAAACTGCCAAGCTGCTTATTAGCTTATCTATTGTGCTTATTTGTGCTTAATCTGTTGTTTTATGCTTTAATAAGTTGTTTGAACTATTCCTGAGCTTTTGGGAATTTTTGGATAACTTTAGCTTATTTTTAGCTTATTTGCCAAACTGCTTATTAGCCCAATTGCTTATTAGGGTTTAGATAACTTTTAATTTTATTTTTCCTAGATTTAGAATATTATTTTAGACTTACCTTGAATTTTTTAGATTTTTCCTAAGTCATTTGCTATTTTTAAACCTTTTAATTAGTTTTAATAGTTTTTAATTCATAATAAAAAATATAAAAGTCAGAAAAATATAAATCTTTTTTCTAAAATTTTCTTTTATTATTTAGTATTTAAGAAAAATAATTTTGCACTTGTAAGATTAGATTTCCTAATATTTCAGTTTTTAGCCCGTTTTTAGATTTCCCGTTTTGCGTTTTTAGTTTATTTAATTCGCGTTTAATTTTCTTTTGTATATTTGTTTCTCATTTGTTAATTAGATATAAAAAAGCAAAATTCCATATCCTAATCATCAGTCACTCTAATCTCAAACCTTAAACGGTTGTCCATTCACTCCTCGTTGGGAAACGACCCGGGTAATCACTTACCTGGTATCACACACACAAACGTAAGTTTTTGCAAGTATCCTTTTTCCTAAAGGGGTGATTTGTATTTATTCACGTGTATCCGTCTGCATAATATTTATATATACGTTTTAGCCAGGATCACAAACATTTGGATATATCGCAGGAGGTATGCCTATCTTTTGTTAAAAAAGTTTTTACAATTTAACTTTCATTAAAATTTTTGGCCTCAATAGGTGGAACGTGTAATGTATCAACATATTGTCCTAATTTTTAGTTCTCTAGTGTTTACTATGCAGTATTATACACTGTTGAGTTCCAAAAGCGTGGCTTACCACATTGTCACACACTGGTGTGGGTGTCTTCATCAACCAAAATACAAAATGCTGAAGATTGTAACACCCCCAAAATCTGGTATAGCGGAAGCTTTCGGGTCATGGGGTGCTACGAAATCAATATACATCGCAAAAGAGATATAGTACAATGCCATAATTAAATTTAAGGAAAAATCATACATTAATACAACATTGTTGTTGGTCCACGATTTATATGGATCTTTAAGTAGCCTTTGATTACTTAGTGGATGACTTGAATAAATCCAAATCAATCCAAGTGAGAAACTCTTAACAATTTGTTAATGTTAACGCGGAATATTAACAAGAACAATGAAGAACACCGAATTATCACTAACTTCGTATATATTACTAACACTCACAATTCGTACATACATATATCTCCTTAGGGTTCCTTTTATACTTGAAGGAAACCCTAATTACAAAACCGTGTGAAAAGATATCACGTATCTTCTATAAAGATACCTAACTCGTACATATCTTTTCCTAACTTAATACTAACAAACTTTCCTATTTTCACTGACCCGACTTAACATAACTACCAGACTTAACTATTACAAAACCAGACTTAACTAACACCAGACTTAATATTATAACTACCAGACTTAACTTAAGTCTGTTCTTCACTTGGTCTTCCTCGTACCTTGTAATTCCCAACAATCCTCCCCTAACTTGATCTTCATGTTCCATGAACTTCAAGTTCCTTCTGAGTAAGCTTATGAGGATTGGAATTATCTTGATCTTCAAAACACTTGAAATCTGCAAATTTGAGTATTTGTGCAGCAACTTGATCTTCTCAGCATCTGATATGCATTTCACTTGATCTTTCCAGCAACCATGACATTTTGTACATCAATTCATATTAAGTTTCATATCTATTCTCATCACTTCCAGGTGTATTAACTCCTGTGAGAGGTGAATCATTGAAAATTAATGGATTTGATGTCTCTTTACCAATAGCCATCACTACTGGAGTAGCCAAATGTTTTGGTGTGTAAGACCATGGTACATTGATAACCATATGATTTTTAGTAAATCATCAACTATCAACAGATTTGTTATGTCTTTACCAAAAGTTGTACCCTTTTGGACTAGCCAATTCTTTTGATGGAAAGCACCTCATCATGGTGAATTGATTACCATTTATGGTTTTCCACAGCCTTTACCACAAGCCATAACCTTGTGGGCTAGTCAACTCTTCACTAATCTTAGATATGGTGAGTTGAATACCATACAATTTTTGGCAAATTGTCAGCCATAAACGGATTTGAGCTATCTTTACCTGTAGCCGTTTGCTCAGGATTAGCCAGTCCTTGTGTTGGTCAGACAAGGTGGACTGATAACCTTTTGTTGTGTTAGTGCTATGCACCTCCACCAAGTGAGAAGTTCCAATAGTCTCACTTGACAACTTAAAGAAAATTCTTTCAAACACTCAATCCAACAATGTCTCCTTTAAAGACTGTGCCTTGATCAAATCCAAGAGCTGCTCATAAACTTCATCTTTCTTTTCAGCAGATAATTTCTTCTTCAACATTTCTTTGCAGATAGAAGGTGAAAGTGGATATTCCACTTCTGCAAGCATAAATACTTCAGCTCCTTGTAGAGACAGACAATGTACTCTGCAGTTGTGAAAATATCTCCAAGAAATGATCCTTTTCTGCTCAGGAAGCTGCCATATCACATCTGATTCAGTAGGAGGTTCAAACATAATTTTTAGATCACCCCATAAAACTCTTTCAAACTCATCTTCAGGTGGATTGTCTCCATATTTAATATTCACCAGCTTGTACAACTCATGGAGGTCCTCCCTACTTACATCATGAAGTATTCCTGGAAAGTTAACATACACAATATTGGAATGATCCTCCCTTATTATTTTATATGCAGCTTTACTCCCATTCTTAATTATCTGATAAGCAACTACTTTGGCAGGTTGTTTTGTATTTTCAATTGTGCCCATAGTTGCTCCTTCAGATGAAAGTTCCTCTTCTGGTTCATCATCTTCACCCACCTTCTTAGATCTTCTCTTCCTTCTTTCAAATACAACAATAGGCTCATTTGTAGGTTCAATTGAAGCCTTCTCAACTTCTGACTCCTTTTCAATTTGCTGCTCAGCTTCTTGCACAGGTTCAGATACTGTATCATGACTACTCAATCTGATTCTTGGCTGTTCACCCTGTTCCTTTGGAATATGCCTTTCCTTAAAACACCATCTTTGTGCATCTTCATAATCCAAAGGTCTGTATCCATGATCTCTTTCAAAAGCTCTTATATACCTTTTTTGAATATCTTCAAATGACATTCCCTTCATATTTTCGATTGAAAGATGCATCATGTTCTTCAGGTATGTTCTCATACAGTGTCTGATGTCATTCTTTCCAAGCTTCTTGGGAACTTGTTTCTTTGATCTCACTTTTGCTATGAAGTCCCCTAAGATTTCATTATCCCCTTTAGAATTTATGAACTCTGCTAGCTTCCTAGCTCTTTCTCCAGTAGACAATCCTGGAATAGTTTTGAGTTCTTCATACTTTGCTTTTAATTCAGCATCATTTTCAATTAAACTCATCACATCATCTGCATCTTGAAGTGCCACTTCTCTAGCCAACAGAGCATCTTGTCTTATCTGTGCTTCTTCTTTTTCCTTTTCTTCCAGATCTTTAGCCTTAATTCTTTCTATTTCAGCCAAGCTTGCTTGTTCCTCAAGTATTTGACTTTTCTTTTTCTTAGTTTGAGGAGCTTCAACAAGAATCTCCTTCCCTTTTCTTTTAGTACCAACAATCCCTTGACTTTTCTCAACATCATAACCAGACTTATCCCAACCAGAACTAACATGACCAGAACTAATTTCATTTTCAGACCCAACTCTACTAGACTTTGCAGCAGACTTATCAACTCCTTCCTCAGCAGAATCCTTGTCAGTTAGAATCAGTTTTCTCCCCTTTTTCTTCTCTTTGATCTTGCCTAAGGATTGAGCCAATGTCTCTGCTACTTCCATTGCATCTGGACTAAAAGTTGTGACTTTCTCTTGAACTGGTGTTTGAAATATGTGCTCTGCTTCTTAATTCCTCCCCTGTTTGGAAGAATTTTCAGCTTCACCTTCCTGGTCATCAAATTGAACACCTTGATCCTTCATAGCCTGTTCCATTTTCTTCATTTTCTTTACCAAAGTGATAACAGCTTTACTGAGTGCCTGATTTAACTTCTCCAAAGTAGTCACCTTCTTAAGCAAAGTTGGAACCAATGTTTGAATCTCTTCCACAGACATTGAGGCACATTCCTCCTCCTGTGCAGGACTTGGAATATGTGATGGAGGTGACTGTGGGATAGGAGTAGGTTGGCTCTCAGCAGATGAATGACTGGGTTGTGGTGAGGGTGTTGGTGTAGGTATGGGTGTGGGAGTTAGGAAGCTTGGTTGCTCCTGAGATTGATCCTCATCAGAGGACTCTTATATATCCTCAGATGTACCTGCATTGTTAGTACCAACAAGTGATGAACTCAAATAAGTACATTTTATTACTATCATTTATCCTATTAATTTGACTTGTTTTACTACATTATGTATGAGGATTGATACTTAATTGTTTACTTTTCTAATTCTCAGGTAAAAACAAGCATTTGGTGAAACTTAGCGATTATGGACTAATTATGGAGCAAAATGTGCATAAAGTGGAAGTCTACTGACATGGACAAGATCAAGTCAATTCTGCTCCAGATGCGCCGCATCTCACTATCAACATGCGCCGCATCTCTATCAAGATATCACCAGATACGATCCAAGATACAAGAGGACATGCGCCGCATCCTAATCAAGAGTTACGCCGCATCTTCTGGCGGTGTACGAATATTCCTGAATATTATAATCTTGGACCCCACGCGAAGTTAAGTACATACGCCGCATCTACTTAGTAGATGCGCCGCATCTTCCCTCTGACAGAAACTATAAATACCCCGTAGACCAGACGAATTTAAGAGTTCGAAACCCTAAAACCGAAGTTCGGACAGCAGAGCAAGAGGACGAATTCAGTCAAGGAGGCAGCACAAGACACACCCAAATCGAAGATACAAGGGCTGTAAGAAGGGGCTGCATGTATTTAATTCATTAAGTAGTTTTGTTTTATTGTGTTAGCAAACTTTAATTCATCAGGATTGGTGGCTTGTGTAATGTGACAACGAAAGATTGCACTCCCTTTAATACTTGCTTTCCCATCAATTAAAGTTTATATGTTGATGTCTTTGGTTACTACTTATTAGTGCATTGATAACCTCTGTGTTTATTAGTGGCTTGCGGGCATTTGACTGCGGGACAAGATGTGGCTCCCACGGTTGTTTCTAAATTGATCACTTAGGAATGACTTTTAGACATAAGTAATCATTAAGGGTTTACTCGCCGATGAGAATAGGACCAACGAGAAAGGGTTAATTACATACACTTCATATAAAGCTATCAATAAAACAAGTGACAATCTACTTAATTATAAGGACAGCCCTCTTATTGTCTCGAGTATTTATCTGTGTACGTGTGTGCTACTTGCTGATTCGTGCCTATTGGTTTATTTTATTATTTAATTGCAAACAAAACTGTGCCAGTCTCTCAGGCTGAAACCCCCTTGCGTTAGGATATTAAAATACTGATTAGATTAACTAGATAATACGTTCCACTCTTAGTGATCGACACTCTACTTACCATTATCTTCATACTGACCGGGTACACTGCTCGTTAAGTGTGTGTGTTATTGATAAGTCGGCTAAATATAAATTTAAAACTTGAGTAGGCATTAAAACTGCTAAACCGCAACGACACATCACGCCCATCAAGTTTTTGGCGCCGTTGCCGGGGAGTGAATTGTTATTATCTGTTAATTTGATTAGTATTTTAATTAGGTTTTTCTTTTTATTAGATTAATTGCATCATTGTACTATTTTGCATATTTGTTGTATTGTGTGTTAATTGTTTTCTTTTATTTTTGTGTGTTTATTTTTGTTTGTGTGTTTAATTTTTTGTTTTTATTTTTCGTATTTTTCTGTTCTGCTATCGTTGTACTGTGCTAAATCAAACGATACGGCGCATCTGATCTCTCAGATACGGCGTATTGCGTTTAATTTTTTTTAATACAACGCGTTTAATTAATTCGATACGACGCATCTTTTCCCCAAGATACGGCGTATCTGTTTTTAATAAGAAAATTTTTTCTAAGCGATAAAGTAATACGACGCATCTGCTTTTGCAGATACGGCGTATCTGTTTTTGATAAAAATTTTTCTAAAACATTAACGACATACGACGCATCTTCTTTTGAAGATACGGCGTATCTATTATTTTAATTAAAAACAGTTTGCGAATTATTAAACAGATACGACGTATCGATCTCTTTCGATACGGCGCATCGCACTGAATCAAAAATCTTTATCATTAAACGTAACGAAAATACGGCGCATTAACTTTCGTTAATACGACGCATTTAATTTTAATTAGATAAGTTGATTTTTGATTAATTGATTCGATACGGCGCATTCTTAAATTCTAAAGCGGCGTATCTATTTTCTGAATAAAGTCTGATTAAATTTTAACGATTATAAGATACGGCGTATCCAACTTTTTGGATACGGCGCATTGTCTGCAGATATCAGCTATTTTTATTCTTATATCCGTTTCTATATTCATTAATTTCTCTTCTAGCGAACAAATCCTACTGATGATTTTACCTTGGATGACAGATTTTGCTATGGAAGACATGTCAGTTAACGGATATCTTGCTAAGGAAAGCTTGTTTTCGGATTCATTCAATGTACTCATGATCGATGCAGATTTATTCTCTTGGGAGACTCCTCTTGAAGCTGCTTTTAAGGAATTCATGCGTTTATGCAACATTGACAAAGAGGTATTCTCTTATGATGTATTTGTGAGGTATACTGGAGAAGAATTGTCGCTCTTATGGCCTATGATTGAAGCCGAAGGATTGAACTGGACTACTATCGAAGAAGATGATGGGAAATTCTCTCTTGCATACGTGGACTCAAGCAATAACAACTGTGGTGTAGGCAATACCCAAAACTCTTACATGCCTTATTCCGAATGGTACTGGGGATTAAATGAGAACTATCAGGATAATGACATGAATTATGCTTTGGCGGAATTACTATTTCATGGCAGGATAGTAAGATTGATAGACCTCTCCCTCAATGATTGGCTAGAACTCAAATATGGTAGTCCGGAATTTGCCCCTGTAAATGAGGTCAAGGAGATTATGACTTCATGGTTGACTCGGAGTTTTAAGAAGCAATTTAACGAGTTCATGGAGATAAAAAAGAATATGATTGGAAAGGTTTGCTTTGACGTTAACCATGATCCTAACGATGTAGATTTTTCAGAGTGGTTAGCTAGTAAGTTTAATAACCATAAGAGCATGGATCGAGCTACTAAGGATGCATTATGGGTATATTGGATGAGAGGAGAAGATGAAGAAGTAGAAAGCGATTATGGGTCGTCACTTCATGATTCAACAATCAATGAGGGGATTGAAGAACTTTTCAGAATTGACATTGATGTGTTCGATTATGAGACACCCCTGTGCAAGCAGCTCAAGGAATTTAACTACCTTCTTCAAGTCGATGATGATGTGCTTACTGGAGATCTACCAGGATTTAAGACTTATGACGATTTCAAAAACACCTGGTACTATGAATGGAATGACCAAGTACCATGGGTATCGGATAAACCATGGGAATTTGAGCACATTAATCATACCTGTACACCCTTCGTTTTCAAGAACGGGAGTAGTGTTTGGCCAACCTGTGATTATAAAAGTGACGGAACCTGTAATGGGGGAAGTATAATTGGGATGAAAAGAGTTGGAAACGATGTAACCTTTGAAGATTATGAGTGGTACGATAATGTTGAAGACTGCCCAAGAAAATCGGAGGCTTTACAAGAAAAGGGCAGGATTGAACGCTTGAAAGGACTTAAGGGGACATCGGATACTACTTTCTGGGAATGGGTGCATAAACAGTTTGATGATTTCACGAAGCTTAGTCGACGGTTACAATATGATTTGGAAAGAGAATGGGAGGCGATTCAAGACGATAAGTCACTAATTGAAGAACTAGATGATTATTTAATTAAGGATCCTTATTTTAAGTTTGTTGATAAAGACGAGGAAGAATTCACCAAAAGAAAGTGTCAACTACTTGGGATTCCTTACAATGAGCCACCCATGATTATTTCTGAAAAATTTAAAATCATCAAATATTCTTTGAGTCCTAATGAAGAATATACTGCGGTGAAGACAAAGAGTTATGCTAGACTAAGTCGAACGGAAGAAAACGTCGCAGAGATATACGGGAAAATCTTTCGGATGAAGGACGAAGGATGGACCGTGACAAGGACTTATTGCTGAGCTGAACGTGAGTCTAACTTGAAGACTCTGGAATAAAGACAATGGCTTACCGGGAGACAACCCGGATTTATCTTTTATTATTCTGTTTTCTGTGTCGAGTCAGTCCAGGCCGCACGAAGATACGGCGCATCTCAGTTCTGAGATGCGACGCATCCTCTGCAATGGTCATATCTTATTTTATTTTTCTGCATTTTTATTTTCGACTTTAAAACTATTTATCAGTTTATTTTAATGCGGCGCATCCCTGGTTAAGGATGCGGCGCATCTTTATTCTGATCCGTATTTATTCCAGGCTCGATACGGCGTATCTTCTTCAATAAGATACGGCGCATCGACTGACCTGATGATTTTCAGTTTTAATTTTTTAAGTTTTATTTTTCCTAACTACTAATGTATTATGCAAGTTTGAACCTTTCTTATCTTAGGTGTGTTTTAAAGTGTTGGTGGTATTATAGTTTCCTGGATTTCCTGTGGATACATAAAGTATGAAGTTTTAAGGTTCTAATCCACAAGAAGATGATTTTTGCTCTTATACTAATGGAGGATCATACCGAGCAAATCTCAGGGGAGTTTTTCCGTTCTAATTCTTTTATTTCCAGTTTTTAACCTTTTATACAAACAACGAGGACGTTGTTTAAATTAAGTGGGGGGATTGGAGAATTAGAACACTTAACAATTACTTGTCCTACTTTTTCAAAAATTATGCTTAAAATGTGCTTAATATATCAAACTTAAAAAAAAAAATTTAGCATGTTTTTGTTTAAGATCTAAGTTACATAACTGCACACATGACATTATTTTCAAAAATTGTGATTTTTCAAAATTCACAAATCTATGAGTGTGCCGGTGACTTGTAAACTTTAGAACTTGGCTTGTATACTATTCGAGACCACCATAATGAGTATTATTTATATAATTGGAATGACTTGTCTAACTTGGTAAAATTCTAGGATTACACCAAATAGCCTTTATATGTTATGTGATATTAACTAACTACACTGGTTAGTTAACCCCCGTATAAAACCTTTTGTTACTCTCATTTTTAGAGTAAGATACCCCTAGAAAAACCCTCAGAGCCATTCCTTTCGTTTCTTACACCTATGTTTAAAATGTTTCGTTACACCCTTACACCTTAGCCTACCCTGTAGATTAGAATCTGTGGTTGGTTAATTGCTATAGGCAGAGTGTGTTTCCTTACATTACCTGTGTTCGCGTGCGTAATTCATTATCTATGGTTAGGTCGGGAAATTGCACAATGCAATTGGAGTGAAAGTAAATATTGTATATCTTTGAGTTTATTTTTCGTGTGTTTACTACTTTCACTATTACCGTTATTTCTGAAAGTATGAAAAGTATGAAAAAAAAAATTATCCGGAAAGAAAGTTGTAGTGATGTGGTGAAATTTTACACATCTATGTTTATGTTTCAAGTAAAAAAAAAAAAAAAAAAAAAAAAAAAAAAAAAAAAAAAAAAAAAAAAAAATCGAAAAAATGAGAAAAGAAAAAGAAAGAAAAAAGAGTTGGATGTTTATTTTAAGCCAACGATGTAGAGTTATGTAAGTGGTCGATATCACCACTATTTGTTGTATTATATCTATGGATTGAATGGGAATTGGCAGTTATGGGAACGCCAATTAAGGTTTATTCTTTGATTAAGATCTTGTTGAGTATAATTCGTGTCTACCTAAAGCGTGTGTTTCAAGTGTTAAAGCGTGAGTTATTCAATGATATGAGTCTTATTCATGGGATGGTTGGGATAGTGATTAACCACACTTAGGATTTTAATTTATTTGTTTTGTTTTGTTTATTTTTATTTTTACACCAATTTATATCCCAAATGTTATCCATGCCCTTTATTATTCTTTATCCAACCAAACCTTTGATTTATTGAGATTAGGGATTTGAGCAATCTTAAGTATCGTAGTCGTGGATTCGGCTATGTATTTATGATTTTGTCGCCCTTTTTGATATATTATTATTGGTGAAGTTTGGACCTATCTTTAGCCTATTCGAGTTAAGGATTTGAGCAATTGCAAGTATCGTGTTCGTGGATTCGATCATGTATTTGTGATTTTGTCGCCTTTTCTGGAATTTGAGATCGGTAGTGATTAAGAATAATTAACCCTTAAGCCTAAAAACCCTTTTTACCGCTTTAGACTTGTTATTCCTTAGCTTTAGTGGTGGAGATGTGTATACTTGCCAAGCTTATGATAGAATATTCGTCGCGACTGGACAGTTAAACGATTAGATTTGCTTTTATCGACTTATTTTATTTTACTTCTAATTCGTTAAGTGTTTAGTTGTGTGATTATGAAATAAACGAATACATGCTTAAATATAAAAATAAATCCTCACATTTTTTAGGATACATTTTCATAAATGAAATTCTAAGGTTTACTTGGGGACAAGTAAAGTTCAAGTGGGGGGATATTTGATGAACTCAAATAAGTACATTTTATTACTATCATTTATCCTATTAATTTGACTTGTTTTACTACATTATGTATGAGGATTGATACTTAATTGTTTACTTTTCTAATTCTCAGGTAAAAACAAGCATTTGGTGAAACTTAGCGATTATGGACTAATTATGGAGCAAAATGTGCATAAAGTGGAAGTCTACTGACATGGACAAGATCAAGTCAATTCTGCTCCAGATGCGCCGCATCTCACTATCAACATGCGCCGCATCTCTATCAAGATATCACCAGATACGATCCAAGATACAAGAGGACATGCGCCGCATCCTAATCAAGAGTTACGCCGCATCTTCTGGCGGTGTACGAATATTCCTGAATATTATAATCTTGGACCCCACGCGAAGTTAAGTACATACGCCGCATCTACTTAGTAGATGCGCCGCATCTTCCCTCTGACAGAAACTATAAATACCCCGTAGACCAGACGAATTTAAGAGTTCGAAACCCTAAAACCGAAGTTCGGACAGCAGAGCAAGAGGACGAATTCAGTCAAGGAGGCAGCACAAGACACACCCAAATCGAAGATACAAGGGCTGTAAGAAGGGGCTGCATGTATTTAATTCATTAAGTAGTTTTGTTTTATTGTGTTAGCAAACTTTAATTCATCAGGATTGGTGGCTTGTGTAATGTGACAACGAAAGATTGCACTCCCTTTAATACTTGCTTTCCCATCAATTAAAGTTTATATGTTGATGTCTTTGGTTACTACTTATTAGTGCATTGATAACCTCTGTGTTTATTAGTGGCTTGCGGGCATTTGACTGCGGGACAAGATGTGGCTCCCACGGTTGTTTCTAAATTGATCACTTAGGAATGACTTTTAGACATAAGTAATCATTAAGGGTTTACTCGCCGATGAGAATAGGACCAACGAGAAAGGGTTAATTACATACACTTCATATAAAGCTATCAATAAAACAAGTGACAATCTACTTAATTATAAGGACAGCCCTCTTATTGTCTCGAGTATTTATCTGTGTATGTGTGTGCTACTTGCTGATTCGTGCCTATTGGTTTATTTTATTATTTAATTGCAAACAAAACTGTGCCAGTCTCTCAGGCTGAAACCCCCTTGCGTTAGGATATTAAAATACTGATTAGATTAACTAGATAATACGTTCCACTCTTAGTGATCGACACTCTACTTACCATTATCTTCATACTGACCGGGTACACTGCTCGTTAAGTGTGTGTGTTATTGATAAGTCGGCTAAATATAAATTTAAAACTTGAGTAGGCATTAAAACTGCTAAACCGCAACGACACATCACGCGCATCAACAAGCATAGAAGGAAGTAATGGCCTATGGGCCCCTTTGAAATTTCTCTTCATGTTAGCAAATAATTTGGTTATGAAAGCCACACATTCATATGTTTGCACTTTATTTGCTGTTTCAAAGTTGAGAATCATTTGCAAAAATCTTGGATACATCAAAAACTTAGGCTTTTTAACATTTGACTCCATGCCTTCAAAAATAAGTTTTGAGAAATTAAAAGTCCTTCCAGTAGATAGACAGACCAATGCAGCAGCAATTTTACTACCAAACTGATCCCATCCACCACTTTTGGAACTTAGGCATTGGAGTAGATGATGGACTAAAAACCTCTACTGTGGTGTAAAATAGTTTTTCCAAAAAGTAAAAGAACCATCAGTGGGATAACCTATGTTTTGCAATCCTTCTAAAACATCCTCACGCGATATATCAAATTCCCCTGAAGCATCATCCATTTGAAGACTACTCCTTATGGATGCTTCAGTAACAGTAAACTCAATGGTATCAATAGTAGCTCTTAAGCATGGTGTCCCATCATCAAGAGTATCAGAGGTAACCGACCCCCAAAACTGCCTGACAAGGGACGCATAAATGGTGGGATTATGAAGTAAAGCATACCGAATGTACGAGCCACGCATAAAGTCCACAATTTCTTCAAAGCCAGCACTTTGAGTTGGTTTCTTTAAATATCCAACTTGATTGTGTTTATCAACAAACTTTAGGGCAGCCATGGATGAGAGAATGAGATAATTCGGGTTGAATTAAGTTAGATATTTGACTAAGTTGTAGTTGAGAAGCAGAGTAGTTACCGAAAATATTGTAATTTAAAATTTGGAAGTAAATAAAGATAAAAGTGAGAAAATTTTGATCAATTTTACCCTTATATACTTCTTAATCTTGCCCTTATATACTTCTTAATCTCGAAAAATCTTTAACGGTAATATTTTATATAAAAACGCGTTAGTCTGACAGACCAGACCTAACGGTAATATTTTATTACTCTGTTTACACTACAAGACTTAAAATTGGTCAACCCGACTTAATCACTCATCTACTAGACTTTACCAAAGATGTTGACTTACACACTTTATGAAGTAACAAAGAGGCTTCGATCCATCCCCAATCCATGATTCTCTGCAAATGTTAGTCCCAACAGCAAGAAGAAGAGACAAAGCAAGCGAAATTGCAATCAAGAAACAACCAGATTTAACACTTAGGGCTACCCGACTTTTAAAGAAAGATCCTAGTAATTTTACATTTAACCTCCCCTTAAATGTACATTACCTCCCCTTAAGTGTAGACACAATTTTTTTTTTTTTTTTTTTTTTTAACTAAACAGAATTAAAAGAACTACCAGAATTAAAAATAAAACTAACACAAAAAAAAAATACCATAACTAAAAACGATACTTAACTTAAAAAAATTAAACTTTGGTCAACTTTCCAAAAGAACCATAATTAACTCAAAGCCTGCAAGGAGTTAATTCATATACCAACCGAGCATTTAAGAGCCTTAAACCTTGATATTCTCTATAAAAGGCCTCTTATAGCCAACACTAAACCATCTTATTATCAAAAAGAAAACTTGTTCATCATAATGGATTCTTCCCCAACAAACATCATGGAGATATCATCCGACTCATCATCTGAGTCATCTGATGGAGGATGGGAAGGCTATTTTCCACCTGGTTACACCTCACGTCTAAGAAACAAGTTATCAAAGAAGACAATGCTCAAACGTTGGCTAGCTGCTTATGATCTTACTGCAAAAGAACCAGAGAATGAAGCAGCAAAGACTTCAAAAGATGTGTCTTCTAAGAAAAGCATTGTGTTGCCTCATCCAAATCCAAACAAGCAGGTTCTAGGACTCTTAAGCCCAAAAGTGAGAGATCAACTTGTGGAGAAAGGGACCAAGAAAACCATGCCTGATTTGAAGGACAAGGGAAAAAGGAAGATGTAGGTGGTGACGTTTGGCTTGTTTATGTTTAGGCTTTTATCTTATTTTGTGTTGTAGGCTGCATCCTTGAATGTAACTGATGGTTATGAATAAAAACTCCATGGTCCTTTTGTATTATTTTGCTATATATGAATGTTTAGCAACAAAAAGAAGTTGACAACTGCAAAACAAAGTTAAGCACAAAACACAAAGAAACAATCGTACTAGAAAAGTTGAAAACCATTTAAACTAAGAAGAACAAACACAAAAAAAAATTTAAAACTTCAAGACTTAAAAACAATTTCAAGGACAAAAGTATACAAACTTTACAAAACATAAGAAGAGAAATCAATTTCTCTTAACAACCCAGGCCTGAGTAGGCTTGGGTCTGCCTTGTGGATCAACATATTTAAAAGTCTTATATGAAACTGATCCACTGTTGCTTTGGGATTTATAAGTATATTCATTCTTGAATGGATCCCAAGACCAACATGCTGAGGGCTTAACAGCAGAACCCCCATTACCCTTTACAGCATTTGAAGTTGAAGGTCTTGCTGTATTCTTAGCAATTGGTATCCTCACAGGTGAATGAGGTTTATAAAATTGGTTTCTTTGATTCACCTGTGGTTTTTGGAAAGGCTGTTTGGGTCTCACTTGATTAACATAACCAGAATTTATATTAGGCCTCACAGAATTAAAGTTTTGCCTACCCATATTAAAGTTCCTTAAACCAGACTTAATATTTGGTCTACCAGAATTAACATTAAAGTTTGGTCTACCAGTATTAACTTGTTGTCTACCAGAATTAATGTTTGGTCGGGTAGAGTTAACATGTTGGGTTGGTCTGGGGGCAAATTGGTTGGCATGATTTATTCTGTTAGCATTATTCCACACTGGTTTATTATTAACATGACCCATATTAACATTCCTTTTAAGCTCAGCCTCTCTTTTCATTCTTTTCTCATGAAAGTCACAATCTCTAATCAAGTGACTTAGACTTCCACAAACAAAACATCTCTTAGGAGTGTAAGTGTAGCTACTCCTAACTTCTCTGTGAACACTATTACTTTTAGGTGACTCATTCATATTAACAGATTCCCTAGGAGTTTTTATGTGGTTAACACAACTAGGTTTAACTGTTTGTGATTCAGACTTAGTCACAACTGGTTCACTTTCCTTAACAATCTCAGGTTCAGGACTCTCTTTTACTTCACTTTTTGACTCAGACTTAGAGTGGTCAGAGACATCACCAATGGATCCTTCATTGTCATTAGATTGACAAGTAGAATACTCACTAGTTTTGTCCTCTAAGGAGTTTGACTCAGGTGTTTGAGGACCTCTTTTTCCATACACAAATAGAGAGTCATCTAACTCCTCTTTTTCAAGAGGAGTATAGTCTCCACTCAATGGATGTGGAACTCCCTTGAAATCATCAGCCTTAACAAATCTATTATACAAAGGCTTATCAGCATAGTCCTCCTCTCTATTCTTAAATATAGCCTTTTTCTCATCCTCCTCATACCCTAAGCCATGTTTCTTACTTGACTTTATTTGTGCATCCTAGCATTTAAACAGATTATCATTTGACTTATTCCACTGGTCTACACGTTTTTGCAAATCATCCTTTTCCTTTTATATTCTTAGGCCAATTCTTCTATATTTTTTAAGTTTTTCATCTTGCTCATATATTTTATTAGCCTGAAAGAATAGTTTTTCATTTAAATCAGCATGTTGTTTCTGAAGGGTGCCTTTTTGTGCTTCTAATGTTTTTAGAGCACTTTTATAAGCTAAAATTTGTGCTTCTTGGTCACCTATCAGTGTCAACTGCTCATCACACAAAGCCTTAATATGATTATAGGAATCAGTACATAACT
Organism: Artemisia tridentata subsp. tridentata; assembly: GCA_021014915.2. Taxonomy (NCBI): domain Eukaryota; kingdom Viridiplantae; phylum Streptophyta; class Magnoliopsida; order Asterales; family Asteraceae; genus Artemisia; species Artemisia tridentata. Next base: position 468,633,193 of record CP139507.1, read on the forward strand.
TACAACATAATGGTACCTCATTACTAGAACCAATGGCCATGAGTGCATGACTGGACTCTTCATTCTCCTTTGTGTGCTCATTCCAGTTAATAGCTCCAGCCTCCAATGTCACCATACTCATCTGGTTTCTTTCCAGCTTGTCATCCTCTGCATCAATCTTCCTATACCCATCAGTAGACTTCTTCTCCGGGCAGTCTCTAGAAAAATGTCCATGCTTATGACAATTGTAGCATTCAACTGTCCTCTTAGTGTATCCAACTGGAGACTTGTTGTTGAACTTAATGGACCTCCCATACTGCTTTTGAAACCTTTTTACCCTCAGAGCAATCATGGCAATGTGCCATTTGATGTCCATCTCTTCTACCTCAGCATCATTTATCTGCTCCAAATCTTCACTGATAAAGCTCTCATCTTCTTGTTGATTGGCAAAGAATGAGTGAATCACCTCATCTGCAAAGCCTGAAGGAGCAATCATTTCCCTTGTAGAAGCTTCATAAACACCAGACTTAACACTGCCAGACTTAACCTTGTAAGTACTTGCCTTTGCTTTGAGACACAAAAGCAACATTTGAAGAACTAGTAGTTGCCTGAGTGGTTTCATTGATGTCCCTTTCAAAAATCCTAAGATTGTTGTATAGGTCATCTGGGGTCATTGAGTCAACTTCATCCTTCATCCTCATAGTCATAGACACATTTACCCATTCTGGAGGTAGAGACCTAAGAAACTTGTGATTTGCATCCTCATTAGATACAACAGCACCATGTACTTCTAGTTGTGACAGAAGATGTTGAAATCTGTCATAACCCTTTTCTAATCCTTCAGCCTTTGACACACTGAAAGTTTCAAATTGCTGTTTAAGAACAGCCTTCTGCATCTTTTTAGAGTTTGCATTCCCACCAAAACGTTTCTTAATTGCATCCCAAATCTCCTTGGCATCTATCATCCCATGAAACCTTTGTAGATGCTCCTTTGGAATAGCCATAAGCAGCAAGGTTCTAGCCTTCTTTTCTTTTTCCACAGCCCGTACCTCCTCAGCAGTCAATGGTGGTAATATTCTGATTTGCCCATCATTACCAACTGAAACCCTTTTCTTAGAATTACCCTTCTGAATAACCTTCCACACATCACTGTCAATGTACTCCAAGTAATGTTCCATCTCCATGGCCCATATGTCGTACTCTTCTCTCTTCAATATTGGAAGCTTAATGTTGGATATGGTGGTGGTTGCAGGGATGATTGGTTGTGTTTTAGAGGTGCTGGTTTCAGGGTTTTCTTCCTCATGGTTTGAGTTCTCATCCTCACTGTTATGGATTGAAAAGGTTTCAGTGTTGATAGGTTTTTCAATATCAGACATTGTGTAGGGTGAATTGATTGAGAGTTTGTTTGTGGTGTTGTATTCTTCGAACACAGAGTCTCTCTAAAGGCTCTGATACCACTTGTTGGTCCACGATTTATATGGATCTCTAAGTAGCCTTTGATTACTTAGTGGATGACTTGAATAAATCCAAATCAATCCAAGTGAGAAACTCTTAACAATTTGTTAATGTTAACGCGGAATATTAACAAGAACAATGAAGAACACCGAATTATCACTAACTTCGTATATATTACTAACACTCACAATTCGTACATACATATATCTCCTTAGGGTTCCTTTAATACTTGAAGGAAACCCTAATTACAAAACCGTGTGAAAAGATATCACGTATCTTCTATAAAGATACCTAACTCGTACATATCTTTTCCTAACTTAATACTAACAAACTTTCCTATTTTCACTGACCCGACTTAACATAACTACCAGACTTAACTATTACAAAACCAGACTTAACTAACACCAGACTTAATATTATAACTACCAGACTTAACTTAAGTCTGTTCTTCACTTGGTCTTCCTCGTACCTTGTAATTCCCAACAATTGTCTTGGCCGACACCGGCAAATAAAATAAGTTTAAACTCTTGATAAATATTATCTTGACAACTTAATGAAAAACATGACGACTCCTTTATGCTACTGTCTTCATAAAAATGCCTACTAGCGATCACCTGAAATGCATGAGAAAATGGGTCAACTATGAAAATAGTTGGTGAGTATACAGGTTTTTAGTCAAAAGAAGTCCAAAGTCTTTAAAAAATCCAGATGTCAAATCATTCAGTTACATGTCTTGCCCATACAAGACATGTAACCTATGATTTCACAATACAAAAATTTTTACGTCTTATAGTCAAACACACATGCTCATTTAAGTTCACATTAAATGACAACGTATATAATAATGTATGCAGCAAAGCCCCTAAAATAAATAATATGAATTCCGTAAACAGGGGAATGAGAGGTTGGCCGACCTCTAATAGCGCTATCCATACTACCTACTGCTCCGCACAAGGGAGCCGTACGAACGGTACATCAAAATTGGAGTGCGAACGGCAAACCAACCGGGGACTAACAATGCGAATGTACGAACGGTACATCATACCAACTATTATATACAAATTAAATTAGGCCTGCTCTGTAAACATGGGAGACTAAAATTTAAGTGCGTACGGCACGTCAACATTTCAAAACAAGTCATAGGCTCAAACAATATTTTAAAAGTCAAAGTCAATTTCAAAGGGTTCAGTCAAAACATATGTCATAAGTTCAAATAAAATTTTAAGTCATGCATTCCACCCCAAACAAGTAAAGCGGTAAAAAGGGGTTCTGAATACTCACCTTCAATAGTCTGAACAGTGAACGCTGTGCACGACACCAACACGCAACCTAGATTAAATAATCATGTCTTAGTTCAAGTATTAAATTCAAGTTCTTTCACATTTTAATTTCAATGTTTTAGTATACTTAGGTGTTATTACTAAAGTCTCTCTTAAAGGATAGTGACGTAAAATCCTATAATAGTCCTAAAGTCAAGGTACTAATGGTCGGGTCCTTCTATGACCTAGGTATGATCTAACTTAGTCTAGGTAAGTATATCGTACGTTAAATTCACCTATGTTGACTTTTAATATGTGACTTAATATTTGAGAAGTTCGTCACCTAATGGTTCCTAACCGTTAACTTGAGTAATTTAATTAGTCTCTTTATTATGATTTATTTATACAACATTAGCCTAAAGTTTTATGTCTCGTCTAATATATCCTAGTTAAACGTATATAAGTTAACGACGTTCACTTTAATGTATTCGATATTAATATGACAAATGTAAGTGTTTTCGGCTATTTAAAATTGTCGACATGTGTCAATATACTTTAACTTACGACGGCGTATATAGTGTTGACGTTAATTGTGTAATGGCTTTTATTATTTTGCTTACTTGTTTTTCGACAATATTTCAATAGTTATCATACGACATGTAAAGTTGTGACGTTAATTTCATTTGAACGGTTCTTATAATTTCGTTACTCGTTTTCGTCACAGTTTCAATATCATAGCATTTGAATGTCCTAAGTCTCTAAATGGACTGTCTATAGTCCATATAGTTGGGCTAATAGGTGGGCTCACTGTTGGGTCTTTGGTTTTGCCTCGTATTTGCTAGGGTGAAGATAGTGTTTTCCAACGCCCAAGTATAGTTTTCGACAGTCTCTTTGAAGACTCTTGCTTGTAATCTTGATAAGTCAAAGACCACAGCCATCATCTCTCCTCATGATTCCACTTCGAGTACTACTCGAGTCTACTTCTTGGAGGTTCTAAGGGGCAAACCATACTAAGTTGGCGACTTTTTTTGGGGTCGACTGTGGTACGCTAGTGACCTCTAAACAAGACCTAAGGGTGCTAATATGTTCATCCTATACAAGCTCGTCAAGAGTTGTTCGTGATGCTATTCGAGAGTCATAATCTCGTTTCCCTCATAATCCCATGACAAGCTCAGTTTTGTTAACCATTCACCCACACCAATTCGTTAACTTATTAACTTTGTACTAACTTCGACCCTTTTCATTTGCTCAAGATTTTCTTTCCTATACATGACACAACTAACCATTTATCCACTTATTTTCCCATAATCTCCATTCAAATCCTACAATTACTGCTACTATAATTCGACAACAACAACACTCTCACAAAGCACAATCATCACTAAAAATAATATCCCTACTGCCATCACTAAGAACTGATTCAATACAATCAATAAACAAAAATTTCAACCTCTATTCTAAAGAAAACCTATTTGACCCTTTTAACTAATTCAACATAATTAGAAAATCTCTCTACAATTTTAATCAAGGGTGTTCCTAATGGTTTTATTTCGACAAGAACAAAACAATTTTTTTTTCTAATCCTTAACAACTATCCATTCGGCCTACTTCTTAATCTTTTTAATGATTCAAAAAAATATAACAAAACAAAAGTTAATAATCAACTTGGTAACTTCTGTCGTTCGAACCCTATTACGAACCCTCCAATCCGAGTCCAATAGTTCCAAGAATCAACCACCACAGCCTCCTATTCGAACCACTTGTTGCCCTAGATCTTGAGAACTTCTCAATATTTGGGTGTGTTTGAAATAGATGTGATTCGAATAGTCCACAGGAGGTGCGGATTTATGGTCAGAAATGGAGTTAGGCTCCATACCACTTTCGGATTGTTGGGGAATCAATTACCCTATTTGGTGTGATTTCTCTATATGTATCTCTAATTCCTATATTCACCCGTGAAGGTGAAGAAGATAAGGGTTCCCTGGTCAATGTTATTAATGGTGGATGGTGATATTTCACTGGTAATTTAGGGAAGAGGAGTGGGTGGCGACAAGAGAAAAATAAATAAAGATAGGGTTGGCAGGCAAAAGGTTTTTGGGGATAAGGGGATAGTGGGTGGTGATGTATTTAATTAAGTATGTATAGGTATAAGGGGAGTTTTAGACCTAAGTGGTTAAAACTAAATACCCGAGTCCCGATAGACAGTGTCAAATTTGGTTCCGTCATAAACCGTTTCTAATTTCAAAAGTGTATATTATTAGGGTCGTCAAATATTACTTAAGATTATCTCCAAGTCCTTAATTATTTTCTAATATTTCATTAATTTTTGTCTGTTCCTGGTTTGCGTGTGGTGTCAGTCTGTGTGAAAATGAAATATCCTGTCACATTATTAAAATAATGGCCTGAAAATTTACGGGTTGTTATAGTCTGCCAACCTTAAAAAGAATATCGTCCTTGAGATTCAATTCGTTCGCTCTACTGACGTTCGTCCTCGTGATTAGATTTGACGGTCAACTTTTCCATTCTTGAGCTTAGCCCTCACGTGACCTTTAGTTAGTGAATTCTCACTAATTCTCACAACTCCTTGAAAGGAAACTGTCATGAGTCTGAGTAACAACTTGATTCCATCTTGATTTTCGCAACTCATCAAACAAGAACTGTCACTAGATCAAGCTGGAAACAAGTTGCTAGAAGGGAAGATTTTTACATCTTACATGAAGGCCTCTGGAAGTTTCGGCTCAAGTTTGGAATCGTCTACGCCAAATCTAATCAACAAATAAAGGCTAGGCGTTCAATTACATCTTATGACGTCAGGTCTCATATTAGTCGTCATTGTTAACTTGATAGGGAACCAAGGTAAAGTCTACGCCAGTACTAAATGGTACGAACATAAAGCGACTGTTCAAAAGGACGTACCCGTCACGACGGCTGGGTTCTAGCGAGCTTCCTTGTTGCCTAGAAGGTATACGCGACCTCGAGCTGGGCGGATATTGCCTCCCCGGTTTGGGTCATTTTCACCAATCGCTACAGCGAGGGTTAGATTCTCCTGTATTGGCCTCTGTTCCCTATTCAGCTTAGGACACGCGTTTCGAAGGTGATCCGAACTTCCACACTCGTAGCACGTCCGCCTTCGCTCTTGGTTCCCATTTCTGTTTCGGCAATTCCGACTAAGATGGCCAGTCTGTCGGCATCTATCGCACCTCGGGCAGTCTCCTAAGTGATGGAGGTTACATCGTGTGCACTTAGGATGTGGGCCTGCATATCCTCTGCGCTCCTGGGTTGTTGCTCCAAAATTTCTAGCTACTCGTTGCCGTTTATCCTGTTGGTCCTGGTCTCGGCTTCCCTGCTGATCCTCCAGTCGTTTTTGTCCGTGGTCGTTTCCTTTTAGTAGTCCACCAGACCTGATCACATCGTTTGTCAAGCGATATGCCATGCCTATATCGTCTTGAAGTGTGGTTGGTTTGGATGACATGACGTCTCTCCTGATTTCAGGGATCAAACCCCAAGTAAACCGATCAATCAGCTTCTCTACAGTAGAGACCATGTGAAGGACCATTCTAGTCAGTTCATGGAAACTGGCCGTGTATTTGTCAACTTTTACTCCCACCATCAAATGGTTCCAAAACTCTTCCTCCAATCTCTGCACTTCGTCTTTTCTGCAGTACTCCTCGGTTAGTAATTTCTTGAATTCTGTCCAAGGAAACCATTTGCAGCTTCTCTCCCTCTGGTCTGTAGCTGGTTGTTCCACCAAGTCAATGCTCGACCTTGGAGCAGACCGGATGAGAACTCAACCTTATCTCCCTCAGCACATTTAGTGATGCTGAGTTTAGACTCAACATTCTCGAACCACGATAGCAGGCCAATGGCACCCTCGGTGCCATAAAACTCTTTTGGCTTGCATGCCATAAAAGCCTTATAGCTGCATCCATGGCCGTTGGTCAAGGTACCAGCTCCTTCATTGGTTCGTCCTGCACGAACGTTTGTGGCGATCTGAGTTAGGAGGTCCATCAATCCAGCAGCACTGTCTCTTGGGGCTTCATTGTTGGTGCTTCCTGAGCGGGTTTTCCTTGTAGTCATGATTCTACAATAGACCAAAAACTTTGAGTTATACGTGGACGATGGCGGATGACGGCTTTGGAGACGTAGCGATTGTGACGTGACGGAATCAAAGACGTGCTTAATCTATTAGGTCGTAATATAGCAAGGGGGAAGGCACATATATCCACATAAAGTATAGTAACATAAACAGAGCATATAAACAGGGCTATTCAAACATGATATGCATGCACACACAACTAATGCAATTTCAGGTGACCAAACTCCTAGGACACAACCAAAACATGATCCGAGACTACTACTCCCATCATTGCATGATTTTTCCCAAATTAGGCATAGGTGATCAGGCTATGCATAATTGAGGAGAAATGATGCAATGCTCGGACTAGCCAGCTCGTATGATGTTTGGTGTTTAATAAAAACTTTATTTTGGTTATAGTTGCGATTTTTATTTTAGAAAAACCGTCATTCTCTATAACCTGGCTTTGATACCAATCTGTAACACCCCCAAAATCTGGTGAAGCGGAAGCTTTTGGGTCCTTGGGTGCTACGAAATCAATATACATCGCAAAAGAGATATAGTACAATGCCATAATTAAATTTAAGGAAAAATCATACATTAATACAACATTGTCTTGGCCGACACCGGAAAATAAAATAAGTTTAAACTCTTGATATATATATTATCTTGACAACTTAATGAAAAACATGACGACTCCTTTATGCTACTGTCTTCATAAAAATGCCTACTAGCGATTACCTGAAATGCATGAGAAAACGGGTCAACTATGAAAATAGTTGGTGAGTATACAGGTTTTTAGTCAAAAGAAGTCCAAAGTCTTTAAAAAATCCAGATGTCAAATCATTCAGTTACATGTCTTGCCCATACAAGACATGTAACCTATGATTTCACAATACAAAAAATTTACGTCTTATAGTCAAACACACATGCTCATTTAAGTTCACATTAAAGGACAACGTATATAATAATGTATGCGGCAAAGCCCCTAAAATAAATAATATGCATTCCGTAAACAGGGGAATGAGAGGTTGGCCGACCTCTAATAGCGCTATCCATACTACCTACTGCTCCGCACAAGGGAGCCGTACAAACGGTACGTCAAAATTGGAGTGCGAACGGCAAACCAACCGGGGACTAACAATGCGAATGTACGAACGGTACATCATACCAACTATTATATACAAATTAAATTAGGCCTACTCCGTAAACATGGGAGACTAAAATTTAAGTGCGTACGGCACGTCAACATTTCAAAACAAGTCATAGGCTCAAACAATATTTTAAAAGTCAAAGTCAATTTCAAAGGATTCAGTCAAAACATATTTCATAAGTTCAAATAAAGTTTTAAGTCATGCATTCCACCCCAAACAAGTAAAGCGGTAAAAAGGGGTTCTGAATACTCACCTTCAATAGTCTGAACAGTGAACGTTGTGCACGACACCAACACGCAACCTAGATAAAATAATCATGTCTTAGTTCAAGTATTAAATTCAAGTTCTTTCACATTTTAATTTCAATGTTTTAGTATACTTAGGTGTTATTACTAAAGTCTCTCCTAAAGGATAGTGACGTAAAATCCTATAATAGTCCTAAAGTCAAGGTACTAATGGTCGGGGTCCTTCTATGACCTAGGGTATGATCTAACTTAGTCTAGGTAAGTATATCGTACGTTAAATTCACCTATGTTGACTTTTAATATGTGACTTAATATTTGAGAAGTTCGTCACCTAATGGTTCCTAACCGTTAACTTGAGTAATTTAATTAGTCTCTTTATTATGATTTATTTATACAACATTAGCCTAAAGTTTTATGTCTCGTCTAATATATTCTAGTTAAACGTATATAAGTTAACGACGTTCACTTTTAATGTATTCGATATTAATATGACAAATGTAAGTGTTTTCGGCTATTTAAAATTATCGACATGTGTCAATATACTTTAACTTACGACGGCGTATATAGTGTTGACGTTAATTGTGTAATGGCTTTTATTATTTTGCTTACTTGTTTTTCGACAATATTTCAATAGTTATCATACGACATGTAAAGTTGTGACGTTAATTTCGTTTGAACGGTTCTTATTATTTCGTTACTCGTTTTCGTCACAGTTTCATTATCATAGCATTTGAATGTCCTAAGTCTCTAAATGGGCTGTCTATAGTCCATATAGTTGGGCTAATAGGTGGGCTCACTGTTGGGTCTTTGGTTTTGCCTCGTATTTGCTAGGGTGAAGATAGTGTTTTCCAACGCCCAAGTATAGTTTTTGACAGTCTCTTTGAAGACTCTTGCTTGTAATCTTGATAAGTCAAAGACCACAGCCATCATCTCTCCTCATGATTCCACTTCGAGTACTACTCGAGTCTACTTCTTGGAGGTTCTAAGGGGCAAACCATACTAAGTTGGCGACTTATTTTGGGGTCGACTGTGGTACGCTAGTGACCTCTAAACAAGACCTAAGGTTGCTAATATGTTCATCCTATACAAGCTCGTCAAGAGTTGTTCGTGATGCTATTCGAGAGTCATAATCTCGTTTCCCTCATAATCCCATGACAAGCTCAGTTTTGTTAACCATTCACCCACACCAATTCGTTAACTTATTAACTTTGTACTAACTTCGACCCTTTTCATTTGCTCAAGATTTTCTTTCCTACACATGACACAACTAACCATTTATCCACTTATTTTCCCATAATCTCCATTCAAATCCTATTGTTACTGCTACTATAATTCGACAACAACAACACTCTCACAAAGCACAATCATCACTAAAAATAATATCCCTACTGCCATCACTAAGAACTGATTCAATACAATCCATAAACAAAAATTTCAACCTCTATTCTAAAGAAAACCTATTCGACCCTTTTAACTAGTTCAACAAAATTAGAAAATCTCTCTACAATTTTAATCAAGGGTGTTCCTAATGGTTTTATTTCGACAAGAACAAAACAATTTTTTTTTCTAATCCTTAACAACTATCCATTCGGCCTACTTCTTAATCTTTTTAATGATTCAAAAAAATAAAACAAAACAAAAGTTAATAATCAACCTGGTAACTTCTGTCATTCGAACCCTATTACGAACCAATAGCTCCAAGAATCAACCACCACAGCCTCCTATTCGAACCACTTGTTGCCCTAGATCTTGAGAACTTCTCAATATTTGGGTGTGTTTGAAATAGATGTGATTCGAATACTCCACAGGAGGTGGGGATTTATGGTTAGAAATGGAGTTAGGCTCCATACCACTTTCGGATTGTTGGGGAATCAATTACCCTATTTGGTGTGATTTCTCTATATGTATCTCTAATTCCTATATTCACCCGTGAAGGTGAAGGTGAAGAAGATAAGGGTTCCCTGGTCAATGTTATTAATGGTGGATGGTGATATTTCACTGGTAATTTAGGGAAGAGGAGTGGGTGGCGACAAGAGAAAAATAAATAAAGATAGGGTTGGCAGGAAAAAGGTTTTTGGGGATAAGGGGATAGTGGGTGGTGATGTATTTAATTAAGTATGTATAGGTATAAGGGGAGTTTTAGACCTAAGTGGTTAAAACTAAATACCCGAGTCCCGATAGACAGTGTCAAATTTGGTTCCGTCATAAACCGTTCTAATTTCAAAAGTGTATATTATTAGGGTCGTCAAATATTACTTAAGATTATCTCCATGTCCTTAATTATTTTCTAATATTTCATTAATTTTTGTCTGTTCCTGGTCTGCGTGTGGTGTCAGTCTGTGTGAAAATGAAATATCCTGTCACATTATTAAAATAATGGCCTGAAAATTTACGGGTTGTTATAGTCTGCCAACCTTAAAAAGAATCTCGTCCTCGAGATTCAGTTCGTTCGCTCTACTGACGTTCGTCCTCGTGATTAGATTTGACGGTCAACTTTTCCATTTTTGAGCTTAGCCCTCACGTGACCTTTAGTTAGTGAATTCTCACTAATTCTCACAACTCCTTGAAAGGAAACTGTCATGAGTCTGAGTAACAACTTGATTCCATCTTGATTTTCGCAACTCATCAAACAAGAACTGTCATTAGATCAAGCTAGAAACAAGTTGCTAGAAGGGAAGATTTTTACATCTTACATGAAGGCCTCTGGAAGGTTCGGCTCAAGTTTGGAATCGTCTACGCCAAATCTAATCAACAAATAAAGGTTAGGCGTTCAATTACATCTTATGACGTCAGGTCTCATATTAGTCGTCGTTGTTAACTTGATAGGAACCAAGGTAAAGTCTACACCAGTACTAAATGGTACGAACATAAAGCGACTGTTCAAAAGGACGTACCCGTCACGACGGTTGGGTTCTAGCGAGCTTCCTTGTTGCCTAGAAGGTATACGCGACCTCGAGCTGGGCTGATATTGCCTCCACAGTTTGGGTCATTTTCACCAATCGCTGCAGCGAGGGTTAGATTCTCCTGTATTGGCCTCTGTTCCTTATTCAGCTTAGGACACACGTTTCGGAGGTGATCCGAACTTCCACACTCGTAGCACGTCCGCCTTCGCTCTTGGTTCCCATTTCTGTTTCGGCAATTCCGATTAAGATGGCCAGTCTGTCGGCATCTATCGCACCTTGGGCAGTCTCCTAAGTGATGGAGGTTACATCGTGTGCACTTAGGATGTGGGCCTGCATATCCTCTGCGCTCCTGGGTTGTTGCTCCAAAATTTCTGGCTACTCGTTGCCGTTTATCCTGTTGGTCCTGGTCTCGGCTTCCCTGCTGATCCTCCCGTCGTTTTTGTCCGTGGTCGTTTCCTTTTAGTAGTCCACCAGACCTTATCACATCGTTTGTCAAGCGATATGCCATGCCTATAGCGTCTTGAAGTGTGGTTGGTTTGGATGACATGACGTCTCTCCTGATTTCAGGGATCAAACCCCAAGTAAACCGATCAATCAGCTTCTCTACAGTAGAGACCATGTGAGGGACCATTCTAGTCAGTTCATGGAAACTGGCCGTGTATTTGTCAACTTCTACTCCCACCATCAAATGGTTCCAAAACTCTTCCTCCAATCTCTGGACTTCGTCTTTTCTGCAGTACTCCTCGGTTAGTAATTTCTTGAATTCTGTCCAAGGCAACCCATTTGCAGCTTCTCTCCCTCTGGTCTGTAGCTGGTTGTTCCACCAAGTCAATGCTCGACCTTGGAGCAGACCGGATGAGAACTCAACCTTATCTCCCTCAGCACATTTAGTGATGCTGAGTTTCGACTCAACATTCTCGAACCACGATAGCAGGCCAATGGCACCCTCGGTGCCATAAAACTCTTTTGGATTGCATGCCATAAAAGCCTTATAGCTGCATCCATGGCCGTTGGTCGAGGTACCAGCTCCTTCATTGGTTCGTCCTGCACCAACGTGTGTGGCGATCTGAGTTAGAAGGTCCATCAATCCAGCAGCACTGTCTCTTGGGGCTTCATTGTTGGTGCTTCCTGAGCGGGTTTTCCTTGTAGTCATGATTCTACAATAGACCAAAAACTTTGAGTTATACGTGGACGATGGCGGATGACGGCTTTGGAGACGTAGCGATTGTGACGTGACGGAATCAAAGACGTGCTTAATCTATTAGGTCGTAATATAGCAAGGGGAAGGCACATATATCCACATAAAGTATAGTAACATAAATAGAGCATATAAACAGGGCTATTCAAACATGATATGCATGCACACACAACTAATGCAATTTCAGGTGACCAGACTCCTAGGACACAACCAAAACATGATCCGAGACTACTACTCCCATCTTTGCATGATTTTTCCCAAATTAGGCATAGGTGATCAGGCTATGCATAATTGATGAGAAATGATGCAATGCTCGGACTAGCCAGCTCGTATGATGTTTGGTGTTTAATAAAAACTTTATTTTGGTTATAGTTGCGATTTTTATTTTAGAACATTACTACCAACATTACAACATTAATAACTTGATCAGTTGAGTTATACAACAAAACGATACAAGAGTCTTTATTAATTGCCACATGCGGCAGACTACAATGTCTCAAACTATACAACATGCTAACTATGTCTACTGCTCAGGTCTATCCGTACGCCTCGTGAGCTCTGAGATCTGGTCTTTGAGTCTCTGTATCTCAGCCTGATGCTCCATGTGTATGTCTCCCATGAGTCTCTCCAATGTGTCAGCTCTATGCTGTGCCAGGTGAGCCTCCCAAGCTAAGTCCTGTCCCTCTCTACGTATGGATATCGCGTGGGAACGGGTATCTGCCAAGTCTGTCTGCATCTGTCTCAAGCACTGCTGTACCACTGCTCTGTTGGAAGCCAACCTATGCAGAGTATCACTGATAGTCCCTAGGGAATCCAATGGCACATGGTCGATCATCCGAAGAAGTGAATCAATCTGCTCTCCGTGACTCTCGAGTCGTGTCACCACTGTAGATGGTATAAGGGTGTGGGTGACTACTGGTCTAAATCCTTCCCAAGCATCATGTGTCTGAGCTGGGGGAGTGAAACCAGGTGGGTAAGGCAGTGATGGTGAGGATGGGTGTATCTGGTCTAATATGCGAGGTCTACTCGATGAAGGAATATCCTCTGCAGGAATCGGATCCCGCTGTCGAGGTGGTAGTGGATATGTCTGGGTATGTATGTCAAGCAAATGGTCAGGTGGTAATGGAGGTGCAACATGATGGGGCTCGGGTAAATCATCAGCAGGAAGCCATTGCTGACTCTCATAGTACAAGTCGTCAGAGGGTGGTATATAGAAAGGTGAGTAGGTGTCATAAACAAAATGTGGTGGTAACGTAGGTGCTGGCAAAGCTGGCACATGGGGGTCCTCTAATAAAGGTATGGCGGCGGCTCCACCCTCCACAAAGGGCTCGATCGCGTCAGGCACAACCTCTGGTGCTACAGTACCCGGAAGTATGGGGGACGTGACTGATGCTAATGATCCCTCGGAGTCCGGCTCCGATGATACACTAAAGTGGGTGATGAATGACATGGTACTGTAATAATCCATATATGGTGAAATAAGTAATTACTAACATCAAGTGGTGTAATGTAAGCATGAAATGATCTAGTTGTGCACAGTAACTATCAAGTATGCAGAGGCTTATATAAGATAATCCTAATGTATAACATACCGAGCGCGGCAGCAAGCAGGCATGGAGAGTTTAAGGTAACATGGTGTATAATTAATTTGTTTGAAAAATGTAGTTATAGTCCAACGTTTAAAAACATTTGGTTCTCTATAACCTGGCTCTGATACCAATCTGTAACACCCCCAAATTTTTAATATAGCAGCGGAAGATTAAATTGGGTGTTACTGTGAGGATCGAAAACAAAATCATAGTAAAACAGCCTGAGGCGGCATTTTTAATTTATATAGGTCCATAATACAAATTCAGTTACAAAGCGTTACATCAGAGTGCTAAGGTTTCTCCAAAGAAACATCAATTTAACTGAATTACAACTTTATTTTATACCATTTATTTAAGATAGGGTACGCCTGCTCCATGCCTTGCCTTGCTCCTCTAGTTCCCTAAGATACATGCTTAAAAGTCAACATAATGTTGAGTGAAATCATGGAGTTTGTAATTTAAATATCAGTTCGATTCACAAGTAAGATTGTATTGAAGATACAATCAGTTTAAAAGTTGATATCGCAGTTCATATATTGCCCTAAGTCTCATGACACGCAAACGTTAACAAAGTACCGCATAAACGGAGGTGTCCACCAAATTAATGATGAAAGTTTTGCCCTCGTGTAATAGGTGATTTGCCAATTCCTATTTCTCTCAAATATAATGCATCGCGACTAATACGACTAGCAAAAAGCATTCCGTCACAGTATTAGTGGGATAGGTCGTCAACCTCTAATAGATCTATTCATTATATTCGCGTTCACCGCAGTGATTAATGGCTCATGATAAAAGGGTCTTGTGGCAATATGGTAACTTAGGCATATATCAAGTCAGGTAGCATACAGAAAAATACTTGTGATCTGTTTATAGCATGTATCCCTCTCACGGAGTTTAAAAAGTATAAAAAGTTTAAAAAGTGAGGCCATGACTCACCTTAAGCGTTACTGGTGATGGTGATAATAAACTCAGAGATGATTATAATAACTTCGATATGGAACCTGGTAAATATATAAATAACTGAGAATCTGACTAATTTCTGGTGGTGTGTGTGTATGAATGGTAGATGATGATTAACAACGATCTAATCGTTGAAGGTGAAGGTGTTATTATATATGATTATGGTGCTCGTGCTCTCGTAAGATCATATCTTCAAAAAGTAAATGAATTGATATGAAATATTAACATGAAATGTTACTAAATATTGAAAGTTAACTAATATGCAAATAGAATGCGTAAGAATGCATATGAGATATAAGTGTGGTGCCAAAAATGAAAAATAGAATAAGAATGTCAAGTTATAATAGTTAGTACTTGTTCTTTCCAGATTTTACATCCCTTACCCCAACTGTGGCTTGCGTTGCATCGTTAGTCCTCGGTTAAGTCCATAGTTCAATAATAGTCCAATATTCGTCCATATGTCCACATAAGGCTTGGAGTTCAATGGTATGTCAATTTAAGTCCTTTATAAACTGTTTTCACAGCTTCAGTCCCTAGGTTTCACAGTTTGGCAGTTTTGGTCCTTCCAGTTAGATCGCGTTACATTTTTAGTCCTTTTTGCATAAAAATGACGGGAAAAATATTCTGAAAATTTCTTTAACTTTATTAAGTTTATTTTAACTTATTTCAAGTGCTTATTCCAGAAAAGAGCTTATTTTCACATTATTGGGCCATGTAGCGAATCTACTTAAGGCCCATTAAGAATTCTATAGGCGGGGGCATGTAAATTGTTTTGGGCTTAGACTTGGGCTATTTTTAGGATTCTAAAAATATATTACATGGGCCTGTTGGACCTTCCTATCGTAAAGTCTTGTTGGGCTTTGATTCGGCCCAACCGAATGGTTGTATTTAAGTTTTCTGAAATTTTGAGTTTAGACACTAATGTGTGTCGCATAGAAAGTTCTAATTCGAATGTGAAAAAGAGTTTGTAAGGTCGAAGTTGATACATGAAAAATATAGTTCGCTAGGTGTGCTATCGAGTTGTACCAAAATATCTAGGTGTTGTGTTTATAAATCCGAAAACATATTTAATCTTTATAGCCTTGTCGTATAGTTTTGATCCGAAAGACATCAAGTATTTTCTAAGTCTTTTACACTAGTCGAGTAGCATTCGAAATGGTTCATTTTAAGTGTCGAGATGGAATTATGAGTGGGATCTTAGAATACGAAAAATGTTCTAGGTCATGTAGACTTTCGAAAGGTACAAAAACATTTAAGTGTTGTGTTTAAAAATCCAAAAATATAATTTTAGTTTGTAGGCTTGTCGCAAAATTTTAGACCCGATGTAGGTTTATATTTTTCTAAGTCTTTTCTATACTAGTCGAGTAGCTTAAGAACCATGTTCTTTTGAGTGTCGTTGAGAGTGCATGGTTGACGTTAAAATCATGGAAGTTGGATTTCGTTAAGTTGTGATTCGAGACATGTGCTTATATTTATTTGTTACACGTAATGTTTTGAATTAAATTAGACGTGAAATGGGTAGTTCGAACCAATTTTTAACTAGTAAAATCTATAATGTTTTTATATCTCTTTTTAACCGGTTTGGCGTAGGTGTTATATTTTGAGTTTGAGTTTGATTTAGTGTATATATGGGTGTTACTTGATAATGCATGAAGTGAGGTTTAGTTGTGAGTGTTAAAATAGGAGCATGTTATGTAGTTTCTAACAGCGAGGGTGATGTGGGTTGTGTTTTCTCATGCCTTTACAGTGAGGCTATATATATGCATGTGATACGAAACCAAATGAACAAGGATACTATACGTTTGCGCATGTTAGTTGGATAATGTATGCGTAGTAAATAGAGTACACTAGTTCGAACGAAAAATGATGCATGCAAGTGATGTGTACTGTGCAAAGAATGAAAAGAAGGGTTCATACCACACCTTTATAAAAGGTGGTGAAGGACTGTGGTCGTTCGAATGAGGCACAAGAAAGAAAACAGTGAGCTCGAACAGGTGGTATGCTCTTTGCCTCCAACTACTTTTGCTTCCCAACACTTCGACAAAAGGTTCTTATGCTATTTAAGGAATGTTGTGATTGTGAAAGAAAATGATGGTTGATAGGAAAAGGAAGAGATCGAATGAAGGGTTTTTATAGGCAAAATATCTTCACCCTTGCATTGACTAATTGACTCTATGATTGGAGACACTGTAACTATGGGACACTTGTATAATTCTTTCCTAGATTGAGTGTGTAGTGAGTAGTGGTAGCTAGGTTTGTATTTTAGTTCTTGGAGTTTTCCTTATTCGATTTGGGGTTAGCATGTGTCCATCGATTGAACTAGTGAGCCACAATTTCATTTCTATCTTCTTGTTTTATTCTTATACGTATAACATTATTAAGAAAAGAGTGTTAAGATTGCAGTAACAATTGTGATTCATAATGGGTTGGTTTGGCTTTGTATTTTATTCGATTTTCATCAACATTGGCATAAGATTGAGCTTATCGAGCCATAGGTCGTGTTTATGGTTCATCTTTCATTTTGGAATATCAATTTTAGTTGGTAATATAGTTGGGAGATTATAGGAAAAAGTAGAGTGCAATTCGATTGTGTTTCGTGACTTATTTCTATAAGTTCGAGTCGAACATAGGACATTTAAAATGGATTTCGTTACTATGCAAATACTTAATATTCCTAGCTGTGTCCTTGCATTATGGTAGTTAGTTGGGTGGTGTACCCAAAATATAAAAATAGGTAAAGTTTATGTTCGACATAAAAATGCAACCGGGTTTTTAAAGTGGGTAGTAGCGATTGGGTTTTAAAAGAAAGCAAGGAAATAATTAGAATTAAAGTGGTGTGGTGATTTGGGCTTGTGAAATTCAGTGGGTTGTGTGGATTTGTTGGGCCGAACATTAGGAGTCCAATCGGTTTGTAGTTAGTGTAGAGTTAGGACTAGTGTTTGTAATTAAATTTTGGTTAAGTATACTTGGTGGTATTAATTCTTGTTAAGTGTAGTGTACTAAATAGGTGAGTATGATCACTTGTCGTCGATCATGAAAATGTGTTGTTGCATCGGAATTATTATCTCAAGTTTCGGTGTGTACAATATATATTTATATAGAATGCATCGTGCTATTAATAACAACAATAGAAAAGTTTAAATTTTTCCGGCAAAAGGGCTTTATTAAATGACAATACAAGGTTATCACTAATTATTAAGATCAACTACAAGGGTTTTTCGTAGGATCTTACATCGGGTCAATCATATCAGATGGGTCTTTAGGAACCTTCCTATTAGTTGGAGCATGCAGGATTAATGGCTCAAATATAATGCATCGCGACTAATACGACTAGCAAAAAGCATTCCGTCACAGTATTAGTGGGATAGGTCGTCAACCTCTAATAGATCTATTCATTATATTCGCGTTCACCGCAGTGATTAATGGCTCATGATAAAAGGGTCTTGTGGCAATATGGTAACTTAGGCATATATCAAGTCAGGTAGCATACAGAAAAATACTTGTGATCTGTTTATAGCATGTATCCCCCTCACGGAGTTTAAAAAGTATAAAGAGTTTAAAAAGTGAGGCCATGACTCACCTTAAGCGTTACTGGTGATGGTGATAATAAACTCAGAGATGATTATAATAACTTCGATATGGAACCTGGTAAATATATAAATAACTGAGAATCTGACTAATTTCTGGTGGTGTGTGTGTATGAATGGTAGGATGATTAACAACGATCTAATCGTTGAAGGTGAAGGTGTTATTATATATGATTATGGTGCTCGTGCTCTCGTAAGATCATATCTTCAAAAAGTAAATGAATTGATATGAAATATTAACATGAAATGTTACTAAATATTGAAAGTTAACTAATATGCAAATAGAATGCGTAAGAATGCATATGAGATATAAGTGTGGTGCCAAAAATGAAAAATAGAATAAGAATGTCAAGTTATAATAGTTAGTACTTGTTCTTTCCAGATTTTACATCCCTTACCCCAACTGTGGCTTGCGTTGCATCGTTAGTCCTCGGTTAAGTCCATAGTTCAATAATAGTCCAATATTCGTCCATATGTCCACATAAGGCTTGGGGTTCAATGGTATGTCAATTTAAGTCCTTTATAAAATGTTTTCACAGCTTCAGTCCCTAGGTTTCACAGTTTGGCAGTTTTGGTCCTTCCAGTTAGATCGCGTTACATTTTTAGTCCTTTTTGCATAAAAATGACGGGAAAAATATTCTGAAAATTTCTTTAACTTTATTAAGTTTATTTTAACTTATTTCAAGTGCTTATTCCAGAAAAGAGCTTATTTTCACATTATTGGGCCATGTAGCGAATCTACTTAAGGCCCATTAAGAATTCTATAGGCGGGGGCATGTAAATTGTTTTGGGCTTAGACTTGGGCTATTTTTAGGATTCTAAAAATATATTACATGGGCCTGTTGGACCTTCCTATCGTAAAGTCTTGTTGGGCTTTGATTCGGCCCAACCGAATGGTTGTATTTAAGTTTTCTGAAATTTTGAGTTTAGACACTAATGTGTGTCGCATAGAAAGTTCTAATTCGAACGTGAAAAAGAGTTTGTAAGGTCGAAGTTGATACATGAAAAATATAGTTCGCTAGGTGTGCTATCGAGTTGTACCAAAATATCTAGGTGTTGTGTTTATAAATCCGAAAACATATTTAATCTTTATAGCCTTGTCGTATAGTTTTGATCCGAAAGACATCAAGTATTTTCTAAGTCTTTTACACTAGTCGAGTAGCATTCGAAATGGTTCATTTTAAGTGTCGAGATGGAATTATGAGTGGGATCTTAGAATACGAAAAATGTTCTAGGTCATGTAGACTTTCGAAAGGTACAAAAACATTTAAGTGTTGTGTTTAAAAATCCAAAAATATAATTTTAGTTTGTAGGCTTGTCGCAAAATTTTAGACCCGATGTAGGTTTATATTTTTCTAAGTCTTTTCTATACTAGTCGAGTAGCTTAAGAACCATGTTCTTTTGAGTGTCGTTGAGAGTGCATGGTTGACGTTAAAATCATGGAAGTTGGATTTCGTTAAGTTGTGATTCGAGACATGTGCTTATATTTATTTGTTACACGTAATGTTTTGAATTAAATTAGACGTGAAATGGGTAGTTCGAACCAATTTTTAACTAGTAAAATCTATAATGTTTTTATATCTCTTTTTAACCGGTTTGGCGTAGGTGTTATATTTTGAGTTCGAGTTTGATTTAGTGTATATATGGGTGTTACTTGATAATGCATGAAGTGAGGTTTAGTTGTGAGTGTTAAAATAGGAGCATGTTATGTAGTTTCTAACAGCGAGGGTGATGTGGGTTGTGTTTTCTCATGCCTTTACAGTGAGGCTATATATATGCATGTGATACGAAACCAAATGAACAAGGATACTATACGTTTGCGCATGTTAGTTGGATAATGTATGCGTAGTAAATAGAGTACACTAGTTCGAACGAAAAATGATGCATGCAAGTGATGTGTAATGTGCAAAGAATGAAAAGAAGGGTTCATACCACACCTTTATAAAAGGTGGTGAAGGACTGTGGTCGTTCGAATGAGGCACAAGAAAGAAAATAGTGAGCTCGAACAGGTGGTATGCTCTTTGCCTCCAACTACTTTTGCTTCCCAACACTTCGACAAAAGGTTCTTATGCTATTTAAGGAATGTTGTGATTGTGAAAGAAAATGATGGTTGATAGGAAAAGGAAGAGATCGAATGAAGGGTTTTTATAGGCAAAATATCTTCACCCTTGCATTGACTAATTGACTCTATGATTGGAGACACTGTAACTATGGGACACTTGTATAATTCTTTCCTAGATTGAGTGTGTAGTGAGTAGTGGTAGCTAGGTTTGTATTTTAGTTCTTGGAGTTTTCCTTATTCGATTTGGGGTTAGCATGTGTCCATCGATTGAACTAGTGAGCCACAATTTCATTTCTATCTTCTTGTTTTATTCTTATACGTATAACATTATTAAGAAAAGAGTGTTAAGATTGCAGTAACAATTGTGATTCATAATGGGTTGGTTTGGCTTTGTATTTTATTCAATTTTCATCAACATTGGCATAAGATTGAGCTTATCGAGCCATAGGTCGTGTTTATGGTTCATCTTTCATTTTGGAATATCAATTTTAGTTGGTAATATAGTTGGGATATTATAGGAAAAAGTAGAGTGCAATTCGATTGTGTTTCGTGACTTATTTCTATAAGTTCGAGTCGAACATAGGACATTTAAAATGGATTTCGTTACTATGCAAATACTTAATATTCCTAGCTGTGTCCTTGCATTATGGTAGTTAGTTGGGTGGTGTACCCAAAATATAAAAATAGGTAAAGTTTATGTTCGACATAAAAATGCAACCGGGTTTTTAAAGTGGGTAGTAGCGATTGGGTTTTAAAAGAAAGCAAGGAAATAATTAGAATTAAAGTGGTGTGGTGATTTGGGCTTGTGAAATTCGGTGGGTTGTGTGGATTTGTTGGGCCGAACATTAGGAGTCCAATCGGTTTGTAGTTAGTGTAGAGTTAGGACTAGTGTTTGTAATTAAATTTTGGTTAAGTATACTTGGTGGTATTAATTCTTGTTAAGTGTAGTGTACTAAATAGGTGAGTATGATCACTTGTCGTCGATCATGAAAATGTGTTGTTGCATCGGAATTATTATCTCAAGTTTCGGTGTGTACAATATATATTTATATAGAATGCATCGTGCTATTAATAACAACAATAGAAAAGTTTAAATTTTTCCGGCAAAAGGGCTTTATTAAATGACAATACAAGGTTATCACTAATTATTAAGATCAACTACAAGGGTTTTTCGTAGGATTTTACATCGGGTCAATCATATCAGATGGGTCTTTAGGAACCTTCCTATCAGTTGGAGCATGCAGGAACTGACTGACTTGATTGATAGCATATGAAATATCAGGGCGTGTGATTGTTAGATACTGAACAGCACCCACAATTGAACGGTAATAAGTAGGATCCGAATACAACTCACTTGCAGAAACAAAAGAAACACGCTTAAAGGTGTCGGTGCCGGTTTGGCATCCAACATTTTAGCACGTGTAAGTATATCACTGGTATATTTGGATTGGTTTAAAAGAGCCCATTGGAGGTGTATGTAACTTCAAGCCCAAGAAAGTAGTTGAGTTCCCCCAAATCCTTGATGGCAAATTCGTGACTAAGACTGGTGATGAAGGATGTGAGAGTATGAGGTTGATTTCCCGTTAAGATTAAATCATCCTCATAAACTAACACGTACATTATGCAAGAGTCTTTTTTGAAGACAAAGAGAGATGGGTCAGCACGACTACAAACAAAGCCATTGTCAATAAGAAATGTGCTAAGGAGATGAAACCAAGCTCGAGGGGCTTGTTTGAGCCCATATAACGCTTTATTTAACTTGCACACATGATTAGGAAACTGGGAATCAACAAAGCCCGGTAGTTGCTCCATGTAAACACATTTAGTTAGATGCCCATGAAGGAATGCATTGTTGACATCTAACTGATGGAGTTTACATTGATTTATAACAGCTAAGGAGAGGACAACACGAAACGTAGAGGCTTTGACAACGGGGCTGAAGGTGTGAAAGTAATCAAGACCCGGTGTTTGGTCCAAACCTTGAGCCACAAGTCGGGCTTTGTGACGATCAATGGTGCCATCAGAATGTAGCTTTGTACGATACAACCATTTGTAACCAACAATGTTGCGGTTAGTCGGACGAGGAACAAGAGTCCAGGTGTTGTTACGGTGAAGGGCATCAAGCTCACGATGCATAGCAAGAACCCATTTTCTTCTTTGGAGGCAGTTTTAAAGGTTTTTGGGTCGGAAGTGGCAAAAAGAGCTTGGTGAAGAGGAAGAGTGACAGTGTGTAAGAGGTTGGCTTGATGACGCAGTTTAAAGATGCCGGATTTGGCGCATGTAACCGTAGGATGTGTGGGTAGTGATGGTGGAGGAGGTGGTGGCGGTATGGGAGAGGTGGTGTCAGGTGGTATCGGGATGGGAGAAGTAGTGTTGGTAGGAGATGGAGGCGGTGTGTAAGAGGCGTTGGAAGGAGGAGGTGATGGCGGTGTGGTGTTTAGAGTTTGAGGTGGTAAAATGGTACTTGAGGAGCTGGTTGTATATGAGGTATTGGTTGTGGAGGGTGAAGTACCTGATGAATCAGGTTGTGAAAACTGTATGGGGTTATTATCCACACAAAGATGGCAAGGGTGGGGAGGGGTAGGTGCATGTGTAAACATTGGCTGTGGTGTGGCTTGAGTGGGTACAGGAGGCATGTTGTTGTAGGAGGTATCAAGAAATGAAGTGATTTGAAGGGTTGATATAGGATTTTCAATTTGAGAACCTTCAAAAGGAAAGACACTTTCATCAAACCGGGCATGTCGGGTGACATATACACGTTTAGTGGATGGATCTAGACAACGATATCCTTTATATTTTGGGCTATATCCGATGAATATACACGGAAGACTCCAGGGGGCAAGTTTATTTGGTGCATAGTCACGTAAAAGGGGGTATACCCTACAACCAAAGGCTCGAAGGGAGGTGTATGTGGGCGATTTGTTGTATAACAGCTCAAAGGGTGACTTGCCATTTAGTAACTGAGTAGGGAGCCGGTTAATAATGTAAATGGTAGAGGAGAAAGAATCTACCCAATAAGTTGGCGGGAGTCCAGCATTAAATAGCATAGCCAAGCCAGTCTCGACAATGTGTCGATGTTTCCGTTCCGCCCGTCCATTTTGTTGTGGTGTATACGGGCATGACACACGATGTAATGTGCCATTTTGTTCAAAAAACTTCCTGAACCCGGTGATTGATAAATTCAGTTCCCCCGTCACTCTGAAAGGTTTTTATTTTCTTTGAGAAATGAGTTTGAACAAAGGGCACAAAAATAGATAAAGCCTCATAAAACTCAGACTTTGCACGCAGAGGATAAACCCAAGAGAATCGTGAAAAATCATCAATAAATGCCACATAATATAAGTGATTATCAACGAAGTTTACTGATGATGGTCCCCATAAGTCGCAATGTATTAATTCCAAAGGTTGTGTGGTACGTTTATTATTCATAGGAAAAGGTAGCCGTTTAGCCTTGGCTAATTGACATGGACCACACAAGCCTGGTTTAGGCAAAAGAGACGATAATGATAAATCTCCACATTTTTGTAACATAACAATAATATCAAATGGGACATGCCCCAATCTAGAGTGCCAAACTTCAAAAGAGGCTTTTGGAGGTGAAGAGGAGGCAACCAAGGCTTCATGCTTGGTGTGAAGGACATAGACACCGTCTTCACGGCATCCTTAGGTCAACACCTGTTTGGTTTGTCGGTCCTGAATATAAAAAGAAGGATATGAGAACAGAACATCCACACCATTATCTTCGGTTAGTTTGCCTACGGATAGCAGATTTCTAGTGAGGTTGGGAACAACCAATGCATTTTGTAACTTAAGAGAACCAAAGTGCATAGTACCCGTATGAGAAACCGGAAGGGTTTTGCCATTACCAAAGAGAACATGATCATTACCTTTGGGAGTTGATGGGTTCAAAACAACATTTGGATTTCCGGTCATATGATCTGTTGCCCCTGAATCAACACACCAGTCGGGACCATGTGTATTAACGTGACACTGGGCATGAAACGCATGAGCCAATTGTTCATCCGATGGTGTAGCAGATGCAGCAAAAGAGGCAAGATTGGGACAAGCGTTCGCATAATGACCTGTATTTCGGCATAGTTGACAAGTAGGTTGCCTTCGCGGACGGTTATTAGAGTGACCATTAGCACGGGTATTGAGGTTGTATTGATCACGATTATTAGTAGTAGAGTGACCACATTGCGGGACCGATTATAGGTAGGGCTACTCGAACCTGAATTGGAGTGTTGGGCCGAGAATGCAACAGAAGGAGCAGTGGTTCCATGGAGAGCCTTGATGAACAACTCGTGACTCTCGGCTCTAGCAAGCAAATCTGAAAAAATCGGTATGGGTCGAGAAGAACGAGCCGATGTTGAAAAACTTTCAAACGACGGACCCAACCCACAAAGGAACCAGTGGAGTTGATCCGTCGCATCAACCGGATGACCAATAGCACTTAGTTGATCACAAATAAGCTTGAAAGCCCGTCCAAAATCAGTGACCGATTTCTCACCTTTTTGGATTCAACGAAGCTGATCTCTTTCTGATTTTGGTTGGTTTTGATATATATTCGCGTTCCTTTCGAGCCTCAAAAGGCTATATAATTAAATTATGAATCTGTGTAATTGTTGACATTTGGTACAGGGGACTCTAACGGAAATTAGAGATTGGCTTGACTACAAGATCCCAAATGGAAAACCAATTCAAGCAATTCAAGCCAATTGTAAACACTTATTTGAATCTTAGGCAAAAGCTATTTGCATTTCATATATTAGATCAAAAGTAGTACAATAATGAAAGCTACATCATATATACATATTCTGTAAATGAGAAAAGTCACATTTACTGTTTTTTTTATTACCAGCTACCAATCTCGACAACTTCCATAAACCTCTTATTTAATCCATCTGCAGACTCCTCCGAAACCAACTGAGTTACACGCGATGATCCCTTTATTTCATGATAATGTGGCATCATATTCATGAACCATTTCACTGCATTAGCTGCGGTTTTCGCCTGAGAAAACGTGGACTTCACCGTGGCGTTGGGGTGGTCGCCTATAAGTGTTAGCATTGCTGCAGTTGGTGCCATTTCTTGATTCTTAAACGTCTTATAGAGTTATATTTTGTGTAGAAAAAAATACAATACTAATGCATATGCATGAATAATGTATCTACACTATATATTAACCAAACGTAGTTTTATACTATGGGCAGCCTGTGGTTTGTGTTTATTTTTAAACCATTCATAAATTTATGATGTACGCATCCACGTGTTTTTGTGTGCTTTTTCTCTGTGGGCGTGCGTCTTTCTAATCTCTGCTTGTGCATCTGTTTTCATTGAGTAAATTACATAAATGGTCCCTGTGGTTTGTCGAAAATTTCACTTATAGTCCCTCAAACTTAAAAGTTGCATATATCGTCCCTATCGCCTCCAAAGAATAACACTCGTGGTCCTTTTATTCTTTGGAGGGACGATATATGCAACTTTTAAGTTTGAGGGACGATAGGTGAAATTTTCGACAAACCACAAGGACCATTTATGTAATTTACTCTTTTGTCTTCTTACGTTTGACCAAACCGATAATGGTAGAGGCGTAATTTAAGACCCGTGACCCGACCTAACCCGCTCATTTTGTTCATTTATTCACGTGGCTTACTGAACTTATAAAAAATTGATATTTAGATTACTATTCTATAATTTCAGTATTAATATGAGCGACTTGAACACATATTTTTTGATAACTTAACATAAATATCGTGTTTTTAAAGTTGAATGATGTGCACATATACTTTTATAAGTTCAGTGACCCAAATGTCATATTTTATAAGTTCAATAACCCCAATGAACAAAATTAAAGTTTGTTACCTTAAGCGAACATTTTTTAGAAAGTTTAGTAATATATTAACATACTTTATAACCTGTAAAGTTGTTCCAACACATGTGAGGGCTTTGCCCGTCTGGATTTGTTTGGCGGTGAACTCCAACTCCACGAATTAGTCGATCAAAAAATCAAAAACATGTATCGAAGCAATAAAGGGACTGGGCATCTTAACAGGTTTAATTGCTACTTTGGAACTGAGGTTTTCCAGAAACAGTTCCTGCACATTTCTTACCAATTTCAATTAGCATAATGTGTTTAATTCAGCAGCAGTTTTAGAATCTACAAATGATTAGTGGCCTACTTAAGAACAAGTAAAAGCTCAGGGGCCTTATATACCCAAAAAGGAGAAGTTTTATCATTCATACACAGGGATATGATCAGCTGACTTGCAAAGAAACCGTTCCTCATTTGTACGAATTCGTTGCCGGCAAATAATTAGCAGATCCGTGAGACTTTTTGTTAGTTGCGACAGGTAGGGTTTATAAACTTGGTTGTAGTTCAACTATAGACAGTTTTGAAATTTTCCTATCTCAAAACGAAGATAATTACAGTGAAGGGACAAAAAATACGGGAAAAAAAAGCTACCGAAGCTGTACACTGAGCATGTGTTAAAAAATCCTGCTAAGTTCACAATTCAGCTGATGTAGACGCAACTGGTGTCTTGGCTGTCTTGTCATCAAGCAACGGTGTTGTATTAGATCGTCCAACACTTGTATCCGGATGCTCGGTATCTTCGTTGTATCTATCCACACCATGAAGAAAAATACCTGCAACACAAGGCAACCTATAAACTGCGTCCAGTTTTTACTCAAATTAATAAAAAGCAGCACATTAACCAAGCTATACCTATAAACCATATCCCAGATGCCAAAAACAGTATTGAAGTTAGGATCAACGCAGACGTCCTCCAATTTTTAATATTGTCCTGCATTACATACAAAATAGTAAGTACAACATTCAATATCAACTTTAGAATTATTAAAATTTAAAACTCATCAACTGTAGTTGTCAAACAAGGAAAACATACCTGAATAACTCCAACAAGAGGAGAGGAAGGCACATCACCGAATACATGAATTGACACAGTAGACATAGCCATAGATAATGGTCGCAAACTTGGTTTAACGGTATGGAGACACACGAAATTAACAGGACCCTGCAATAGGAAAATATGTAAGGATGTATAGAAATAGAAATATTAACAGGAATATATAATGTTAGATATCTTACCTGAGTGGCAAATACGAGTATCTCTCCAATGAGAAAGAAAACTATAAAAGCGTACAAGTTCTTGAAACAAAATGCACTAAAGCAAAATATTGCACCGAAGAAAGTTGCTGTCGAAAGAAGCTGCAAATGATAACAGGTTTCATAAAATAATTTTTGGGTCATATAATAAAACTGTAATTATAGGTAAAATGTGTACCTTGAAAGCATTGGGGATTGTGGAATTCATGCGATCTAGGATGAAACCTCCTGCCAATGTACCCACAATTCCACCCACAATCGTGATTCCTCCAAATAACATATCAGCATTGTTCTGCAAACAACAAAAATCTTAGATGAACGGAATCAAAGACTTTGTTTTTACTTATGTGTCACCAAAATTAACTCCAATATGCCTACCATATGATATATGCTATAACCAGCCTTCGGTCCCCAGTATGAATATGCGCCTATGACAAAGTTGTATGCAATATAACCTAGGAAATAGCGTTTAGAATACACAAATTAGTACATAGCAAATAAAGATTGTGTGTAATCACAGATTCTAAAATTCAGGTACCTAGAACGTTGACCACATAAATCTTCTCAAGCAAAAGAGCTTTTATATCTTCCCAAAATCTAACTAAACCGGAACTGGATCAAAGATTAATTGTTAGTAACAAGCAGTTCATGACAGTGCAGTCTTAAAATTTCAGATTTATTGGTTTGAAAACACACCTGGAAGATTTGTTTGAGCTCTGATCCAACACTGGGACATCTTTATCAGTTTTAATCACTGCATAGACACGAAAATTTGTTTAAAACCATCCTGCCACTAAAACTTCTATCTTTATATAGAAAAGAAATACTGTTCAAGGAAGGGTCTTTTCATTTCTTTTTACTAATTATAATCCTGTTTTATGACTAATAGCTTCAATAACAACTGTACACCACAAGAAAAGTAAGAACGGACACGAGCTACAAAGCGGCATGGATTGCTTTGTTCTGTATAGAATAGTAAGCTGGAGTACCTTCAACTTCTATAACGTTCGTCTCTGGTGTTTTTACTGAACTTTTTGACCCCGCTGGAGAGAAGCCTGCAATTTTAAATTGGCAAGCAACACCAGACAATTGTAAATATGTTGTTTTTAATAGTTTGGACTAATATGGATGCGTCAAGTAAAAGCAGAATAATGACAAGAAGTTCTAGAGTGTATTACATTTTATAAATAACCCCTTCAAAGCTTCCTTTTATATTTGAATATTTATACACATGTACCTACATTTATAGAGACACCCCCTTATCCCAAGTTTTTCTAAATTTCAGTATCTACATATCCCGAACCGTACCCATGCAACATAAAAGAACATATCAACAACCAACACCATATTATTTGAAATACACCTTTCATTTGCAAAGGTTTCATTACAAAACCCAAAATAGCAAACGGCAACATCAGAATAGCCTCACCAAAGAATGCATAGCGCCAACCAAAGGCATCTCCAACCTAAACACGGACAAGAATTAATTTGACCACTTACTATTAAATTTAAGAGATGCAGCTTGCGAAAAACAATCATGCGTATATATGATTCTGAGGGGATAAATAGTCCTAGTAAAATGGTCGGGATCATCAGCACTCTTAAAAAGAAGCAGAACTAAAGAAGCAATTACAAGTTGTTACTTACCCATCCACCATAAACATAACCAAGGGCGATTCCAGTCGGTATGCACATGTAGAATATTCCCAGCCAAGCTGTTCTCTGTAACAAAAAATGATACAGTTGGAGAGCCCAAAAAACATTAGTACAAAGTAATGAACCAGATGAAATTAACAGCGAATATAATTTAAGAAGTGGAATATTTAGGGTCAACCCTTCAAGTACAAAATACTTCAGTGTTGGTGCTGATCTTGGAAACATGCCATGCGTACCAATATGTTGGTTAATTAGTAGGAAAAAGATATCGAACCTGAGTTACTGGAGCATTATCATCAATAAATGGAGCAGCAAGACTGATGAAAGAAGCCTCACCAACACCAACTAGCCTGAAAAGTTAGTGGGTGATAAAAAGTTTGAGGAAGAGTCGAAACTAAAAAGTCAAATGTTAAAAAGGCCGTTAACGCAGTCTACTCACATTCGACAGATTGTAATGGACCAAAAATCAATTGAAATTCCACAACCAGCTACAGCAAAAGTCCAGACGGATAATCCAACTCCAATAAGCCTAAAAGGATTAATGCTGCACA
Organism: Artemisia tridentata subsp. tridentata; assembly: GCA_021014915.2. Classification (NCBI taxonomy): domain Eukaryota; kingdom Viridiplantae; phylum Streptophyta; class Magnoliopsida; order Asterales; family Asteraceae; genus Artemisia; species Artemisia tridentata. The sequence continues at coordinate 468,662,995 of CP139507.1, forward strand.
TATAAACAAGCGTCAAAGAATACCTAACCAGGGCAATTAAGTCAATAATGCACTTCTAACACCCTTTATGACTTAAAGTACCTAATCTGACCAAATTTCAAGTGTTTGACTATTAGTCAAATGTATTAACTACAAAAACGAGGACTTGTAGCATTAATGTTTCGATGGATAATGACTTACTACCTAAGACAGGAAACAATGTTATTTTCATGGAATGTAAGTAGTTAGCAGACAAGTAATAAGAATACCTCTTGGCCAAGGATGCAAAAATGGGAGAGGCGACAAGAAGTCCAACCATGAAAGCAGAAGAAATAACGCCATCTTTGAAATTGCTTAGGTCAAAATCACCCCTGTTAAAATGTTAATCATATAAGAATAATATAATAATCTCATGAATGAATGAGCAACCAATTGATTAAACGTAAAGTCTATGTTTGGCGCGGAGCTTTTTAGAGCTTTTTGGGGCGATGAGCGGTGAACAATGAGCTTTTTGATTTTTATTGTTCGTTTGTCAAAGGAGCGGTGAGCTTGCGATTTTTTAGGAATGCTCATTTTTCCAATGCTGTGAGCTGGGCTACTGCTCACTGCTACTTTTACCAAACACACCCAAAGAAGAAGACTTACTGAATTCCAGTACCGTGGGAGCAGACACCAGTTTTAGTGGTGCAAATTCTTGGAGACCCATTAACACCATTACTGGCAATGGCACCCCGGTCGACATAATTCATCATATTTATGACACAAAATATCACAAGCAACCTGTATAGTATAGATACAATTAGTTCATTTGTAAACCAATCCAGAATTAGCAAACCTTTTGGAGAAAGCTGAAACCCTCATTATGGTATCACATAAATTCCCACATTCATTATTTTAACTTAAAAAAAAAATAAATAAATAAATAAATAAATAAATAAATAAATAAATAACCTTTTAGGAGTGAACCAAGAAGGGGTTTCTGAAGATAATTCTTTCTCAATAACAACATCATCAGAAGGTTTTAATTCTTGATGATCTGGAACCTCCTCTTCATCACCCATTTTTTTTAAAATGAAGATAGTGAATTGTTACGGAGTATTTGTTAGTTAAGGTTAATAATGAAGATGATGATGATGATGATGATACAATTATTTTTTTTTTTTTTAAAGAAAAAAGGTTGTGTGTTTGTGCAACAGCTTGGCATTATCGGGTAGGGTCCATGTTACCTTCAAAGTCATGGAGTAGATAGATGTTATTCTTCTTTTACTTTTAAGGGTAAATTATACCGTTCGTCCCTGAAGTTAGCCCTGTTTTTTCCGTTTAGTCCCCCGTTTGGGTTTACTGGCAAACAGGGTACCTTAAATTCCACATTTTATTTGCCTCGTTAGTTGACTAGTCAACTGGTTTTTTCGTCTTTTCACATTTTATTTAGTTGTATGTTTGGTCCCTGAAGTTTTCAATCATCAAATTCAAAAGAAAAAAAATAAAATACTATAATCCAAACACCCCTCTTCTTCAACCTCCGACCCCTATCACCATTGCTACCACCATACCCACCACCACCATCGTCGTCACCATTAAGAACATACCCTTTTCAACTCCCGTTTCTTTCCTCAATCTCACCGTCAGCAATCAACTGTGAAGGTTCACCACATCCCGACAGCATCAAAGGCCTTAAGCCAGGCTTAAGACGACTCTGACAAAACTCGTCATATTCCCCTTTATCCCCTGCTTTCTTTTTAGCTTCCACAACTCACAAATTCGGCATTAGCTCAAATATCTCAACAGTAATCAATCACCAAAGAGCCTTTCAACCCGTCTTTCTCAATAGTAACCTTACAACCCTTTCTCCTTATCGAAAAACCACTCACATTCGCTATCTCCTCCAACTTCAAAACAATATTAAAAACCGAATCACCTGACACAAACCTTGTCTCTTCACTCCCATCCTCAAACAACCTGGAAAGACTAAATCCACACGAAAATGACATAAAATCAAACGCATTCAAACTCAACGATCTAACCATATTAACCGACCTCCTTTTCGCCTCCATCTCACTTTCAGATTCACCCAAAGACTGACCAGACGAATAATCAATACCACAATCATCCTGATCACCGACAATGTTATCCTCATCTTTCTCCCTAAACAGCTTATCATCCACCAAATAAAACTTAATATGCCTAAACCCTTTCTTAAACCACTTATCCGCCATAATCTCAGGTATTGTAATCCTAGTCTCCGGATTTGTATCCAAGACACGTTTCAACAACCCACTCAACTCATGCGAAAAGTGGTTTAAGAAAGAGAGGGATTTACAGTCGTACCTGGGTTCAAAATTGGCAGTGATGGTGGTGGGTGGTGGCGATGATGATGGTGGTGGTGAAGAGGTTGAAGAAGATGTGTTTGAGGGATCAACCATGCAATTGATTGGATCTGAAAAGACGGAAATACCCTCGTTGAAAAGTCAACTAACGAGGCAAGATAACGCTTGTTAGCCATAACGGGGCTCCAAGAACCATTTGCGCACTGTTCTGGAACTTCAGGTACTCCGTTTGCCAGTAAACCCAAACGGGGGACTAAACGGCAAAACGGGGCTAACTTCAAGGACAAACGGTGTAATTTACCCTACTTTTAAATTCTAATTATTCACATTTTGATGATAAACCACTTATTATGATTATGCTTTCTTTTTTTCTTGCTAATACTGATAAACCAAAAAAGCTAACCACTTTATTATGTATAAACGCGCATTATCTATACTACCTTATAATGTATTTAGGACATCTATATTTAGAAGTCTTAAAATGTTTAAGACCAAAAACATTTCTTTAATAGGAAAGATGCATACACATATAATTAAAAGCCTAGAAATTTAAGTGTCTTTAAAATGGAAATATCTGTATTAATTTTGCAATTAATTCAATACATACACATAAAGCTTAAAAATTCAGCAATCTTCCTGGAAATTAAATACAATATATATATTGTAACAGCACCAATTCAAAACATTGTAACAACAAACACTAATTCAAAACTTATAGTAACAGCCTCCAACACATTTAAAACAAAATTAAGAGACATCATATATAAACCTCCTCACTCTCGTTACATCCCCCCACACACAAAAGAATTTTAAACCCATAACTCTCTTTTCTCTACTCTAAACCACCCTCACTATAAACCATCATCAATAGGCACCAACAAAATCCGCCACCTACTGCCGCAACAATAACCGGCCACCACCATGCCGCCAACTGCAGAAATAGCCACCAATCCGCCACATTCATTGCACACAAAAAAAAACAAAGTGTATCGTTACATTATTAAAAAAACAATCAAAAAATCAAAAGATCTCAGGTTTTATTAAAAAAGAGAAGACCTTTAAAGATCTTTAGAAACCCATCATCGATCTTTACCGGACAATAACAGGAGTGAAAGAGAAATGAGATATAGATTATCTCTTGTGTGTTGTGTGTTGCGTGTTGCTCGGCTATCAGCAGAAAAGATGGAGGTAATGATATTGATTGTTCAACTTGGTTGCAATCTTTTTTTGTGACTGCGATAGAGAGGAGTATGTGTTGGGAGGCTGGTGAAATGATTTAGGGTTCGTTAGTGTGAACAAAATTATGAGGTAATTTTATATATCTAGGTTAAAAGAATATTAGACTTGGGTTTAAAGATGGGCTTATGTCTTTTATTTTGAAATTTTATGGGCCAAGGTGATAGCAAATGGGTTTTGGACTATAATTTCAATTGAGCCGTAAAATATTGCTAAGTATGGTTGGGCTAATTTTTTTAACTACTACGGTTAATAGGAATATTAGGCTTAATTTCCAAAAAGTGGTTTATGGTTGGATTTGGATTTGTTAATTTTCGCAAGGTTGATTATTTCACATGGATAGATTTGGTATTTTAACAACAAAGTGACTACGGGGTTTTTGTATGGTGTCGCTTATTTGAGTTTGAAGTTGCATTTCACGGGCACATGTACTTATTTATGTCAAAGTCTAAGGGAAGGTTGGATGCATGACTTTTGGAGATACTTGTTTGGGCATTCATTTATAGTGATTAAGACTTGGACCGGACTATTGGGTTTGTGTTATAACAGGATTTTTGGGCTGGAGATTGTAATAGAAGGTTGTTTGGGCTGAAATTATATTATATGAATTTTTGGGCTGCCATTTTAATGTCTAAAATTTTCAGTTATTAAAAGGAATTTCTGGGGTTATATTTTATTGACGAGATCAGGAATAAACCATTGTTTACATTGTGCATCAAGGCAATCATTAATGGGTAAAATATTTTTAGCTTATGACCCCTTTGGTTATGTCAATTGGATTATTAAGTAAAATGCTGGACTACCATTAAAACTTAAACTAATTTTATTTCAACTATAAACGTACAAATTATTAAATCCTTAACAAAACGCATTTCAGTATTAAAAAGCCCATCATTAGTAACAAAACGCATTTCATTAGTAACCGCCCTGTATATTAATAAAAATCTATAACAAAAGTTGTCATTCATTCGTAAAGTTATTGCTATAAAAAACGTACAACTGAAAAATATTTGCTTGCCACAAAATTAATCACCGGGTACCCGCCGCCGCATTGCGCGGGTACCCTGCTAGTAGAATAATAATATCTCAAATACTTTTACTTAAATAAATAAAAGTAAAAAATACCTTTTAGGAGTGAACCAAGAAGGGGGTTACGAAGTTAAATCTTTCTCAACAACAATAGGAATAACAGCATCATCACCCATTTTTTAATATATAAATATTTAAAAAATGAAGATGTAGGTATCAAGTTAGATATGACTTTTTTCTTATAGTTAGATAATAGTGGTGTGAATTTTAATTTGTAGGTAATTGTTGTTGTTGCTGATGATGAAGATGAAGATGATATTTGATTTTGTTGTTATCTTTTTTTTTTTTTTTTTTTTTTTTTTTTTTTAAGAAAAAGGGTTTGAATAATAAATCTGAGTGAGTGTGTGTTTGTGCAACACCTGGCATTAACGGTAGGGTCCATCTTACCTTGAATTCTAATTATTCACATGTTATTCTTCTTTTTTAACTTTTAAATTCTAATTATTCACATTCACATCATAAACCACTTAATATGATTATGCTTTCTTTTTTTTCCTTGCTAAACCAAAAAAAGTTATCCTTCATCCCAAAATGTAAGTCTATTTAATTTATTTAAGTATTTTTTCTCAAACTTTGATATTAAATATTTTTGTTTGTATTATATAATACTTAATGAAAATTATATAAATGAAAATAAACTTAAAACTCAATCTATTTATATATTTTGCATCACGTATCATATATAATAAAAATAAAAATATTTAAGATCAAAGTTGAAAAAAAAATACTTTAAAAAAAATTAAAATGGACTTATATTTTGATACGGAGAGAGTAAATGATACACCTACAAAAACAAATCTACAAAACCATCTAAAAAAGGAGGTGTCACTCCTTGATTGTTGTATTTTTATATTGTTTCTCTTTCTTATCTTTGATTAAGTCTTGTAAATTTGTTTTTATGGATGTATCATTGCTCTTAAGATTTTACTTATATTACTTTCGCATCCACTTAATGTATAAACGCGCATATATAGAAATAATAATATTTCATATACTTTTACTTAAGTTTTCATTTTTAAATATTTAATAAGGCTCATTTTTTTTACATATTATCATTTTAAAATGATTTTTATGAAAATTATGTTATGCAACTTCTATATGAGCGTTTTTTTGATTTCCTTTCCTATAGGAATCATATTCACAGTAACATAATCTATGCATGGTGTTTGGTTGGTTTATATGTTCACTGTGCTATCATAAAACCCTATAGACTTGTAGACAAGAGTTAGGAATATCGAGCAACTATCTGTGGAGGTACCGCAAACTTGTCATTGTGGCGCCAACGGCTTGACACCACCCGTGACGGTGTGATCAGTTCATGCCGTTTCTCCCTTATGATTTTATATGACATGATTTGCTCATGTGTGGAACCTTTTTATGATTTGAGAGGCATATGGATGCATCATATGTTATGTTATGATATGATATATTTATGATCTGATATGATCATGCGGTCGAGTGGTGTAGTGTCATACACACCTTCCGTCGATTTTAGATGCAACGGAGTCGCGACCGGTGTATCACTATGAGTTGTGATACGATTTATGATACGATATGATTTTAGCACATGGGAGTGCACTTGATATGATATGTTGTAAGATATTCGGTATAAAAATTCTAAACCTTTTTCTTCAGCCTTATATTTCTTTGAAATTACTACTGTGTTGAGGTGATGATATGATGGTGAACCTTTTTCTTCAGCCTTATCTTCAGCCTTATATTTCTTTGAAATTAAAAATGATATTTATATTCCGCATTTATTCTTTTATATTACGTTGTTGTTATTGTTATTTGTGATCTACATCCGCGCACCAGCCAATTAGCTCAGCCGCATTTTCTTTTCTTCCGTGGCAGGCACTAAGGGTTAAAGAGGATGTGTGACGAGAGCTAGATGCACATTAGAGACTGTGCATTTGGAGACTCCACTTAGATTAGATTTTTGTACTAGGTATTATGTAAATTTTTTTGAGGTTAAAATTTCTAGACAAAATTTTCATTTTATATCGAAACTTTGCTTATTGGAAAAAAGAAATAATAAGATTGGTTCCTTCAGGTTTATTCGCTTTGTCATTGATTTTGACATCCCGCTCCAATGTCGGGTAGGGGTGTTACAATGCATTTAGTAGGTTTATCTAGAAAAAGCTTGGGATGGGTAACCCGAGTTTAAGCACTTTTTTTATACAAAGATTTGTTTTCTAAAATTAACAAATCGTGTTATGAATCATGCAGAGTTCATACGTAAAACGACATTTCGGAAAAATTGTTTTAACACCGGATGTAAAACCGAAGACCGGTAAACTGATGGTTTTAGCTCTTGATAACCTTCAAATGCAACATTTTTTTATAGGTGTTATCATAGTTTTTATATGTGTATATTGGCTATTTTAATGTACTACAAAAAATTATAAAATAAATACACACAAACAAATTGATGCTATTATACACCTTTCACCGCCATGCGCATGTATTCGTATAGTGTCTATAATTGCCTTTCAAAAAGAACGTAAAATAAAGTTGCCAAATTAAAACCATAAAAGCTCATAAGTTTAACAATTTCAAGCTACGACCCATATGTTGGTGTTATCATTCGGAAGTTAGCTACTCCGTATTTTGAAAGAGTAATCAGTTCTTAGTTAGTTAGCTGTTTTTGATGTGTAATTAAACAGTTTTGAATTTCTACTCTTTATTACGAGTAGTAAACTTTTTAATGAGCAATCAAATAGTGATGGATGTTTTGTATAATTATACCTATATACTAAAACCCAAAATTTGGGTGCTTCACAATGTTGCACCAAACATAGTTTTAAACAGTAAAATGTGCTTAAAGTGATGGTACTTTAGTGTAAAATGAACAGTAGTACATTAGTGTAAAATGAACAGTAATACTTATCTATCTATCCTTTCCCCAATTATATTATTTCCCCAAAGCTGGAAGGCGATATTTCTCGCCCCTTCCCGAATCTTCTTGCTACCAATATCTGCCATACACCCACCAGATTCAATCACAACACATAACTCCGACCGGCCACCAATGAGATTGTTGAGCTTTCTATTTCCAATTATTCAGTTTTTTTTAATCAAGGTATGTAGTCCTTTATCTTTTTCTTTTTTTTTTCTTTTTGATTTTTGGTTAATTTGTGTTTAGTTCAAGTGGGTATTCATACGATTTTTTGTTTTGTGATCCGTGCGTTGTTTGACAAACAGATTAAGTTGCCGCCGCCTTTATGTTCGTTGTGGTGTTTTCGATTTTGTTTGATGGGAATCAGAGTTTGCATTTTATTATAAAGAGAAAAAAAAAGCCTTGATCAGAACCATTGGGGGTGTGACAGAGTTAATGTTTCTACTTCATAATGTCATAATGATGTTGGAATATGTGAACTATTAAAAATCATAAACACATAAAACATCACAAAGCACGCAGCGGAAAGATCTAATGAACATGTAATTAATTAACTTAAATAAATACGTACCTTAATCGCGTAATCACCAAGAACAACAAGAACCCTAATTTGGGTATGATATGAATCGAACCAAACAAGGGAAAAACACCAAGAATCACAAGCTAAAATAAGCTAGTCACTCGTTCTTGTACACACGCGATAGTAGCGTTCCAATGGGAAAGCTAGGTTCAAGATCACTAACAAACCAAACACTTTGTTGCAACACTTGAATCGCCAAGTTCTAGTGAACTTAAAAATAGGGTCGATCAAGGTATAGCAAGAGGAAGAAAAGAAGAGAAGTTTGGCTAGAGTTAGGGATACTTGATTAGGTGAAAATCAAAACAAGTGAATTTGTATTTATAGGCAAAACCTAAAAACACAAACTTGTTCCCTACTCTTCTAAAAGTCGGCCAAGCCTAGCCCAAGGCTATTTTCAGCCGATCCAACCCAACCATGGGTTTCTAGATCCTTCTTTTCACTTTTAGTCCTTTAACGGTCGTTATCTTTAACACCGTTAAGTACTAACCGTCGTTAAGTGTTATTAGTGAAATGAATAAATAAATATAAATATAAAATGTATATTTAATTATTCAAACCATTGGAACTCTCACGTATTGTGTGCAATCCCGAGTCTCGGGTTCGAAACCGGACATACAAATATTAATATCATTATACACAAAACTAACAGCTCCCACTTGGATAATGATTAATATTGTAATGACATGGGCTAGTCTAGCTTTAACAGATCCCAATGCCCCCAGCTCGATCCGAGTTGTGGTTCTCCTGGAAAAAACCACTTGATGATATAATCATCATACTTATCCTTTTGTTACTAATACCGCGTTAATTTGGATATGGATCTTGTCATTCCATAATTAACAGTAGTTTCTCGTTTATACATAATTGAACAAGATTACCAAAACATCTGAACGTCTTCCAGATAGACTTTGGGCGTGCGCACGCAAACATCTTGTTAATCATACGAGTGGCCAAGCAGTATTAAACTTCAACACAAAGTTGAAGGAACAAATCCCTTATTGACTGCGAGCATAACCCTTGAACTTCGCATCATTTCTGAAAATAGCCCTTATAACTACCTTTTACGGATAGCGTTAGACTATCTCACAGAAAATGAGCTATATCCTCGGCAATTATCTGGCATCTCAAGTCAGAGGATAAATATTCATGATATACTTAATGACTATGATCCATAAAGTATAATCATGTTGTTGGGATAAGTCCTATATTCAATTTATCCAATATTGAATATCATGTGACATTGGTGTCTTAACCTTACAGTACATTCTACCAATCCTCACATTTGTCTTAGTTCAATAATATTCCCATATTATTAATTGACAACGGACTATTTAGAATAAATAAATTACTCATGGATTTAAACATGCAAATATAGGACACAAATATTAATAATGATAATAAACGTTATCCGCACTTTATTTCATTAAAACAATAATTGTTTACACGTCCCTATCGAAATACCAATCCAACAGATTTACATGAAACTATCTGCTAAACGAAGACCAATACCCTTAGCATGACGATTAAATGTCTCCTTAGGTAATGCCTTCGTAAAAGGATCAGCCAGATTGTTATCTGTGTGAACTTTGAGTACTTTTATTTCACCATCATCGACTTGTTCTCGAACATAGTGAAGTTTCCTTTTAAAGTGTCTGGCGCCTTTCATAACTCCAGGTTCATTGGCGAATGTAATTGCAGCAGAGTTGTCGCAATATACATTTATAGGTAATTCTATTGAAGGCATCACTCCAAGATCCTTAATGAATTTCCTTATCCAAACAGCTTCTTGTGCTGCTTCCGATGCAGCAATGTACTCAGCTTCTGTAGCAGACATGGCCGTTATGCTCTGCTTCTTACTCTTCCAGTCCACAGCTCCTCCATTAATGACAAAAACGTAACCCGTCTGAGACTTCGTATCATCTTTATCAGTCTGAAAGGATGCATCGCAGAAACCTGTAACATTCAGTTCTGCGTCTGGATTTCCCCCGAAAACAAGAAACATATCTTTAGTATTCCGTAGATACTTAAGAATGTCCTTTACAGCTTTCCAGTGTTTTACCCCTGGATTCTGCTGATATCGACTGGTCATGTTTTGAGCAAATGCCACATCTGGCCTTGTGCATCTAACAGCATACATGATAGAACCAACTGCAGAAGCATATGGAACTTTCTTCATGTATGCTTCCTCTTCAGGTGTAGAAGCACACATTTCACTGCTCAATTCATGTTTCACTTGCATGGGCAGATATCCTTTCTTGGAATTCTGCATATTGAATCTCTTCAATATTTTATCCATGTAAGCACTTTGACTTAAACCGATTAACCGTTTAGATCTGTCTCTATAGATCTTGATTCCAAGGATATACGCTGCTTCCCCTAAATCCTTCATGGAAAAACAACTACCAAGATATTCCTTAACTTCATTAAGGCTTGGTATGTCGCTTCCCATGATTAATATGTCATCGACATATAGAACAAGGAAAACAGTGTTACTCCCACTAACTTTGTGGTATACACACGGCTCATCGAAATTCTGAGTAAATCCAAACTTCTTGATTTCCTCATCAAATTTCTTATTCCATTGTCTGGATGCTTGCTTCAATCCATAAATGGATCTTTGAAGTTTGCATACACGCTCAGGAAATTCTGGATTCACAAACCCCTCAGGTTGCGCCATGTAGATATCTTCATCTAGGCGACCATTCAGAAAGGCGGTTTTGACATCCATTTGCCAAATCTCATAGTCATAGTAGGCAGCTATGGCTATAAGAATCCTAATAGCTCTAATGTCGGCCACAGGAGAAAAGGTCTCCTCATAGTCAACACCGTATGTTTGGGTAAAGCCTTTAGCTACCAAACGAGCCTTATAGGTGTGTACATTTCCATCCATGTCAGTCTTTTTCTTAAATAGCCACTTACACCCAACTACCTTAGCATTGGGTGGAAGGTCTACTTCAGTCCAGACTTTATTATCTTTCATGGATTGCATTTCCCCATCCATGGCTGTCTGCCATTTTTCCTTTTCAGGACTAATAATGGCAGCTCTATAGCTAGTTGGCTCATCAGTTTGATCCAATAGTATAGTTTCCTCATCATCTATGTTCAAACATAGACGCTCAGGAGCCTTTGCAGATCTTGAAGATCTACGGACGTGTACCACTTCTACTTCAGGTGGAGGACCTAAACTTTCTGGTTCCACAGGAAGTGTGTTAGTGCTTTCAGAAGGTGAAGTATCTTCATGATCATTTTCAAGATCATATGTTCTCCCACTGATTTCTTGAGATATTAGATTATCTTCAAGAAAATCACCGTACCTAGCCACGATGATCTTATTTTCAGGTGGGAAGTAAAAGTAGTAACCCTTTGTTTCCTTAGGGTATCCTACGAAGATACACTTAACAGATCTTTGTTGGAGTTTGTCAGGTGAGTCACGTTTAACAAACGCCTCACAACCCCAGACCTTTAAGTAAGAAAAGTTGGGAGCTTTTCTAGTCCATACTTCATATGGAGTCTTATCAACCTTCTTAGTTGGAATCCTATTCAACACGTGAACAGCCGTTTCAAGAGCATAATCCCAAAAGGATAAGGGAAGAGTTGTAAGATTAAACATGGATCGTACCATATCTAACAAATTACGATTTCTCCTTTCAGATACACCATTTTGTTGTGGCGTATAAGGAGAAGTGAGTTGTTGCATAATGCCACACTCACCCAGATAATCCTTAAACTCTTGGCTTAAGTACTCACCACCACGATCGGATCGAAGTGCCTTAATCTTCTTTCCGAGTTGTAATTCTACTTCATTTTTAAAGACCTTGAATGTCTCAAAGACTTCATGTTTATGTTTAAGTAAATAAACATAACCATAACGACTATAGTCATCCGTGAAGGTCAAGAAGTAGACAGCACCACGTTTAGACACATGTCTAAGTGGACCACACACATCCGTGTGTATCAATCCAAGTAGATCCGAAGCCTTCTCCATATTGCTATGGAAAGGTTTCTTTGTCATCTTTCCAGATATGCAAGATTCGCATTTATCAACTGAATCATCATTGATATTTTTCAAAAGTCCATCGTGTTGCAGCTTTTCCATGCGATTCTTGCCTATGTGGGCAAGACGGCAGTGCCATAAATAAGACGAGTCCAAGTTAGACTTAACTCTCTTATTCCCGATGCTATACATAGAATTATTTTTATTGGATACATGGTTATCCATGTCAATTTCAAACACACCATTTAATGAAATAGCATTAAAGTAAAAAACAGAATTTAGAGAAACAGAAATTCCATTATCATTAAAAGTATGCTTAAAACCCAAATCCAATAACAAATAAACTGAAACGACACCTCTAACAATAGAAGGTGCGTAATGACAATTGTTCAAAACTAATATTAAACCAGAAGGTAAAACTAGCTCAAAAGTCCCTATGGCTTCTACTGCTGCACGTATTCCATTTCCCACGTACAAGTAGCATTCCCCATAGTTCAGCTTCTTCGCTCCTCTAAGCCCCTGCGATGTATTACAAATGTGAGTACCACATCCTGTATCATATATCCAGGCATTTTGCTTACGAGGAAAAGAAAATAATTCAACCATAAAAATACCTGAAGTGCTGGCGCCCTGCCCAGCCTTGGCATTCTTATTTTTGCGACACTCCTCAAGCAACAATGGAAAGTCACGCTTCCAGTGTCCAGGAGTGTTACAGTGGTGACAAGCAGCCGCATCCTTCTTGGGATAATCCTTCTTGGGAGGAGGATTCTGCTTCTTCGGCTTTTGCTGATAGGTCACAATCTGCTTGCCCTTGTCAGCTTTGCCTTTTCCTTTCTTGTTCACATGTTTCGGTTTATCGGGCTTAGCTACTCTACCACCTCTTATTGCCATAACAGCAGGTGTAGGAGCTTTCTTTGTGAGGGACTTCTCATGCTCAATAAGCATTGCATGCAATTCAGAAAATGTCTTCCCCTTGCAATGCATGTTAAAGTTGCGCACAAAATCACCATATAATTCCTCATTGAGGGATTTGTTGATGAGGCCAACTTTAACGTCTTCCACAAACCCACAATTAAGTTCATCTAGTTGGTCAAGATAACCTTTTACTTTAAGTGCATGATCACTTACGGGTGTTGTGGCATCCTTCTTACACTTGCCCAAGTTGTCAAGTATATCATACAATTCAGCCATTGGTGATTTCTGAAACATACGTGTCAGTTCATTTAATCATGTTTTTCGGGCTATAATTCTCAAACTGTTTTACCAGTTGATCATCTATCCCCGATAGCATGAGACAAGCCACATCATTGTGCCTGTCATAGGTTTCATTGTACTTTCTAAGTGTTTCATTAGAAGAGTTTGCAGGAGGAGCTTCTTCAAGAACCTCAGTAAGACATTCATAACGTTTGGCAATCCTAAGAACAAGCCTTAGATTTCGATACCAAGCGTTAAAATTCTTAGTCCCAGTCAGTTTTTCCTTTTCAAGCATCATCTTGAAACAGGAAGTCATGTTTGACGAGTTTCCGGGTTGGGCCATTTCTACAGAAAAAGTTCAAAAGTTAGTACTTTCGATAATTAAACATTTCAAGAAAATTAAACACCCATTGGTTTAAAAAACCATTTAATTTTCTATGAAACCTAGGATCCTAATTGACGCCGTTTCATTACATCAGCTTTGGCTGCTAGTAATAAAAGTGCTCAATAAGGTATGGGATCACCCAATTGCCAATGTCAAATTGCAATTCCTAGAAATCTTGGGACTTACATTTATATTGCCAACTTCAGTTGCAAAATGTAAGCATGTTTCATCCCCAATTCTTTATGCCTTGGCGCCGTTCCATTACATCAGCTTTGGCTGTTAGTAATGAAAGTGCCCAATTAAGTTAACCAACTTAAGAAACTGTAAATTGACGTCGGTTTATTGCATTCAGCTTTGGCTGCTAGCAATAAAGTACTCAATTTTACCCTTAGATGACCACCCTTTGAACATCAACATTCAGCTTTGGCTGCTAGTGATGTAGGATGAAACCTTAGGTGTTTCTTTTTGTAGTTGGGTGACATATAACTTAAATTTATAGGGTAATAAAATTTTGATGTGTTAAATCAAAAAATATGTACAAAGATGTCATGCATTCATCTTTGTATCATATATGTTTCAAAAACAAAACCATTTACACATTCGTAGCTCAAATTATCAAATCTTTTAATTGAGGCGTTGAATAAATTACAACATTGCCTTAAGATGCTTCGTATTAGTTGTGGTGTACTTGGTAAGTCTAAAATTGACGCACAGGCGGGCGTAGGGACGACAGCCGCCGAAGCTGGTTAAAACCGTGCCCCTCTAAGGTCACAATTTAATGTGTACCAACTAGAACCCACTTTATAGTTTGTCAATTTTAGGTCCGCCGCTTCGACCACTTAATACAGTCGCAATCAATCAACTAAAAGAATATAATTTTCTTGCTAAAACAATTAATGTAGTAAATTTATTATTGCTAGTCTCGCCTGGGAGCAAATTACCGTGCGAAGCGAACCACTGTCGGCACATAAGACTTGGCAATAAATAAAATTACTACAAAGGTTTCATAGTTATTAGTCTTATTTATTTTTATTATGAAAAATTACCCTCTTTTGTAGTTTACAATCCATCATAATATAAAACACAAAAGATCAAGTAATTCACAAAATAAATAAACACATAATAACAAATATATGATCATCCACGATATCATATAGCCACATGCAAACCTTTTTCAATAAATCCTATTATTAATTCTATGTGTAATTTTAAATGTATGTAACTAACAAAACTCCCATTGGTTTTCGAGCTCATTGTACCCAATGGACCACAGCACCAAATAAATTTGGCCGCGTAAGTTTTAGTTAGTTAGATACCACATTGCACATAACCTTTTAATTAATATATTGAGGTCTTCCCCAATTTAAGATTTATTTAAATCATGTAGCAAACAATACATATAAATCGTCCCATACATCAAACCATGACAAAATATGCAAGATTTTGTCATGGATACCATATTAACACATAATCATGCAATCCATATTAATATGTTAATATCTAGTACGTATTTAATTAATTGGTGACATCACATAGTATTCACAAATTAATCCCTAAAATTTTTTTCATGCATAATCTAGGGTTTCTAACAAGTTTTTAATCAAACTAACATAAACCCTAAATAATTAAATGTGGATCGATCCACATATATAAAAATTAGGGTTTCAAATTAAAACCATAGAAAATTAAATGCATGTATCTAATCAAGATCCAATTTTTAGGTTTTAGTAATTAATTACAAGTTCTAAACGAGGCTCATGATGCCACTGTTGGAATATGTGAACTATTAAAAATCATAAACACATAAAACATCACAAAGCACGCAGCGGAAAGATCTAATGAACATGTAATTAATTAACTTAAATAAATACGTACCTTAATCGCGTAATCACCAAGAACAACAAGAACCCTAATTTGGGTATGATATGAATCGAACCAAACAAGGGAAAAACACCAAGAATCACAAGCTAAAATAAGCTAGTCACTCGTTCTTGTACACACGCGATAGTAGCGTTCCAATGGGAAAGCTAGGTTCAAGATCACTAACAAACCAAACACTTTGTTGCAACACTTGAATCGCCAAGTTCTAGTGAACTTAAAAATAGGGTCGATCAAGGTATAGCAAGAGGAAAGAAAGAAGAGAAGTTTGGCTAGAGTTAGGGATACTTGATTAGGTGAAAATCAAAACAAGTGAATTTGTATTTATAGGCAAAACCTAAAAACACAAACTTGTTCCCTACTCTTCTAAAAGTCGGCCAAGCCTAGCCCAAGGCTATTTTCAGCCGATCCAACCCAACCATGGGTTTCTAGATCCTTCTTTTCACTTTTAGTCCTTTAACGGTCGTTATCTTTAACACCGTTAAGTACTAACCGTCGTTAAGTGTTATTAGTGAAATGAATAAATAAATATAAATATAAAATGTATATTTAATTATTCAAACCATTGAAACTCTCACGTATTGTGTGCAATCCCGAGTCTCGGGTTCGAAACCGGACATACAAATATTAATATCATTATACACAAAACTAACAAATGATACATATAAATCAACATGCGAATGGATTTTCACAACGTAAATGTTAGAATTTAAATACCATAACAATTATATAAATAAATACTATATCATCAAAGCACATAATGGAAGCATAAAATCATAATTTAACACGTAAGAGATTAACCGAAAATTAAAGACATGTACCTTTGATCGTAGCAAGAACAAGGATCAATACTTTAAATCTTCTTCTTTAATTAATCAAGTGGATTAGCGAGATACCTCTTACCGTTTTGTATCTCAATCTAAGATGTATAAACTATAGTGAGTTTATACCAAGGTTTTGTACACACGTAGTATAACCGATTAATGATTTATGCTAGTAAAAGAACACAAGATTAAACCAAACGATTTGCTTAATAAAACTTGATCGATCCAACCCCAAGGGATTAAGATCCGATCGGCAATAAGAAGAAGAGGAGAAAACTAGGTTTAGGGTTATAGCAAGAGTGCACAAAGTTAAAAAAACCCTAACCCCTATGCCTTGTATTTATAGAGTGAAATCTTGGAAGACAAGTTTGATGCGGATTGGGTTTCTAAACCCTCCAACCGATCGGCCCTAGTATCCCCATGGGATTCTAGAACCTTCTTGTCCTTCTAATTTCATCCATAGTCTCTCCTTTATTCACTAACGGTCGTTAGTCAATTCCGTTAATTACTTAACATCCGTTAGTCGTTATTTCGTGTTCAAATAATTAAATATATAACAGTTATATATATTAATTATTATACATTAATCATTCATACGTAATGTGTGCAATCCCATGGTCCCGAGTTCGATTCTAGTCATACACGATTAATATTTGTCCACAAACTTTAATAGCTCCCACTTGGACATCTATTAAGAGTGTTGTTAGCTTTAAAGTTTTGTTATAGTCGGGAATTGCAATAGCATTTAAATACAAGGACTAGTTTAGGCATTAGTACTAAGTTAGGATTGTATTCTTGTAATAAATACCCTCCTAGTCACAACTAGGAGGGTTGGGATTCTCATTATAACACTTGAGGTGTATGTGTTTTCTTTACTTCTCTCTCTAGAAAACATACACACCTCGACATCCAATAAACCGATTATACCATGTTTAATCTTTATCACGAGTTTCCCCGACCTCCTGAACGTGTTCTTGGTCATTACAATTGGTATCAGAGCTAACCAGGTGGCGAATCGTGGTGTTATTAAGGTAAAAAATGTGATTTTTGGTGTGTTTATCTCGGTTACTGTTCATCAACCGAGATTTGGGTAGTTTTTCATCGAAATAGTGAGCTTCTTTATGTTCGATTTGTGTTCTCATCAGTTGCGTTTTTTTTTTTTTATTTTTATTTTATTTTATTTTTTTTTTTTTTTTTGTCTCTTAAAAAAAAAGTGAACTGTTGCGATTTTTCTGGGAATCGTTCACAAATTTTATGGTTAAAAGTTGTGTTTGTTATAGATTATACGACTTGGTTAGTGAAGCTTTCATAGTTCTTTAGTATTTCTTGGTTTTAAGTTCGAACTTTTTGTGTTCAACATTATTAGATCGTGAAAAACTATAACAGATTGTGTGATTTGGTTGTTTGATCTTCATCCATTGATTCTTGCGTGTAATTCTTGTATAAGAATTATTAGTAAGAGTTGGTAAGAGTGGGTGAATCTGACAGTGGGTGAATTATTGGATAAGAGTGAAAAAGTCAAGAGTTGGTAGACTTTTCGCAATTCACAAGTCATTTCGCAATTCAGGGCTGTTCGAAATTGGTGGCTTTCGCAATTGTCTGCCTTTTCGCAATTCATAGACTTTTCGCAATTCACAGACTTTTCGCATTTGGCTCCAGACTTTTCGCAATTGGCTCCAGCTTTCGCAATTGCAATCTTTCGCAATTGGTGCAAGTTTTCGCAATTCACCATTTTTCGCAATTCAAGCAATCTTTCGCAATTTGTCCTTCCTTTCGCAATTGCAAAAAAAAAAAAAAAAAAAAAAAAAAAAAAAAAAAAAAAAAAAAAAAAAAAAAAAAAATTGGCGGGAAAATTTGAGTAAAATTTAATTTTTACAGGGGACTAAATGTTCAATTTTTACGCGAAATTCAAATTTTGGTATAAGAGTGAAAATTTTGGCCCAAAATTCAAATTTTTAGGTCAAAATTCGAATTTGTTCGGCGAAATTTGACGTAAAAATTTTTCATACTCAAAATTTTCCTGTATCATTAGAATTGCATTCTATGGAAGATTTCACACCAAAATCACAAATGATATTACTGGCTTACACCTTCAACATCACCACGTATAGCCAAAAAGATCCTGATCAAGATTCACAATCAAATGACAATGGCTAAATATTGATTGTTATCAACTATGACTACAAGGATGATGATTCATTATTACTTATTTGAAGTTGAAGTGGAATATCTCGGGTACGTGTACTTAGTATCTTGAAGATATCGGGGTTGGTTGGATGCATGATTCTTCGAGATCCTTGCTCGAGCTTAAGCTGCTCTCAGAGCATTCAATGATTAAGTCTTGGGTTATCTAGTTTTCATAGGTCAAGGGGTGGACGAACGAAGACCTAGTTAACTATCACTTAAAGGAGATACATTGTAGTACTCAGTGTCACACAAAGATGTGGATAATTCAAGAGATGTTCATATACTATTAAGGAAGGTTGGATGGGTATATGAAACGACCTATGCTTTAAGGAGTTACATTGTAGTGCTCAGTATACGTACTTAGTCATACAACAGTGCAAGTTTAAGTCACAAGTTTGGGTTATATTACTTCAGTCTCAAATTCGTCATAGTGGGTTTTCTCCATCAGTAGTCACTACATGAAGCCGTTGTTTTTGATACAGGAGGTTGATAAAGATTTAGACAATTTCAAATGGTATTATTAGTAGATTGGGTATATCGACATCTTCTCACAGGCTGATATGATTCCTGATAAAGGGCTTCCAGTTTGTATTTCACGTACACATCAGTATGCTGATTCCGATTAATCGTAACCAGTAGGGGAGAGAAATGTACGGGCTGATCTCTCATGGGAAAAATAACTGGGATGCATTTGGTGAGATAAAGATGTTGATACTCTATTCCCTCGAACTGCAGGGCACTCAGGGCATTCAAAATATGAGGTTGTCAGTTTGGGGGAGAGCACTAATTAGGGGAGAGCACTCAGGGCACTCTGAATTGATCCCTAATTAGATTTGCTCACATGGTTCGTCTGCAAGTAAAGAAATGACAGCTGAGAAGATTCTGCAAGCTGAACGAAGTAATGAAGTTTGAAGATCATTCTCTGTGCTTATGGTTTATATTTTACTTGTAGGGAACATTGTAAGCAATTCCCGTATAACATCACTTTGGGGAGAGATTGTTAGCTTTAAAGTTTTGTTATAGTCGGGAATTGCAATAGCATTTAAATACAAGGACTAGTTTAGGCATTAGTACTAAGTTAGGATTGTATTCTTGTAATAAATACCCTCCTAGTCACAACTAGGAGGGTTGGGATTCTCATTGTAACACTTGAGGTGTGTGTGTTTTCTTTACTTCTCTCTCTAGAAAACATACACACCTCGACATCCAATAAACCGATTATACCATGTTTAATCTTTATCACGAGTTTCCCCGACCTCCTGAACGTGTTCTTGGTCATTACAATTGGTATCAGAGCTAACCAGGTGGCGAATCGTGGTGTTATTAATCATTCATAGGTAATGTGTGCAATCCCATGGTCCCGAGTTCGATTCTAGTCATACACGATTAATATTTGTCCACAAACTTTAATAGCTCCCACTTGGACATCTATTAAGAGTGATTGTTAGCTTTAAAGTTTTGTTATAGTCGGGAATTGCAATAGCATTTAAATACAAGGACTAGTTTAGGCATTAGTACTAAGTTAGGATTGTATTCTTGTAATAAATACCCTCCTAGTCACAACTAGGAGGGTTGGGATTCTCATTGTAACACTTGAGGTGTGTGTGTTTTCTTTACTTCTCTCTCTAGAAAACATACACACCTCGACATCCAATAAACCGATTATACCATGTTTAATCTTTATCACGAGTTTCCCCGACCTCCTGAACGTGTTCTTGGTCATTACAAGTGTAATGACATTGGTTAGCGTCTAGCAACAATCCAATGCCCCTAGTACAACTCGGGTGGTGGTCTCCTGGAAAAACCATTCAATGATTCATCATCATACTTATCCTTTTGTTTCTAATACTGCATTAATAAAGATATGGATCTCAGTCATTCTTTATTAACCATTCTGTTTCTCGTTATTTCTGATTGAGCAAGATTACCAAATCTTCTGAACATATTAAGGGGAGATCTTGGGCGTGTGCACGCAAAAATCTTGTCAACCCTACGAGGGGCCCAGCATTATTAAACTTCAAACAAATTTGAAGGAACAAATTCTCTCTTGACTACGAGCCTAACCCATGAACTTTGCAACACTCCTGAAAACAATCCTTATAGCTACCAGTTACGTATAGCGGTAAATTGCTTCACAGAAATGCTCTACATCCATGACAGTTATCTGGTATCTCAAGTCTAAGGATAACTATATATACATGATTTACTAGATGACAAGATCCATAAATTAAACTCATGAAGTCGGGATAAGTCCTATATTCAATTCATTGAATATCATGTGAAATTGGCATGTCAACGCATCAATATACTTTCAAGTATATTCTACCAATACTCAAATTTGTCTTGATTTAATGATATTCGCATATCATTAAGTGACAACGGACAATTTAGATTAACATAAGTTATTCACGGATTTAAACATGCAAATATAGGATATATTATTAAGAAAATGATAATCAAACATAACAAGTATTTTATTTCATTAAAATAATAATTGATCATAACATCCCATTATCCAAATATTAAATAGATCAATGCATGATAATTCTTATTAATGAATTATGCCTCAAGTCATGTCAATCATACTTGTTGACAAGACATAAATCAACTAATCATGATCTATCAGAATTTTGAGAATACTTATTTCAAGAACTTAATTAGTAAAATTCTTGTATGTGTACATTCAACTATCTTGATATTGCCACATAATATTTCATAAAATGTGTGACATCCTCAACCACCAATTTATGACAATTAAACTATCAAACCTTTTACAGTTTAAAGTATTCTAATTCTTTAATGTATAATGCAACTATGCTCATAGTTAAGCATAACTAGTACACATGGCCATTAACAAGGATGAAATCCTACCATGACTAGTATTGAGTGTCATCTCAATTTTATTAGCATCATTGTATGCAAACAACAATATGCTCTTTAAAATTCCGTAAACTTTAATATCCATTGTGTAATGTTTGATACCTTCCAATCTTTCAAGATTTGTCGGCTATAACGATTACGCAACAATTTGCCATATGGTTCATACTTAGAATTTAGGAGCAATTCCAGGATGAGGATGTTAATTCTATATCCAACCATATCCATTACACTTAGTTATCTAATAACTTTCAATTAGATATTAATGTTATCAAATCATCTTTCATCCAAGTATGATACAACAAATAACATGATGTACATGAAAAATCCTTGTGTCAAACTTAGATTTTATTCATGTTATATCTTTTCAAAGATATGTTTCTATTTAGACTTTCTAATAGTATATCATGTTCTATTAGAATCAGTTATTTTACCGCTTATGTTTATAACAATAAACATATATTCCAAGGTTGTATGTTTATTTTCTAAATCTTCAAGTGAAGTTTCATTCCAAACTAAGACTTAACATTTAATGTTTATGGAATGTTACTTCCTCTATGTTATACAACATATATGAAATAAGAAAATAAATATAACACTCCCACTAGCTTTCAGGAATATTAAGGAAATATCTTATTTTAATTATAAATCAAAACTGAATTTAATAATTAAACATAAGTATATCTCCTAGATGCATGCATTAATCCATTCATGAATTATTGCATTTTGTATACTTTCAAAGATTATTTGAATTCAAATACTCATTTTAGTTACTTATTGTCCTCGCACAAGTAATTACTCAAGAAAGGGTTTTGATATTCTATTGTCAATTTCATATTAATGAAACTAAGAATGACAATCATAATCTTTATTTAATGTACCTAGAAATAATATTCAATCACAGTTAATTGCTTAAGTGTAATTGATAATCTTGTCATAAGACATACATTAAATATGTTTACAAAATTTGTCCATATGATTTCATTACAAAGATTTAAACCACTAGGATTTTCATTCCCTTTGAAGAAACTCATCTTCATTCTATAGTCTAACTATAGAGTTCAAGATTAACTAAGTTTTCAAAACTAGTTATCTTTCTGTACTGCATCTAAGCATTCATAGTAATTTGCCAAATTCAATATTTGCAATTCATCTTAATGACAACATATTATTCAAATATTTGAGATATCCTTGCGGATCTATGAATGACAATTCCATCATCTTGAGATTTAACATTAACATGTTTAATCCTCATCATGACATTTACTAGTGTATTTTTAGAAGATTATGTATCTTGTAATTTTATCTTTTCAAGATAAAAACTCCCACTTGCATTTTGTAATTTATAGACTATCTATAAATACTTTGGCAAGTAGAGCAACACAAAATTGTTCTCTTTTGGGACATTACAAATACATATTGACAGTTCCTTACATTAGTTTGTTAATAACCTACTCATAAGTAGTTTAACAAATTCATAACTTCAATTTTAAGACTCAATGTGATTCATCACATTCCATAATAAATGGTGTCTTATTAATCTTCTAGGTTGGAGTCTTATTGAGTATATACTACCCATACTCAATTTTCTAACCTTGATAACTTTTGGAAGAAAGGAAGTTATAGTTATCTTTAATCAAACAATACCAATAGAGTTTGATTCTCCTAACTGAACACACCACAAACTTGAGGTATTTCATTAGAACTAATATTGTGAGACAATCTAACAATATGTAAGATGAACTTATACTCCTTCTGGCTTACCTATTTACCAACTAAGTCAACTTAATGGTGAAATAGATTTTTCAAGCCAATTGCATGCTTCAACAAGAAGACATAGACTGTTATATCCCACTATACGTTATAAATCATTGATCAACTCAATGACTTCTTGTATATGTCTTAATAAAGAAGACATAACAAGCTAACGTCTTACTTTATATTATAATAAGTCTTGTAACAATTTAAAAGACTTCATATTTATAGCTTTACAATAAAGTATAAACATGTATAACTAAAGTAATCATGAACACCACAATTTGGTTTCAATAGTAATTTCAAGTTAATTTATTACTTCATATATTTATGACATTCCAAGAATACATAAATATTCAAATTTGAAGTAGTATTAGATTACTTCATTTATTTATGTCATTTCAATAATACATAAATATTTAGTTTGAAGTAGTCTCATTATCCTTATTGACACTTGTTCTAATAGGTATCTAATTTAGAAACAGTAATTATCCATGTACGGTCTCACGTAATCATGGAATTTCACCTTGTTGTTGTAATCTAGTCAAGGTCCCACTTAAGCTAAATTTCAACAACAAGTGTTTCTAGACTTAGAGGTGTATTAGTCATATTTAGAACTTTAGTTTCTTACCTTGCGGTCAAGACAGTTCTTTAAATCATATTCCTATATGTTGTACCTTGCACACAATATAAGATTTCTCCCACTTGTGCATGGAACAACATCATGTATCAGATAAACAACACGTCACTCGTTTGTTTATGTGATCAATATGATTGTGTCATAGATATTAGTAGATATAGAACCACC